>JBBDGP010004378.1:0-74812 GCA_037952835.1 Lithobates septentrionalis | reverse complement strand
GATTTGTGCAGGGGTTGTGTGGGGGCGGGGATTTGTGAGGCAGGGTTGTGTGGGGGCGGGGGATTTGTGAGGCAGGGTTGTGTGGGGGCGGGGGATTTGTGAGGCAGGGTTCTGTGGGGGGCGGGGGATTTGTGAGGCAGGATTCTGTGGGTGCGGGAGACTTGTGAGGCCGGGTTCTGGGGGGGGGGGGGGGGGAGAGAGAGAGAGAGATTTGTTAAGCCGGGTTCTGGGGGGGGGGGGGGGGGGGAGATTTGTTAAGCCGGGTTCTGGGGGGGGGGGGGGGGGGGAGAGAGATTTGTTAAGCCGGGTTCTGTGGGGGCGGGGGATTTGTGAGGCAGGGTCCTGTCTGTGTCTGGTGGTGGTCAGGGAGATTTGTTAAGCCGGGTTCTGTGGGGGGTGGGGGATTTGTTAAGCCGGGTTCTGTGGGGGGTGGGGGGGGAGGGGATTTGTTAACCGGGTCTGTGGTGGGGGGGGGATTGTTAAGCCGGGGGGTGGGGGGGGGATTTGTTAAGCGGGTTCTGTGGGGGGCGGGGGGATTTGTTAAGCCGGGTTCTGTGGGGGGGGGGGCGGGGGGATTTGTTAAGCCGGGTTCTGTAGGGGCGGGGGGATTGTTAAGCCGGGTTCTGTAGGGGCGGGGGGATTTGTTAAGCCGGGTTCTGTAGGGGCGGGGGGATTTGTTAAGCCGGGTTCTGTGGGGGTCAGGGATGTGTGTGTGTGTGTGTGTTTGTGTGTGTGTGTGTGGCTGGCTCAGGGATATTTGTGAGGCAGGGTTCTGTGGGGGTTGCGCTTTGTGATAGGTGGGGGCAGGGAGATTTGTGAGGCAGAGTTTTGTGGGGGGGGGGGGGGGGGAGGGGAGGGGAGGGAAGAGAGAGTTGTAGGGGTTCTGTGTGGGTCGCAGGGAATCTGTGAGCCAGGGTTCTTTGGGGGCGAGGGATTTGTGAAGCGGAGCTCTGTGGGGTTGGGGATCTGTGTGGGCGGGGCAGAGTTCTGTGATAGTTGGGGATCTGTGTGGGCGGGGCAGAGTTCTGTGATAGTTGGGGATCTGTGTGGGCGGGGCAGAGTTCTGTGATAGTTGGGGATCTGTGTGGGCGGGGCAGAGTTCTGTGATAGTTGGGGATCTGTGATAGTTGTGCTTCTGTGGGGCGGGGTCTATTAGAGCTGGGTTGTTTGGGGGTGGAGCATGGGAAATGTCACTTTCATTTATAGAATGAAATGAGAAGTCTTTGGTAATTATCATCCCTGAGCTGTGTCCCCTCCTCCCAGACACTGTAATATGGTCCTGGAGAATGTGAAGGAGATGTGGACGGAGGTTCCGAAGAGCGGGGAAAGGGAAGAAGAAATCCAAACCCGTCAACAAGGACCGCTATATCTCCAAGATGTTCCTGCGGGGGGACAGCGTCATCGTCGTCCTCAGGAATCCATTGCTGGCTGGGAAGTGAGGACTCTCTTCTACACATGGAGAGCCAGCCTGGATGGGATGGGGATGGGGGGGTTCATGTGTTCTGGGTTCCCCTGGGGCTGACACCTTGGGGGTTCGGGTGTTTTCTAATAAAGTGGTGTGTTCCTATTCCTGTGGGTGGAGTTTCAGTGATTGGTCTATGTTCTGATAAGTCGACGTGTGGGTTTTTTTTTCCCCATTATTTCTGGGGCCCCTGGTGCTGCAAGTTTCCCTGAGTGGCCCTTTGGTGTCACATTAGAGAAGATGTAAACCCGAAAATATAAAGGAGGAGCCGTGTTGTCACCCTGTGGGTGGACTTTACATACCTGACCAACAGATGGAAGCCAAACTCAACATAATCAGTTATGGTAAGTTTTATTCCTTTTTGGGATAAAGAAAAGCTGATCAATGTAATCACCCCTGTCAGTGGGAAATGGTTTGTCCCATTGTAAGGCGCGCCCGCCCCCCTCCCCCGTCAGGTGGATGTTGGTGAGTGAAGGCCTTCTGGCCCCTCCCACCACTTCTCCGGGACGTGGATGGATGTTGGCGAGTGAAGGCCTTGTGGCCC
Source organism: Lithobates septentrionalis (assembly GCA_037952835.1). Lineage (NCBI taxonomy): Eukaryota > Metazoa > Chordata > Amphibia > Anura > Ranidae > Lithobates > Lithobates septentrionalis. Next base: position 72,806 of record JBBDGP010004378.1, on the reverse strand, counting down.
CTCCCACCACTTCTCTGGGACGTGGATGGATGTTGGCGAGTGAAGGCCTTGTGGCCCCTCCCACCACTTCTCTGGGACGTGGATGGATGTTGGCGAGTGAAGGCCTATATGGTGTCAGTGGAAGGTTAAAGAATGCACAGATAACCTTCCAAATCAATAAAGTACATAATTCCCGAGACAATCCTACAAATCCATAATCCAAATCCAGAGATCACCAATCGGAGGAGGTCTCCTCCATGGAGAGAATTTGTATGGCACATGGATGATTCCACATCACCCCCTCATAGGCCAGTCCTGCAGAATGTCAGCCACACAGGAGAAGGTAAGTGACTGGGGGGGGGGGACTCTTACCTTCTCAAATGCCATGACAGCTATAGTCACTTACCTTCCCCTATGAGATCATTGGTGGGCTCTGACCTCTGAAGCCTCCCTCAGAAGCCAGAGCCAACTGAGAGACACTTGCGTTCTATGCCGCGACTCCCTCAGAGGTTAGAGCTCACCAGTGATGTCATAGGTGAAGGTAAGTGACTGTTTGTAAGCTCTGACCTCTGAGGGAGTGGCCACTTACCTTCTATGACGCTATTCCCACAGAGGTAAGAGCTCACCAGTGATGTCATAGAAGGTAAATGACTGTTGGTGAGCTAGGACCTACTGAGGGAGTTGTGTCATAGGAGAAGGTAAGTGACCACTTTCTTAGAGGTCTGAGCCCACCAGTGATGTCATAGGAGAAGGTAAGTGACCACTCCCTCAGAGCTCAACAGTCACTGGCCTTTGATGGAGTTACTGCATAGAAGGCAAGTGACTCTTGTTAGGATCTGACCTTTTGAGGGAGTCGTGTCAGGAGAAAGTAAGTGACCACTCCCTCAGAGGCCAGAGCTGACCAAGAATTACTTACCTTCTCCTATGACACGTCTCACTCAAAGGTCGGAGCCAACCAGTGATGTCATAGGAGAAGGTGACTTGGTGAGCTCTGACCTCTGAGGCAGTCATGTTGAAGGAGAAGGTAAGTGACCACTCCCTCAGAGGCAAGAGCCAACCAAGAGTCACTTACCTTCTACGCCATGACTCCCTTAGAGGTCAGAGCCCACCAATAATGTCATAGGAGAAGGTAAGTGACTGTTGGTAAGCTCTGACATCTGAGGGAGTGGCCACTTACCTTCTATGACACGATTCCCTCAGAGGTCTGAGCCCACCAGTGATGTCATAAGAGAAGGTAAGTGACCACTTCCTCAGAAGTCTGAATCCACCAGTGAAGTCAAAGGGAAAAGGTATGTGAATGTTGGTGAGCTATGACCTCTGAGGGAGCTGTGTCATCGTAGAAGATAAGTGACCACTCCCTCAGAGGTCTGAGCCCACCAGTGATGTCATAGGAGAAGGTAAGAATAGGACAGACCTCACTCTTGTTTGTGGGACTTTAAAGCAGCACAAGTCTAGAAGCAAATTTACAAAAACTTTCTACAAACTTTATTGGTAGAAAGGTAAGTAGACATGAAAACCGTACACAGTAATGGCAGCTATTCATTCCTGTACAGTATGACACAATAGAATCAAAGCTTCCCACATCTGTCATCACCACTGGACTGAAGAATACTGAGACATACAATGCGTTTCGAAATACAATGTCTTATTTCTTCCTCAGGGGTGTGGAAGATGTGGGAAAATCATGAAGTGTATCTCATAAAAATACATATGTGGCCCCTCGTACAACCATCACTCAGTACTGGCCACAAAGGTACATCATTGGCCACCTCCTATTGTGCTGACCTCTGCCTTCATGTGATGTACTAAGGGCAGAAGAGTCATGGAGCATTTACTTCCTGGAATCCGTCTGCCCTTAGCTCAGGCATGATGGTGGGCTTAGCTGAAGACTCCTGGGCTGGATGACATCATTGTGGCCTAGGCCAGAAACCAGGAAGTCACTGAAAAAAAAATGTAAAAGCAGTAAATCTGATTTCCCCATCCTAGCTGTGTGCTAATGATGGCAGGATAAGGATTACCTAGAGTTCCTGGTGATTTTAGGTGAGTAAAGTTCCACTTCCTGTACAGACCATAGTGAGGACTCTGATCTTCATGGTTGTGGGGAGAACAGGCTGCCAAGTATGAAAAAATAACTTCCTGATCTCCAGAACTGTCCAGGAAAAGGACTGTGGATGAGGGGCGGTAACACCTCCAGCATTTACCAGAAGGAAGTCCAGATTTCATGGTGGGCTGCTGGTGGAGGAGAAGGTGCTTCCTAGATTCTGGTGTCCTTCCCCAGTCATCCACAGAGGTAGTCACATGACTTACTGCAAAATCCATCCATCCCATGAGCTCCCCCTCCCCCACACCTGGCCTAGATCCCAGGACAAGGACTGCAGATGAGGGGCGGTATTGGTAACACCTCCAGCATTTATCAGAAGGAAGTCCAGACTTCATGGCAGGCTGCTGGTGGAGAAGAAGGTGCTTTCTAGATTATGGCGTCCTCCCCCAGCCACCCACAGAGGTAGTCACATGAATTACTACAAGAATCCTCCCATCCCGGGAGCTCCCCTTTTCCCCACACCCGGCCTAGTTCCCAGGACGAGGACTATGGATGAGGGGTGATAACACCTCCAGCATTTATCAGAAGGAAGTTTGGATTTCATGGCAGGCTGCTGGTGGAGAAGAAGGTGCTTCCTAGATTCTGGTGTCCTTCCCCAGTCATCCACAGAGATAGTCACATGACTTACTACAAGAATCCACCCATCCTGGGAGCTCCCCCACACCTGGCCTAGTTCCCAGGCAGAGGACCATCCCTGGTGGTCCCATCCCCCCTCTGCTCCTGTGTCCCCTTTGCCTGGCTGGATCCGGCGACGCTCCCCACATTTCCGGTGATGCAGTAACAGGACAGAGTGGCCTCCACAGCGCGGCGGAAGGTCCTCATCCGGAAGACGTAGATGATGGGGTTGATGGCGGAGTTGGCGTGGGAGAGGATGACGGCGGTGAGGACCAGATCTTCGTTGACCTGGCACTTTGGACAGAAAAGTTGGATGGAATTGAGGATGTGAATGGGAAACCAGCAAAGTACGAAGCAGAAGACAACCAGGAAGAGCGAGGAGGCCATGCGGAACTCCCTGACCACAATGCGTCTCTTCCTGTGCCTGCGGCTGACGTCCACCTCCCACTCTGCGATCTGCCGGATCTGTCTGCGAATCTCCAGGAAGATGCGAGCGTAGAGCACCAGCATGGCGACCAATGGAGAAAGGACACAGCCAAAGAAGATCAGGTAGACCATGTACGACTCGGAGATCAGGCTGCTGAACAGACATTCGCTCTCCGGGGGGAAAGGTTTTCGCCAGCCCATAAAAGGCATCAGGCCTGCCACTGCCGCTAGTATCCAGGTACAGATTATCACCAGGATGGAGGCCCGGGGGGTGACCAGAGCGCGGTAACGGAAGGGACACAAGATGGAGATGTACCGCTCCACTGCCACTGCCAACAGTCCGAAGATGGAGGCCAAAGAGAAGGTCATGAGGTTGCAAAGCATCAACAGGCAGGAGTAAAGGCTGCACCGTGCGACTCCCAGATCCAGAAGAATGGCACAAGGGATGGCCACGGCTCCCACCAGGATGTCGGCTGAGGCCAAAGACAGGATGAAGTTGTTGGTGACGGTCCGCAGCCGGCGGTCATTGAAAACAGCCAAACAGATGAGAATGTTCCCCACCACAGAGACCACAGCCGTCAGCACTTCTGTCACCAGGTACGGGATGTTGGTCACGGACACCAGGGGTGGCGAGTCGCTCCCTGTCTGTGAGATGGAGGAGTTCATAGCTGGCAGAGATTCTCCAACATTCCCGATGGGGAAGAATTCCCAGAAGCTGGAAGGAAAACAGAATACAATTACATATCATAGAGGCGGAGTCCTTGGAAGACATTATTCCATTATCAGTGCAAGCAGAACCTCCCAGAGGTCCTCCAACCAGTCCAGTAGAGGAGTTTCCATCCTCCGAAACTCTTTACCCCAATCTGTCCAAAGTCCAGGAGAGGAGTTCCCGGAGCCTTTTCCTCAGGACCCTCAGCAGTACTAGGCTCTGATACTGGACACAGTCACCTTTGCAAAAGATTTGTCCAGAGTCTCTCCCATTCTCCAGAACTCCCCAACATAATCTGACCAGAGCCTCTCTCATTCTCTGGAACTCCTTACCCCAATCTGTCCAGAGCCTTTCCCTTCCTTTGGAACTCACTACTCCAATTTGTCCAGAGCCTCTCCCATCCTCCAGAACTCCCCAACATATTCTGACCAGAGCCTCTCCCATCCTCTGGAACGCCCTTCCCTCAATCTGTCCAGAGCCTCACTCTTCCTTTGGAACTCCCTACTCCAATCTGTCCAAAGCCTCTCCCATCCTCTGGAACTCCCTTCTCCAATCCGCCCAAAGCCTCTCCCATCCTCATGAACTATCTACTCCAATCTGTCCACAGCCTTTACCTCCCTCTAAAATTTCCTACCTCATTTTGTCCAGAGCCTCTCCCATCCTCTGGAACTCCCTACCCAATCTGGCCAGAACCTCTCCCATCCTCTGAAACTCCCTACTCCAATATGTCCAAAGCGTTTCCCATCCTCTAAAACTTACTACCCCAATCTGTTCAGAGCCTCTCCCATCCTCAGGAACTCTTTATCCGTATCTGGCCAGAGCCTCTGCCATCCCCAGGAACTCCCTACCCCAATCTGTCCTGAGCCTTTCCCATCCTCTGGAACACTGTACCCCAATCTGTCAAGCGCTTCTCCCATCCTCTGGAACTCCCTACTTCAATCTGTCCAACGACTCTCCCATCCCCAGGAACCCCCTACCCCAATCTGTCCACAGCCTTTCTTTTCCTCTGAAACTTCCTATCCCATTCTGTCCAGAGCCTCTCCCATCCTCTGGCACTCCCTACTCTAATCCGCCCAAAGCCTCTCCCATCCCCAGGCACTCTCTATCCCAATCTGTACAAAGCCTTTCCCATCCTCTGGAACTCCCTACTCAAATCTGTCCAAAGCCTCGCCCTTCTTCTGAAACTTGCTACCCCAATCTGTCCAGAGCTTATCCCATTCTCTGGAACTCCGTACTCCAATCTGTCCGGAGCTTCTACCAACCTCTGGCACTCCCTACCCCAAATTGGCCAGAGCCTCTCCCATCCTCTGGCACTGCCTACTCCTATCTGTCCAGAGCGCCTTCTCTCCTTTGGAACTCCCTTCTCCAATCTGTCCAGAGCCCCTCCCATCCACTGGAACTCTCTATCCCAATCTGGCCAAAGCCTCTCCCATCCTCGGAAACTCCCTACCCCAATCTGTTCATCTATTTTCTACTCTGTCTACTTTTAGGTAATCCCTAAAAACTCATCTCCTCAGAGAACCCAGACAACTGAACTTTTACTTTCTCCATCAGCTCATCCCTCACAGTTGTTTCTTTTCCTCTCCCTTGTCTCTCCCTATTAGATTGTAAGCTCTCTGGAACAGCCCCCCCTCCCCCCCAACCATCTTGTATTGTAACTGTACTGTCCCCCTTTATAATGTAAAGCTCTGTGCACACTGCTGGCGCCAATAAACATCCTGAATCATAATAATATAAATCCTGAATCATAATAATATAAATCCTGAATAATATTAATATAAATCCTGAATCATAATATTAATATAAATCCTGAATCATAATAATAATAATATAAATCCTGAATCATAATAATAATATAAATCCTGAATCATAATAATAATATAAATCCTGAATCATAATAATAATAATATAAATCCTGAATCATAATAATAATAATAATATAAATCCTGAATCATAATAATAATATTACTAATAATAATTTCATTTCAATGATGAATTCATTCCATTCTCAAGAAACTGAATTCACTTTATAAGTCAGGAGGAGGAAACGCTAAAAGGCAGCTGTGACTTGTAGAAAGGTAAAGTCCTGGTTAGAGAAGGTCAGGAGGTCAGACTGTCACCTCACCTGGACAATGGACCCCGCGCTGTCCTATGAAGTGTCCGGAAGGTTCTATCTGCTGATCCGGGTGAACACGGCTGCCTGTCTCCTGATGTCAGTGAAGCTGTGGAGATGGGAGGGGCACCGAATGGCTCACCTGTCCTCCTCTCCTCCATCCTCCATCATTCATTCATTAACAAATCTCTGTTTTTTTATTCCATCCATCCATCCATCCATCCACCAACCATCTCTTTATCCATCCACCTGTCCTGCCATCTCTTCCTCTATTCATTCATGCATCCATTTATCCATCCAATCTGTTCCTCCAACCATCCATCCCATCTGTACGTCTGTCTATCCATCTATTTATCAGTCTTTTCATCCATCCATCCAATTCATCAGTCTATCCGCCCAAACAATTTATCAACATATTCATCCATCTCTTCCATCCATCCATCCATGCACCTGTCCACCTATCCATCCATCCATCCATGCACCTGTCCACCTATCCATCCATCCATCCATGCACCTGTCCACCTATCCATCCATCCATCCATGCACCTGTCCACCCATTTATCCATCCATCCATCCATCCATCTATCCACCCATCCATGCACCTGTCCACCTATCCATCCATCCATCCATCCATCCATGCACCTGTCCACCTATCCATCCATCCATCCATCCATGCACCTGTCCACCCATTTATCCATCCATCTATCCACCCATCCATCCATTCATCCATCCATGCACCTGTCCACCTATCCATCCATCCATCCATCCATGCACCTGTCCACCCATTTATCCATCCATCTATCCACCCATCCATCCATTCATCCATCCATGCACCTGTCCACCTATCCATCCATCCATCCATCCATGCACCTGTCCACCTATCCATCCATCCATCCATCCATGCACCTGTCCACCCATTTATCCATCCATCCATCTATCCACCCATCCATCCATTCATCCATCCATGCACCTGTCCACCTATCCATCCATCCATCCATCCATGCACCTGTCCACCCATTTATCCATCCATCCATCCATCCATCCATCTATCCACCCATCCATGCACCTGTCCACCTATCCATCCATCCATCCATGCACCTGTCCACCTATCCATCCATCCATCCATCCATGCACCTGTCCACCCATTTATCCATCCATCCATCTATCCACCCATCCATCCATTCATCCATCCATGCACCTGTCCACCTATCCATCCATCCATCCATCCATCCATGCACCTGTCCACCCATTTATCCATCCATCCATCCATCCATCCATCTATCCACCCATCCATCCATCCATGCACCTGTCCACCCATTTATCCATCCATCCATGCACCTGTCCACCCATTTATCCATCCATCCATGCACCTGTCCACCCATTTATCCATCCATCCATGCACCTGTCCACCCATCTATCCCATTCCTTCATTCATCCCCCCATCCTTCCCCCTGTGTTCTGTCTGGCAGCCGATCGCTTACAGAGATTTATAATCAGCTGTTTTTGGGATATGAGATGCTAAAACCCTCCCCTGTATCTCCAGCCTTGAGGCCAGTTTACTGATCTGTGGTAGTGTTTTTCTAATGAAAATCTGTAAAAAGTTCCAATAAATCTCTCCCAGGGATGGAATTGTGAGTCTCCCCATGGAATCTATAAGTTTGGAATCCATAGGTTAGGAATCGATAGGTTTGAAATCGATAGATTTGGATTGGATAGGTTTGGATTTGATAGGTTTGGATTTGATAGGTTTGGATTTGATATTTTGACAGACTCACCCGGGACAGGGGCTTTTGGAGGGGACTGTATGCTAGCCTCTTGCCTACTGATTATGGGCCCTGGCATTTGAGGGAGATACAAGGATTTAGGAAGATATTCTGTTATGTAATGCAAAAGGACATTATTAAGGAGGCCATGATGGTCTCGGCCAGCTTAGAACTCAGTGAACAGATGTATGTGAAAGGAATGCTGATTAATGGGATCTGGAAAGTCCGGGTCTTTCACCCAATACCTTTGTCTCCTAGCAATCTATTGGGGGATGTGTTTCTACTTACGTATATTGTAAGTTGAGTGAGGAGACGGCAAGTTCTGGTTACAGGTGTATTGTTAGAGTAACATGAGCAGGAGGGGGGAACCTCCTCTTCCACTGTATATAAGACTGTATTCTTGTTATAACAAACAGGCCATGTTCAGCAACCAAACGAGTATTGCCTTGTTTACTGGTTGTCAGCGGTTGGAATATCTGATAGCTATATTCAGACTGGGAGGAAGTGTTATGTGACGACAGCACTCAAGCGGAGTGTGGGACGTTTCGTTACAGATATGTTAGGAATTGATAGGTTTGGAATCAATAGGTTTGGATAGGTTTTAATCGATATGTTAGGAATGGATAGGTTTGGAATGAATAGGTTAGGAATCGATAGGTTTGGAATCGATAGGTTTGGAATCGATAGGTTTGGGTAGAGATATGCTAGGAATCGATAGGTTTGGAATCGATAGGTTTGGAGTTGATAGGTTTGGGTAGAGATATGCTAGGAATCGATAGGTTTGGAATCGATAGGTTTGGAGTTGATAGGTTTGGGTAGAGATATGCTAGGAATCGATAGGTTTGGAAGCTATAGATTTGGATTCGATAGGTTTGGATTTGATATGATTGGAATCAATAGGTTTGGAATTGATTAGTTTGGAGTTGATAGGTTTGGAATCAATATGTTTGGAATCGATAGGTTAGGAATGGAGAGGTTTGTAATTAATATATTATCTGACAAATCGAGGTTCTATCCCACCTGGAATGGTCGTCTTTCCGTAGTCCTCAGTAGACATCCCACGGAACCTTCCAGTTCTCAGCACCCAGACAAGGAGCTCCTCTAAATTCTGCCTGTATACAGCTCAGCCGACCCTTCAGATAAAATTTTTAGAAAACTAGAGCAGGTTCAGCACGATGGTGAGAAGACTCCATAGATTACATGCTGGTGAAACGATCTGTCGTGGTGGACGATTGTCGGGTTTCATATCTCAGTAGCTGAGTCTTGTCGTTTTATGACGGCCATGTTGAGTCTTTGCGCCCAGATGGTCTGCGCTGTAAATAGATGATTTATGTACACAAGGTGCTTTATGTCCACAGCTGTGGTCTGATCACTTCTATTTGATAGGCTCGGTATCTCTGTGTGATATTATACTCTTATCACTGCCCAGGCCAGTGTGTTACTCCAACCAGGCGTGAAAAGTTCCACAAACACCTGTCAGAGGAGGGATGGCGGGGGAAGGAAGGAAGGAAGGAAGGAATAGTCGCCCTTCCTGCAGATTGACTTCATTTTGATATAAGAAAGAGGTAAAGTGTGTGACCTACAGCATTCAGCCTCCATGTGAACTTACATTGATTGCCCAGAGCCACTACACCCACCCACTACCGGCCACATAAATCTTCTGAAGTTTCTGACTTCATTATACACATCCAACACCTGCCACATAGAACTTCTGAAAGTTTTCACTTCACTACACCCATGTCAGGGCTGGGCTCAGCCCTTCCTTCTCTGAGCTGGCCACTCAGCTGTCGGCTAATTGCCAGCTCTCCTCTCTCTCCACAGTTACCCAGCTGTTGTGGATCTGCTCGTCAGTCCTGCCTACTTAAAGCCGTCCAGCTCACTTGATCTCTGCCTTCGCCTTGGTCACATCACAAGAAACCATCTCCTGCGTTCCTGTTTAACCACTTGCTGCCCGCCATATAGCAGAATGACGGCGGCAAAGTGGTTTCAATATCCTGACTGGGCGTCATATGACGTCTGCAGGATATTGAGCCGCTGCGCGCCCCCCCCGGGGCGCGCATTGCAGCGATCGTTGTTGCAGGGTGTCAATCTGACACCCCGCAACGCCAATCTAGGTAAAGAGTCTCTGACGGAGACTCTTTACCACGTGATCAGCCGTGTCTGATCACGATGTAAATAGGAAGAGCCGGTGATCGGCTATTCCTCACTCGCGTCTGACAGACGCGAGTAGAGGAGAGCCGATCGGCTGCTCTCCTGACAGGGGGGGATCTGTGCTGATTGTTTATCAGGACAGCCCCCCCTCGGAACCTACCCAGGACCACCAGGGAAGCCGCCCAGGACCACCAGGGAAACCAGCCACACTGGACCACCAGGTATGCCCCCTAGACCCCCAGGGAAATACTAATCAGTGCAAAGGCAGCTGCCAATCAATGCCCAGGCAGCTGCCAATTAGTGCCCACTCCAATGCCTACCACTGCCAGTGCCACCAGGGATGCCTATCAGTGCCGCGTATCAGTGCCCATCAGTGCCGCCTATCAGTGCCCATCAGTGCCACCCATAAGAATCCATCTTTGCAGCCTATCAGTGCCCACCCAGTGCCACCCATGAGTGCCCATCAGTGCCGCCTATCAATGCCCATCAGTGCTGCATATCAGTGCCACCCATCAGTGCCGCCTACCAGTGCCCATCGTCAGTGCCTGTCAGTGTCCGCTCATTGGTGCCACCTCATCGCTGCCGCCTTATCAGTGCCTGTCAGTGAAAGAGAAAACTTACTTATTTACAAAATTTTTAAACAGAAACAAAAGCAAAACTTTTATTTTTTTCAAAGTTTTCGGTCTTCTTTTATTTGTTTCGCAAAAAATAAAAACCACAGAGGTGATCAAATACCACCAAAAGAAAGCTCTATTTGTGGGAACTAAATGAAAAAATTTAGTTTGGGTACAGTGTTGTATGACCGCGTAATTGTCATTTAAACTGCGACAGCGCTGAAAGCTGAAAATTGGTCTGGGCAGGAAGGTGTCTAAGTGCCATGTATTGAAGTGGTTAAAGACTGGCTTTGCTGACATCCCTTCTGTCTCCTTATCCTGCTTGCTGTTCCTCTACTTGGATCCCTGAACTCTGGCTTGGCTGACTACCCGATCCGGTTACTGGACTCTGGCTTGGCTGACTACACGATCTGGTTACTGGACTCTGGCTTGGCTGACCACCCGATCCGGTTACTGGACTCTGGCTTGGCTGACTACCCGATCCGGTTACTGGACTCTGGCTTGGCTGACTACCCGATCCGGTTACTGGACTCTGGCTTGGCTGACTACCCGATCCGGTTACTGGACTCTGGCTTGGCTGACTACCCGATCCGGTTACTGGACTCTGGCTTGGCTGACCACCCGATCCGGTTACTGGACTCTGGCTTGGCTGACCACCCGATCCGGTTACTGGACTCTGGCTTGGCTGACCACCCGATCCGGTTACTGGACTCTGGCTTGGCTGACCACCCGATCCGGTTACTGGACTCTGGCTTGGCTGACTACCCGATCTGGTTACTGAACTCTGGCTTGGCTGACTACCCGATCTGGTTACTGGACTCTGGCCTGGCTGATTACCCGATCTGGTTACTGAACTCTGGCTATGCTTTGACCACGCTTACTCTATTTACCTTTTTATTTTTATTTATAAACAAGTGTGATTTTACTTCTGTCTCGGTCTGATTCATGGTTTCCGACAGTAGGCGAAGGCCATGATTTCAGAAGATGCAGTCAATCCACTTGTTGGTAATATTTTTTCCGGATTGGATGAGCAGGATCACCCCATGGATCAGTTTGCCATGGCGTTACAAACGCTCCTGAGTCGCACGGCTCACCTGGAATCGCAGGCCATCCCTGCTGCTGCTCCAGTCTCTGTGCAGGCACCCGCCTCGAGTATTACCTCTGTAAGAGGTATGTCTGGTTCCGCCCCGCTTCCCCAGCGATTTGGGGGCGATCCAGTTCAATGCAGAGGGTTTCTCGACCAAGTTGAGATAGACTTTGAGATGCTGCCCCAGGCGTTTCCCACAGACAGAAGCAAAGTAGGTTTTGTGATATCTTTTCTTTCTGAGAGAGCCTTGGCCTGGGATAACCCTCTATGGGAGACGCAAAAACCTGTTGTTTTGAGTTACCCTGAGTTTGTGGCCTCCTTTAAAAGGGTATTTGACATTCCCGCAGGCTCTGCTTCTGCTGTCAAGTGCCTCATGTCCACCGGACAGAGTACGAGAACTGTTGCCGACTACACCATTGAGTTCTGTACTCTGGCAGCAGAGGTTGCTTGGAACAATGAGGCCCACATGGCTGCTTTTTCTCATGGTCTCTCAGATTCCATCAAGGATGAGATAGCAGCCCGAGATATACCCACTGAGCTGGAGAAGTTGATCTCGTTTGCCATCCTCATTGACTCCAGACTCAGAGAAAGACTTTCTTTTATGGAGCGCTCGCGGAAGCCTCCTGTACATTTGTTCCTGAGCTTTGCAGTCCCACCCGTGCCTCCCTCACCTCCCATGCCTCCTGGTACTGAGTCGGTCAGTGAAGATGATCCCATGCACTTGGGCTTCACGCTTCTCTCTGCGGATGAGAGAGCCTTTAGGAGGAGGGGGAGATTGTGCCTTTATTGTGGCCAGGCAGGTCCCTTTTTGAAGTCTTGTCCTACCCGTCCAGAGAACGCCCGCATCTTGAGGTCCTGTCATGGACAGGCCTTAGGTGGCGTTGTTTCTTCCCCAGTTATCCAGAAGGATAAGCCCCTGGTTTCAGTCATCCTTTCTTGGGCTGAATCGTCCATCGAGATACAGGCTCTAATCCACTCTGGGGCTGCAGGCCTGTTCATTGATGCTGCCCTTGTATCGAAGCACTCGATTCCACTGCAGCTGTGTGACACTCCACTTGCCATTGAGGCTCTTGATGGGAGACCTCTACAGCCTGCCCATGTGACTCATGAGACGGTTCCGTTGTCCATGGCCGTAGGGGCTCTTCACCATGAGATAATCCAATTCCAAGTGATTTCCTCTTCTAAGTTTCTGCTGGTTATTGGTTATCCTTGGTTACAGAGGCACAACCCCTCTTTTGATTGGGTCAGTGCTCAGTTCTCTCCTGGTCACCACAATGCAGTAAGACATGCTTCCAGAAGGTAGCCAAGGTCCGGTGCTCCTCTTCACTCTCCTCCCTGCCAGAGGAGTACCGTGATTTTAGGGATGTCTTTGACAAAGGTCAAGCCGGTATTTTGCCTCCACGCCGGCCATATGATTGCGCAATTGACCTTCAACCTGGTGCCACTCCCCCTCGTGTCCAGGTTTACCCTTTGTCGGTTTTGGAGGATAAGGCCATGAAGGAGTATGTTGCAGATGCACTTTCTGGGGTTTTCATCCGCAAATCCTCGTCTCCTGCTGGTGCTGGTTTCTTCTTTATGAAGTAGAAGAGCGGTGAACTGAGACCTTGTATTGATTATAGGGGTCTCAATCGTTTCACGATTAAGAATGCCTACCCGATCCCGTTGATTATGGAGTTATTTGACCGCCTCAATGGAGCAACGGTTTTCACTAAGCTTGATTTGAGAGGGGCTTACAATCTCGTGAGGATTAAGGAGGGCCACGACTGGAAAACTGCGTTATTACCGTTAATACCAGAACAGGCCATTATGAGTACCTTGTAATGCCTTTTGGCCTTTGTAATGCCCCAGCAATTTTACAGGAATTTATTAACAATTTCCTTCGAGATGTGTAGCAGCTATTTGTGGTGGTTTATCTCGATGATATCCTCATATTTTCCAAGTCCCTGGAGAGCCACCACACAGATGTGTGTCGTGTGCTTCAGAAATTAAGAGAGTACAATCTTTATTGTAAACTGGAGAAGTGCGAGTTCCATCGGGAACAGGTTAAATTCCTGGGCTATGTCATTTCCACTGCTGGTTTTTCGATGGACCCAGAGAAACCTTCGGCAGTCCTACAGAGGCCCTGACCCGTGGGTTTACATCCTCTGCAGCGTTTCCTGGGCTTTGCCAACTATTATCGGAAGTTTATTCGTAACTTCTCTTCTCTGGTCAAGCCCCTGACCGATATGACCAGAAAGGACGGTAACCCACAGAGTTGGTCTCCGGAGTCCATTAAGACCTTTGAGAGTCTCAAGGCTGCCTTTGTTTCTGCTCCTGTGTTGGCACATCCTGATCCTACATTACCTTTTATCCTTGAGGTTGATGCTTCTGAGACTGGAGTTGGCGCCCTTCTTTCTCAATGTCCTACCTCTGAGAGTGCTATGTATCCTTGTGGCTACTTTTCCAAGAAAACTTTTCCACCTGCGGAGTGCAATTACGAGATTGGCGACAGAGAACTGTTGGTGATCATTTTAGCCCTGGAAGAATGGAGACATCTCCTCGAAGGTACCACTGTGCCGGTTCTCATTCTTACTGACCAGAAGAATCTCATATTCTTGTTTGAGGCTAAACGCCTCTCTCCCAGAAGGGCGCGATGGGCTCTTTTCTTGTCAAGTTTCAATCACATTGTCTCATTCTTACCCGGTACTAGGAATGTAAGGGCTAATGCCTTGTCACGACAATTTTCCTCCACTTCCAAGATGGAGTCGGTTCGGGTTCCTGTGATTCCTCCTGATCGTATTCTGGCTACGGTTCGCATCAGTCTTAGGAATGTGCGCTGTGTGATTGGAGGGATCGCTGGGTTGGTGTTAGGAATGTGCGCTGTGTGATTGGAGGGATCGCTGGGTTGGGGTTAGGAATGTGTGCTGTGTGATTGGAGGGATCGCTGGGTTGGGGTTAGGAATGTGTGCTGTGTGATTGGAGGGATCGCTGGGTTGGGGTTAGGAATGTGTGCTGTGTGATTGGAGGGATCGCTGGGTTGGGGTTATGAATGTGCGCTGTGTGATTGGAGAGATCGCTGGGTTGGGGTTAGGAATGTGTGCTGTGTGATTGGAGGGATCGCTGGGTTGGTGTTAGGAATGTGTGCTGTGTGATTGGAGGGATCGCTGGGTTGGTGTTAGGAATGTGCGCTGTGTGATTGGAGGGATCGCTGGGTTGGTGTTAGAAGTGTTCGCTGTGTGATTGGAGGGATCGGTGGGTTGGTGTTAGGAATGTGCGCTGTGTGATTGGAGGGATCGCTGGGTTGGGGTTAGGAATGTGTGCTGTGTGATTGGAGGGATCGCTGGGTTGGGGTTAGGAATGTGTGCTGTGTGATTGGAGGGATCGCTGGGTTGGGGTTAGGAATGTGTGCTGTGTGATTGGAGGGATCGCTGGGTTGGGGTTAGGAATGTGTGCTGTGTGATTGGAGGGATCGCTGGGTTGGTGTTAGGAATGTGCGCTGTGTGATTGGAGGGATCGCTGGGTTGGGGTTAGAAATGTTCCCTGTGTGATTGGAGGGATCGCTGGGTTGGGGTTAGAAATGTGCGCTGTGTGATTGGAGGGATCGCTGGGTTGGGGTTAGAAATGTGCGCTGTGTGATTGGTGGGATCGCTGGGTTGGGGTTAGGAATGTGCGCTGTGTGATTGGTGGGATCGCTGGGTTGGTGTTAGGAGTGTTCGCTGTGTGATTGGAGGGATCGCTGGGTTGGTGTTAGGAATGTGCGCTGTGTGATTGGAGGGATCGCTGGGTTGGTGTTAGGAATGTGTGCTGTGTGATTGGTGGGATCGCTGGGTTGGGGTTAGAAATGTGCGCTGTGTGATTGGAGGGATCGCTGGGTTGGTGTTAGGAATGTGCGCTGTGTGATTGGAGGGATCGCTGGGTTGGTGTTAGAAGTATTCGCTGTGTGATTGGAGGGATCGCTGGGTTGGGGTTAGAAATGTGCGCTGTGTGATTGGAGGGATCGCTGGGTTGGTGTTAGGAGTGTTCGCTGTGTGATTGGAGGGATCGCTGGGTTGGTGTTAGGAGTGTTCGCTGTGTGATTGGAGGGATCGCTGGGTTGGTGTTAGGAATGTGCGATGTGTGATTGGAGGGATCGCTGGGTTGGTGTTAGGAATGTGTGCTGTGTGATTGGTGGGATCGCTGGGTTGGTGTTAGGAGTGTTCGCTGTGTGATTGGAGGGATCGCTGGGTTGGTGTTAGAAATGTGCGCTGTGTGATTGGAGGGATCGCTGGGTTGGTGTTAGGAGTGTTCGCTGTGTGATTGGAGGGATCGCTGGGTTGGTGTTAGGAGTGTTCGCTGTGTGATTGGAGGGATCGCTGGGTTGGGGTTAGAAATGTGCGCTGTGTGATTGGAGGGATCGCTGGGTTGGTGTTAGGAGTGTTCGCTGTGTGATTGGAGGGATCGCTGGGTTGGTGTTAGGAATGTGCGCTGTGTGATTGGAGGGATCGCTGGGTTGGGGTTAGAAATGTGCGCTGTGTGATTGGAGGGATCGCTGGGTTGGTGTTAGGAATGTGCGCTGTGTGATTGGAGGGATCGCTGGGTTGGGGTTAGAAATGTGCGCTGTGTGATTGGAGGGATCGCTGGGTTGGGGTTAGGAATGTGCCCTGTGTGATTGGAGGGATCGCTGGGTTGGGGTTAGGAGTGTTCGCTGTGTGATTGGTGGGATCGCTGGGTTGGTGTTAGGAGTGTTCGCTGTGTGATTGGAGGGATCGCTGGGTTAGTGTTAGGAATGTGTGCTGTGTGATTGGTGGGATCGCTGGGTTGGGGTTAGGAATGTGTGCTGTGTGATTGGTGGGATCGCTGGGTTGGGGTTAGAAATGTGTGCTGTGTGATTGGTGGGATCGCTGGGTTGGTGTTAGGAATGTGTGCTGTGTGATTGGAGGGATCGCTGGGTTGGTGTTAGGAATGTGTGCTGTGTGATTGGAGGGATCGCTGGGTTGGTGTTAGGAATGTGCGCTGTGTGATTGGAGGGATCGCTGGGTTGGTGTTAGGAATGTGCGCTGTGTGATTGGAGGGAACGCTGGGTTGGGGTTAGGAATGTGCGCTGTGTGATTGGAGAGATCGCTAGGTTGGTGTTAGGAATGTGCGCTGTGTGATTGGAGGGATCGCTGGGTTGGTGTTAGGAATGTGCGCTGTGTGATTGGAGGGAACGCTGGGTTGGGGTTAGGAATGTGCGCTGTGTGATTGGAGAGATCGTTAGGTTGGTGTTAGGAATGTGCGCTGTGTGATTGGAGGGATCGCTGGGTTGGTGTTAGGAATGTGCGCTGTGTGATTGGAGGGATCGCTGGGTTGGGGTTAGAAATGTTCCCTGTGTGATTGGAGGGATCGCTGGGTTGGGGTTAGGAGTGTTCGCTGTGTGATTGGAGGGATCGCTGGGTTGGGGTTAGGAATGTGCGCTGTGTGATTGGAGGGATCGCTGGGTTGGGGTTAGGAGTGTTCGCTGTGTGATTGGTGGGATCGCTGGGTTGGTGTTAGGAGTGTTCGCTGTGTGATTGGAGGGATCGCTGGGTTGGTGTTAGGAATGTGCGCTGTGTGATTGGAGGGATCGCTGGGTTGGTGTTAGGAATGTGTGCTGTGTGATTGGTGGGATCGCTGGGTTGGGATTAGAAATGTGCGCTGTGTGATTGGAGGGATCGCTGGGGTGGGGTTAGGAATGTGCGCTGTGTGATTGGAGGGATCGCTGGGTTGGGGTTAGGAGTGTTCGCTGTGTGATTGGTGGGATCGCTGGGTTGGTGTTAGGAGTGTTCGCTGTGTGATTGGAGGGATCGCTGGGTTGGTGTTAGGAATGTGCGCTGTGTGATTGGAGGGATCGCTGGGTTAGTGTTAGGAATGTGTGCTGTGTGATTGGTGGGATCGCTGGGTTGGGGTTAGGAATGTGCGCTGTGTGATTGGTGGGATCGCTGGGTTGGGGTTAGGAATGTGCGCTGTGTGATTGGAGGGATCGCTGGGTTGGGGTTAGGAATGTGTGCTGTGTGATTGGAGGGATCGCTGGGTTGGTGTTAGGAATGTGTGCTGTGTGATTGGTGGGATCGCTGGGTTGGGGTTAGGAATGTGTGCTGTGTGATTGGAGGGATCGCTGGGTTGGGGTTAGGAGTGTTCGCTGTGTGATTGGTGGGATCGCTGGGTTGGGGTTAGGAATGTGCGCTGTGTGATTGGTGGGATCGCTGGGTTGGTGTTAGGAGTGTTCGCTGTGTGATTGGAGGGATCGCTGGGTTGGTGTTAGGAATGTGCGCTGTGTGATTGGAGGGATCGCTGGGTTGGTGTTAGGAATGTGTGCTGTGTGATTGGTGGGATCGCTGGGTTGGTGTTAGGAATGTGTGCTATGTGATTGGTGGGATCGCTGGGTTGGGGTTAGAAATGTGCGCTGTGTGATTGGAGGGATCGCTGGGTTGGTGTTAGGAATGTGTGCTGTGTGATTGGTGGGATCGCTGGGTTGGTGTTAGGAATGTGTGCTGTGTGATTGGAGGGATCGCTGGGTTGGTGTTAGGAATGTGCGCTGTGTGATTGGAGGGATCGCTGGGTTGGTGTTAGAAGTATTCGCTGTGTGATTGGAGGGATCGCTGGGTTGGGGTTAGAAATGTGCGCTGTGTGATTGGAGGGATCGCTGGGTTGGTGTTAGGAGTGTTCGCTGTGTGATTGGAGAGATCGCTGGGTTGGTGTTAGGAGTGTTCGCTGTGTGATTGGAGGGATCGCTGGGTTGGTGTTAGGAATGTGCGCTGTGTGATTGGAGGGATCGCTGGGTTGGTGTTAGGAGTGTTCGCTGTGTGATTGGAGAGATCGCTGGGTTGGTGTTAGGAGTGTTCGCTGTGTGATTGGAGGGATCGCTGGGTTGGGGTTAGGAGTGTTTGCTGTGTGATTGGAGGGATCGCTGGGTTGGTGTTAGGAGTGTTCGCTGTGTGATTGGAGGGATCGCTGGGTTGGTGTTAGGAATGTGCGCTGTGTGATTGGAGGGATCGCTGGGTTGGTGTTAGAAGTGTTCGCTGTGTGATTGGAGGGATCGGTGGGTTGGTGTTAGGAATGTGCGCTGTGTGATTGGAGGGATCGCTGGGTTGGGGTTAGGAATGTGTGCTGTGTGATTGGAGGGATCGCTGGGTTGGGGTTAGGAATGTGTGCTGTGTGATTGGAGGGATCGCTGGGTTGGGGTTAGGAATGTGTGCTGTGTGATTGGAGGGATCGCTGGGTTGGGGTTAGGAATGTGTGCTGTGTGATTGGAGGGATCGCTGGGTTGGGGTTATGAATGTGCGCTGTGTGATTGGAGAGATCGCTGGGTTGGGGTTAGGAATGTGTGCTGTGTGATTGGAGAGATCGCTGGGTTGGTGTTAGGAATGTGTGCTGTGTGATTGGAGGGATCGCTGGGTTGGTGTTAGGAATGTGTGCTGTGTGATTGGAGGGATCGCTGGGTTGGTGTTAGGAATGTGCGCTGTGTGATTGGAGGGATCGCTGGGTTGGTGTTAGAAGTGTTCGCTGTGTGATTGGAGGGATCGGTGGGTTGGTGTTAGGAATGTGCGCTGTGTGATTGGAGGGATCGCTGGGTTGGGGTTAGGAATGTGTGCTGTGTGATTGGAGGGATCGCTGGGTTGGGGTTAGGAATGTGTGCTGTGTGATTGGAGGGATCGCTGGGTTGGGGTTATGAATGTGCGCTGTGTGATTGGAGAGATCGCTGGGTTGGGGTTAGGAATGTGTGCTGTGTGATTGGAGGGATCGCTGGGTTGGTGTTAGGAATGTGTGCTGTGTGATTGGAGGGATCGCTGGGTTGGGGTTAGGAATGTGCGCTGTGTGATTGGTGGGATCGCTGGGTTGGGGTTAGGAGTGTTCGCTGTGTGATTGGAGGGATCGCTGGGTTGGTGTTAGGAATGTGCGCTGTGTGATTGGAGGGATCGCTGGGTTGGGGCTAGGAATGTGCGCTGTGTGATTGGAGGGATCGCTGGGTTGGTGTTAGGAATGTGCGCTGTGTGATTGGAGGGATCGCTGGGTTGGTGTTAGGAATGTGCGCTGTGTGATTGGAGGGATCGCTGGGTTGGGATTAGGAATGTGTGCTGTGTGATTGGAGGGATCGCTGGGTTGGGGTTAGGAATGTGCGCTGTGTGATTGGAGAGATCGCTGGGTTGGTGTTAGAAATGTGCGCTGTGGGACTGGAGGGATCGCTGGGTTGGTGTTAGAAGTATTCGTTGTGTGATTGGAGGGATCGCTGGGTTGGTGTTAGGAATGTGCGCTGTGTGATTGGAGGGATCGCTGGGTTGGTGTTAGGAATGTGCGCTGTGTGATTGGAGGGATCGCTGGGTTGGTGTTAGGAATGTGCGCTGTGTGATTGGAGGGATCGCTGGGTTGGTGTTAGGAATGTGCGCTGTGTGATTGGAGGGATCGCTGGGTTGGTGTTAGGAGTGTTCGCTGTGTGATTGGAGGGATTGCTGGGTTGGGGTTAGGAGTGTTCGCTGTGTGATTGGAGGGATCGCTGGGTTGGTGTTAGGAATGTGCGCTGTGTGATTGGAGGGATCGCTGGGTTGGGGTTAGGAATGTGTGCTGTGTGATTGGAGGGATTGCTGGGTTGGGGTTAGGAATGTGCGCTGTGTGATTGGAGGGATCGCTGGGTTGGTGTTAGGAATGTGCGCTGTGTGATTGGAGGGATCGCTGGGTTGGTGTTAGAAGTGTTCGCTGTGTGATTGGAGGGATCGCTGGGTTGGTGTTAGGGATGTGCGCTGTGTGATTGGAGGGATCGCTGGGCTGGTGTTAGGAATGTGCGCTGTGTGATTGGAGAGATCGCTGGGTTGGTGTTAGAAATGTGCGCTGTGTGATTGGAGGGATCGCTGGGTTGGTGTTAGGAATGTGCGCTGTGTGATTGGAGGGATCGCTGGGTTGGTGTTAGGAATGTGCGCTGTGTGATTGGAGGGATCGCTGGGTTGGTGTTAGGAATGTGCGCTGTGTGATTGGAGAGATCGCTATGTTGGTGTTAGGAATGTGCGCTGTGTGATTGGAGGGATCGCTGGGTTGGGGTTAGGAATGTGTGCTGTGTGATTGGAGGGAACGCTGGGTTGGTGTTAGGAATGTGCGCTGTGTGATTGGAGGGATCGCTGGGTTGGTGTTAGGAATGTGCGCTGTGTGATTGGAGGGATCGCTGGGTTGGGGTTAGAAATGTGCGCTGTGTGATTGGAGGGATCGCTGGGTTGGGGTTAGAAATGTGCGCTGTGTGATTGGAGGGATCGCTGGGTTGGGGTTAGAAATGTGCGCTGTGTGATTGGAGAGATCGCTGGGTTGGTGTTAGGAGTGTTCGCTGTGTGATTGGAGGGATCGCTGGGTTGGGGTTAGAAATGTGCGCTGTGTGATTGGAGGGATCGCTGGGTTGGTGTTAGGAATGTGCGCTGTGTGATTGGAGGGATCGCTGGGTTGGTGTTAGAAGTATTCGCTGTGTGATTGGAGGGATCGCTGGGTTGGGGTTAGAAATGTGCGCTGTGTGATTGGAGGGATCGCTGGGTTGGTGTTAGGAGTGTTCGCTGTGTGATTGGAGGGATCGCTGGGTTGGTGTTAGGAGTGTTCGCTGTGTGATTGGAGGGATCGCTGGGTTGGTGTTAGGAATGTGCGATGTGTGATTGGAGGGATCGCTGGGTTGGTGTTAGGAATGTGTGCTGTGTGATTGGTGGGATCACTGGGTTGGTGTTAGGAGTGTTCGCTGTGTGATTGGAGGGATCGCTGGGTTGGTGTTAGAAATGTGCCCTGTGTGATTGGAGGGATCGCTGGGTTGGTGTTAGGAGTGTTCGCTGTGTGATTGGAGGGATCGCTGGGTTGGTGTTAGGAGTGTTCGCTGTGTGATTGGAGGGATCGCTGGGTTGGGGTTAGAAATGTGCGCTGTGTGATTGGAGGGATCGCTGGGTTGGTGTTAGGAGTGTTCGCTGTGTGATTGGAGGGATCGCTGGGTTGGTGTTAGGAATGTGCGCTGTGTGATTGGAGGGATCGCTGGGTTGGGGTTAGAAATGTGCGCTGTGTGATTGGAGGGATCGCTGGGTTGGGGTTAGGAATGTGCCCTGTGTGATTGGAGGGATCGCTGGGTTGGGGTTAGGAGTGTTCGCTGTGTGATTGGTGGGATCGCTGGGTTGGTGTTAGGAGTGTTCGCTGTGTGATTGGAGGG
The DNA here is from genome assembly GCA_037952835.1 of Lithobates septentrionalis. NCBI lineage: Eukaryota > Metazoa > Chordata > Amphibia > Anura > Ranidae > Lithobates > Lithobates septentrionalis. The sequence goes on along the minus strand of JBBDGP010004378.1, from coordinate 51,113 downwards.
ATCGCTAGGTTGGTGTTAGGAATGTGTGCTGTGTGATTGGTGGGATCGCTGGGTTGGGGTTAGAAATGTGTGCTGTGTGATTGGTGGGATCGCTGGGTTGGTGTTAGGAATGTGTGCTGTGTGATTGGAGGGATCGCTGGGTTGGTGTTAGGAATGTGTGCTGTGTGATTGGAGGGATCGCTGGGTTGGTGTTAGGAATGTGCGCTGTGTGATTGGAGGGATCGCTGGGTTGGTGTTAGGAATGAACGCTGGGTTGGGGTTAGGAATGTGCGCTGTGTGATTGGAGAGATCGCTAGGTTGGTGTTAGGAATGTGCGCTGTGTGATTGGAGGGATCGCTGGGTTGGGGTTAGGAATGTGCGCTGTGTGATTGGAGGGATCGCTGGGTTGGTGTTAGGAATGTGTGCTGTGTGATTGGAGGGAACGCTGGGTTGGTGTTAGGAGTGTTCGCTGTGTGATTGGAGGGATCGCTGGGTTGGGGTTAGGAGTGTTCGCTGTGTGATTGGAGGGATCGCTGGGTTGGTGTTAGGAATGTGTGCTGTGTGATTGGAGGGAACGCTGGGTTGGTGTTAGAAATGTTCCCTGTGTGATTGGAGGGATCGCTGGGTTGGGGTTAGGAGTGTTCGCTGTGTGATTGGAGGGATCGCTGGGTTGGGGTTAGGAATGTGCGCTGTGTGATTGGAGGGATCGCTGGGTTGGGGTTAGGAGTGTTCGCTGTGTGATTGGTGGGATCGCTGGGTTGGTGTTAGGAGTGTTCGCTGTGTGATTGGAGGGATCGCTGGGTTGGTGTTAGGAATGTGCGCTGTGTGATTGGAGGGATCGCTGGGTTGGTGTTAGGAATGTGTGCTGTGTGATTGGTGGGATCGCTGGGTTGGGGTTAGAAATGTGCGCTGTGTGATTGGAGGGATCGCTGGGGTGGGGTTAGGAATGTGCGCTGTGTGATTGGAGGGATCGCTGGGTTGGGGTTAGGAGTGTTCGCTGTGTGATTGGTGGGATCGCTGGGTTGGTGTTAGGAGTGTTCGCTGTGTGATTGGAGGGATCGCTGGGTTGGTGTTAGGAATGTGCGCTGTGTGATTGGAGGGATCGCTGGGTTGGTGTTAGGAATGTGTGCTGTGTGATTGGTGGGATCGCTGGGTTGGGGTTAGGAATGAGTGCTGTGTGATTGGAGGGATCGCTGGGTTGGGGTTAGGAGTGTTCGCTGTGTGATTGGTGGGATCGCTGGGTTGGGGTTAGGAATGTGCGCTGTGTGATTGGTGGGATCGCTGGGTTGGTGTTAGGAGTGTTCGCTGTGTGATTGGAGGGATCGCTGGGTTGGTGTTAGGAATGTGCGCTGTGTGATTGGAGGGATCGCTGGGTTGGTGTTAGGAATGTGTGCTGTGTGATTGGAGGGATCGCTGGGTTGGTGTTAGGAATGTGCGCTGTGTGATTGGAGGGATCGCTGGGTTGGTGTTAGGAATGTGCGCTGTGTGATTGGAGGGATCGCTGGGTTGGTGTTAGGAATGTGTGCTGTGTGATTGGAGGGATCGCTGGGTTGGGGTTAGAAATGTGCGCTGTGTGATTGGAGGGATCGCTGGGTTGGTGTTAGGAATGTGTGCTGTGTGATTGGTGGGATCGCTGGGTTGGTGTTAGGAATGTGTGCTGTGTGATTGGTGGGATCGCTGGGTTGGGGTTAGAAATGTGCGCTGCGTGATTGGAGGGATCGCTGGGTTGGTGTTAGGAATGTGCGCTGTGTGATTGGAGGGATCGCTGGGTTGGTGTTAGAAGTATTCGCTGTGTGATTGGAGGGATCGCTGGGTTGGGGTTAGAAATGTGCGCTGTGTGATTGGAGGGATCCCTGGGTTGGTGTTAGGAGTGTTCGCTGTGTGATTGGAGAGATCGCTGGGTTGGTGTTAGGAGTGTTCGCTGTGTGATTGGAGGGATCGCTGGGTTGGTGTTAGGAATGTGCGCTGTGTGATTGGAGGGATCGCTGGGTTGGTGTTAGGAGTGTTCGCTGTGTGATTGGAGAGATCGCTGGGTTGGTGTTAGGAGTGTTCGCTGTGTGATTGGAGGGATCGCTGGGTTGGGGTTAGGAGTGTTTGCTGTGTGATTGGAGGGATCGCTGGGTTGGTGTTAGGAGTGTTCGCTGTGTGATTGGAGGGATCGCTGGGTTGGTGTTAGGAATGTGCGCTGTGTGATTGGAGGGATCGCTGGGTTGGTGTTAGGAATGTGCGCTGTGTGATTGGAGGGATCGCTGGGTTGGGGTTAGGAATGTGCGCTGTGTGATTGGAGGGATCGCTGGGTTGGGGTTAGGAATGTGTGCTGTGTGATTGGAGGGATCGCTGGGTTGGGGTTAGGAATGTGCGCTGTGTGATTGGAGGGATCGCTGGGTTGGGGTTAGGAATGTGTGCTGTGTGATTGGAGGGATCGCTGGGTTGGGGTTAGGAATGTGCGCTGTGTGATTGGAGGGATCGCTGGGTTGGGGTTAGGAATGTGTGCTGTGTGATTGGAGGGATCGCTGGGTTGGTGTTAGAAGTATTCGCTGTGTGATTGGAGGGATCGCTGGGTTGGGGTTAGAAATGTGCGCTGTGTGATTGGAGGGATCGCTGGGTTGGTGTTAGGAGTGTTCGCTGTGTGATTGGAGAGATCGCTGGGTTGGTGTTAGGAGTGTTCGCTGTGTGATTGGAGGGATCGCTGGGTTGGTGTTAGGAGTGTTCGCTGTGTGATTGGAGAGATCGCTGGGTTGGTGTTAGGAGTGTTCGCTGTGTGATTGGAGAGATCGCTGGGTTGGTGTTAGGAGTGTTCGCTGTGTGATTGGAGGGATCGCTGGGTTGGGGTTAGGAGTGTTTGCTGTGTGATTGGAGGGATCGCTGGGTTGGTGTTAGGAGTGTTCGCTGTGTGATTGGAGGGATCGCTGGGTTGGTGTTAGGAATGTGCGCTGTGTGATTGGAGGGATCGCTGGGTTGGGGTTAGGAATGTGCGCTGTGTGATTGGAGGGATCGCTGGGTTGGGGTTAGGAATGTGCGCTGTGTGATTGGAGGGATCGCTGGGTTGGGGTTAGGAATGTGTGCTGTGTGATTGGAGGGATCGCTGGGTTGGTGTTAGGAATGTGCGCTGTGTGATTGGAGGGATCGCTGGGTTGGTGTTAGGAATGTGTGCTGTGGGGGGGAGGGTCCAGAGACAGAGATAGCCAGCACAGAAGATATTCCAGAGGGTGGTATTGGGGGCATTAGTGGTAGGTTGACCAAAGCACATAAACACAAGGTGAGTATAGTAGCAAGTTCTAGTTGCAATCTTGAAACACCCAATACGAGGACAATATGTGACCGGTCTAAACTATGTGGCATGTTCACCAATGCCAGGAGCATGGCGGACAAGATGGGTGAACTAGAGATACTGTTGTACAAGGAGGATTTGGATTTTGTGGGAATTTCAGAGACCTGGTTCAACAGCTCTCATGATTGGCTGGCAAACATTCAAGGGTATACCCTATACCGCAAGGATAGAGAGGGTAAAAAAGGGGGAGGGGTATGCCTATATATCAAGAATAATGTACAAGTGAATGTGAGAGATGACATTACTGAGGGGGCTAGGGAGGAGGTGGAATCTTTATGGGTAGAGCTCCAAAGGGATGAAGCTAAGGGGAAAATAATACTGGGAGTATGCTATAGGCCCCCTAACCTGAGGGAGGAAGTGGAGACGGATCTCCTATCACAAATTGGATTAGCAGCAAGGCTGGGAAGTGTTATCATAATGGGGGATTTTAATTATCCAGACATAGACTGGGCGGAGGGAACCGCGCATTCATTTAAGGCTCGCCAGTTCCTTAGTGTCTTGCAGGACAATTTTATGGGTCAGATGGTAGACGCACCAACTAGAAATAAAACATTACTAGATCTACTGATTACCAACAATACAGACCTGATCACAGATGTGGAAATACGGGGCAATTTAGGGAACAGCGATCACAGGTCAATTAGTTTCAGTATAAATCACACAAATAGGAGACATGAAGGGAACACAAAGACACTGAATTTCAAAAGAGCCAACTTCCCTAAACTACAAACCTTGCTAAAAGGCATAAATTGGGATAAAATATTAGGAACAAAGAATACGGAGGAGAGATGGGTTTGCTTTAAGAGCATATTAAATAAGGGCATTAGCCAATGTATCCCATTGGGTAATAAATTTAAAAGAGCGAACAAACATCCTGGATGGCTTAACTCCGATGTAAAAATGCATATAAAAGCAAAGGAGAAGGCCTTCAAAAAATACAAGGTTGAGGGATCATCCACAGCATTCAGACTTTATAAAGAATGCAACAAGAAATGTAAGGGTGCAATTAGGATGGCTAAGATAGAACATGAAAGACACATAGCGGAGGAGAGCAAAAAAAATCCCAAGAAATTCTTTAAGTATGTAAACAGTAAAAAAGGGAGGACAGACCATATTGACCCCATAAAGAATGAGGAAGGACATCTGGTTACAAAGGATGGGGAGATGGCAAAGGTATTGAATTTATTCTTCTCCTCAGTCTTCACGAGTGAATCGGGGGGCTTCAGTAACCAAAACTGCAGTGTTTATCCTCATGACACAACACAGGAAGCACCTCCATGGTTAACAGAGGACAGAATTAAAATTAGACTTGAGAAACTTAACATTAATAAATCACCGGGACCAGATGGCTTGCATCCGAGGGTACTTAGGGAACTCAGTCAGGTGATTGCCAGACCGTTGTTCCTAATTTTTACAGACAGTCTATTGACTGGAATGGTGCCAGCTGATTGGAGAAAAGCCAATGTAGCACCAATATTTAAAAAGGGCCCAAAAAACATCCCTGGGAATTACAGACCAGTTAGCCTAACATCAATAGTATGTAAACTCTTGGAGGGGATGATAAGGGACTATATACAAGATTTTAGTAATAAGAATGATATCATTAGCAGTAATCAGCATGGATTCATGAAGCATCGTTCTTGCCAAACCAATCTACTAACCTTCTATGAGGAAGTGAGTTGCCATCTAGATCAGGGTTTCTCAACTCCAGTCCTCAAGGCGCCCCAACAGGTCACGTTTTCAGGATTTCCATTATTTTGCACAGGTGATTTGATCAGTTTCACTGCCTTAGTAATTACCACAGCTGTTTCATCTGAAGGAAATCCTGAAAACATGACCTGTTGGGGCGCCTTGAGGACTGGAGTTGAGAAACAATGATCTAGATAAAGGAAGGCCCGTAGACGTGGTGTATCTGGATTTTGCAAAAGCATTTGACACAGTTCCCCATAAACGTTTACTGTACAAAATAAGGTGCGTTGGCATGGACCATAGGGTGAGTACATGGTTTGAAAACTGGCTACAAGGGCGAGTTCAGAGGGTGGTGATAAATGGGGAGTACTCAGAATGGTCAGGGGTGGGTAGTGGGGTCCCCCAGGGTTCTGTGCTGGGACCAATCCTATTTAATTTGTTCATAAATGACCTGGAGGATGGGATAAACAGTTCCATCTCTGTATTTGCAGACGATACTAAGCTAAGCAGGGCAATAACTTCTCTGCAGGATGTGGAAATCTTGCAAAAAGACCTGAACAAATTAATGGGGGAGGGGCAACTACATGGCAAATGAGGTTCAATGTAGAAAAATGTAAAATAATGCATTTGGGTGTCAAAAATATGAATGCAATCTATAGACTGGGGGGAGAACCTCTGGGGGAATCTAGGATGGAAAAGGACCTGGGGGTCCTAGTAGATGATAGGCTCAGCAATGGCATGCAATGCCAAGCTGCTGCTAATAAAGCAAACAGAATATTGGCATTAAAAAAGGGATCAACTCCAGAGATAAAACGATAATTCTCCCGCTCTACAAGACTCTGGTCCGGCCGCACCTGGAGTATGCTGTCCAGTTCTGGGCACCAGTCCTCAGGAAGGATGTAGTGGAAATGGAGCGACTACAAAGAAGGGCAACAAAGCTAATAAAGGGTCTGGAGGATCTTAGTTATGAGGAAAGGTTGTGAGCTCTGAACTTATTCTCTCTGGAGAAGAGACGCTTGAGAGGGGATATGATTTCAATTTACAAATACCGGACTGGTGACCCCACAATAGGGATAAAACTTTTTCGCAGAAGGGAGTTTAATAAGACTCGGGGCCACTCATTACAATTAGAGGAAAAGAGGTTTAACCTTAAACTACGTAGAGGGTTCTTTACTGTAATGCCGCGTACACACGGTCGGACTTTTCGTCTACAAAAGTCAGACAGCCTGTCCGACAGACTTCCGGCAGACTTTCGGCGGACTTTCGACGGACTTGCGGCGGACTTTCTAACGAACAGACTTGCCTACACACGATCACACAAAAGTCCGTCGAATTCTTACGTGATGACGTACACCGGACTAAAATAAGGAAGTTCATAGCCGGTAGCCAATAGGTGCCCTAGCGTGGCTTTTTGTCCGTCGGACTAGCACACAGACGAGCGGATTTCGGGGTCCGTCGTAGTTACGAAGTAAAGATTTGAAGCATGTTTCAAATCTAAAGTACGTCGGATTTGAGGCTAAAAAAGTCAGTTGAAAGTCCGGAGAAGCCCACACACGATCGGATTACCAGCCAGCTTTAGTCCGTCAGCGTCCGTTGGACTTTTGTAGACGAAAAGTCCGACCGTGTGTGCGCGGCATAAGAGCGGCAAGGATGTGGAATTCCCTTCCACAGGCGGTGGTCTCAGCGGGGAGCATTGATAGCTTCAAGAAACTATTAGATAATCACCTGAATGACCGCAATATACAGGGATATGTAATGTAATACTGACACATAATTACACACATAGGTTGGACTTGATGGACTTGTGTCTTTTTTCAACCTCACCTACTATGTAACTATGTAACTATGTAACTATGTGATTGGTGGGATCGCAGGGCGGAGTCTCTGCACTGAGGACAGAGTTGTATCTTAGCCAATCCTGCGATCAGATACAGAGAAGGAATGTTTCCTGGCCGCGTTTTTCTCCTCATTATGATGAATCTTCCCGTATTTACACTATGACAGGGTAATGATATGTAAAACCACGCCCATTTTATGAAAGCCCAGCCCCTAATTAAAGTCTATTCTCCGCCTACAATAACAAAAATAAAGAATGGTGTTTATGGAAATGTTTTGATATGTTGGGACCTCTGACATTATGACAGCCAGGTGAGCGGCATTTTCAGTGAGCAGTAATGGCGGCCTTTGTACTGCAATCAGCACCATTGTTGGACGGTTATTGTCCTTGGAGTTGGCGGACAGTAATGAGGAGTAAACAGACTATTGTCTGCGGTGGGAGAGCGCGGCTGGACGGGAGATCGCTCCATTCATGTCTGACATGGACAGAAGAATCCAACCCAGACTCAATCAATATTTGTGTGCGGGAGATTGTCGTCATTTGTCACACAGCGGCCCAGTCCTCCAGTTTCCGTGGCACTCGGTAATAGACTGCAGCTGGCTCTTCTCCCACCACGTCTGCCAGGAAAACATTCCCTGATTGTTGTGTGAAACGGTATTCTCCAGATACAGCCGGACCCTAGACCAGGCCGGGCCCTGTGGCCCCTACAATGTCCCACCTGGACAGCTATCCTCCGACCCTTCCTTCAAGGAAATGATATGTCTTTATATCACTAGAGGGATCACCAGCAGGAGGAAGGAGGTCCTGATTCCTCTATATAGATCTTTATATCACTAGAGGGGTCACCGGCAGAAGGAAGGAGGTCCTGATTCCTCTATATAGATCTTTATATCACTAGAGGGATCACCAGGAGGAGGAAGGAGGTCCTGATTCCTCTATATAGATCTTCTTATCACTAGAGGGATCACCAGCAGGAGGAAGGAGGTCCTGATTCCTCTATATAGATCTTTATATCACTAGAGGGGTCACCAGCAGGAGGAAGGAGGTCCTGATTCCTCTATATAGATCTTTATATCACTAGAGGGATCACCAGCATGAGGAAGGAGGTCCTGATTCCTCTATATAGAGCTTTATATCGCTAGAGGGATCACCAGCAGGAGGAGGGAGGTCCTAATTCCTCTATATAGATCTTTATATCACTAGAGGGGTCACCAGCAGGAGGAAGGAGGTCCTGATTCCTCTATATAGATCTTTATATCACTAGAGGGGTCACCAGCAGGAGGAAGGAGGTCCTGATTCCTCTATATAGATCTTTATATCACTGGAGGGATCACCAGCAGGAGGAAGGAGGTCCTGATTCCTCTATATAGAGCTTTATATCACTGGAGGGATCACCAGCAGGAGGAAGGAGGTCCTGATTCCTCTATATATATCTTTATATCACTGGAGGGATCACCAGCAGGAGGAAGGAGGTCCTGATTCCTCTATATAGATATTTATATCACTGGAGGGATCACCAGCAGGAGGAAGGAGGTCCTGATTCCTCTATATATATCTTTATATCACTAGAGGGATCACCAGCATGAGGAAGGAGGTCCTGATTCCTCTATATAGAGCTCTATATCACTAGAGGGATCACCAGCAGGGGGAAGGAGGTCCTGATTCCTCTATATAGATCTTTATATCACTAGAGGGGTCACCAGCAGGAGGAAGGAGGTCCTGATTCCTCTATATAGATCTTTATATCACTAGAGGGATCACCAGCAGGAAGAAGGAGGTCCTGATTCCTCTATATAGATCTTTATATCACTAGAGGGGTCACCAGCAGGAGGAAGGAGGTCCTGATTCCTCTATATAGATCTTTATATCACTAGAGGGGTCACCAGCGGGAGGAAGGAGGTCCTGATTCCTCTATATAGATCTTTATATCACTAGAGGGATCACCGGCAGGAGGAAGGAGGTCCTGATTCCTCCATATAGATCTTCTTATCACTAGAGGAGTCACCAGCAGGAGGATGGAGGTCCTGATTCCTCTATATAGATCTTTATATCACTAGAGGGGTCACCAGCAGGAGGAAGGAGGTCCTGATTCCTCTATATAGATCTTTATATCACTAGAGGGATCACCGGCAGGAGGAAGGAGGTCCTGATTCTTCTATATAGATCTTTATATCACTAGAGGGGTCACCAGCAGGAGGAGGGAGGTCCTAATTCCTCTATATAGATCTTTATATCACTAGAGGGGTCACCAGCAGGAGGAAGGAGGTCCTGATTCCTCTATATATATCTTTATATCACTGGAGGGATCACCAGCAGGAGGAAGGAGGTCCTGATTCCTCTATATATATCTTTATATCACTGGAGGGATCACCAGCAGGAGGAAGGAGGTCCTGATTCCTCTATATAGATCTTTATATCACTGGAGGGATCACCAGCAGGAGGAAGGAGGTCCTGATTCCTCTATATATATCTTTATATCACTAGAGGGATCACCAGCAGGAGGAAGGAGGTCCTGATTCCTCTATATATATCTTTATATCACTAGAGGGATCACCAGCAGGAGGAAGGAGGTCCTGATTCCTCTATATAGAGCTCTATATCACTAGAGGGATCACCAGCAGGGGGAAGGAGGTCCTGATTCTTCTATATAGATCTTTATATCACTAGAGGGATCACCAGCAGGAGGAAGGAGGTCCTGATTCCTCTATATAGATCTTTATATCACTAGAGGGGTCACCAGCGGGAGGAAGGAGGTCCTGATTCCTCTATATAGATCTTTATATCACTAGAGGGATCACCGGCAGGAGGAAGGAGGTCCTGATTCCTCCATATAGATCTTCTTATCACTAGAGGAGTCACCAGCAGGAGGATGGAGGTCCTGATTCCTCTATATAGATCTTTATATCACTAGAGGGGTCACCAGCAGGAGGAAGGAGGTCCTGATTCCTCTATATAGATCTTTATATCACTAGAGGGGTCACCAGCAGGAGGAAGGAGGTCCTGATTCCTCTATATAGATCTTTATATCACTAGAGGGATCACCAGAAGGAGGAAGGAGGTCCTGATTCCTCTATATAGATCTTTATATCACTAGAGGGGTCACCAGCGGGAGGAAGGAGGTCCTGATTCCTCTATATAGATCTTTATATCACTAGAGGGGTCACCAGCGGGAGGAAGGAGGTCCTGATTCCTCTATATAGATCTTTATATCACTGGAGAGATCACCAGCAGGAGGAAGGAGGTCCTGATTCCTCTATATAGATCTTTATATCACTAGAGGGGTCACCAGCAGGAGGAAGGAGGTCCTGATTCCTCTATATAGATCTTTATATCACTGGAGAGATCACCAGCAGGAGGAAGGAGGTCCTGATTCCTCTATATAGATCTTTATATCACTAGAGGGGTCACCAGGGGGAGGAAGGAGGTCCTGATTCCTCTATATAGAGCTTTATATCACTAGAGGGATCACCAGCAGGAGGAAGGAGGTCCTGATTCCTCTATATAGATCTTTATATCACTAGAGGGATCACCGGCAGGAGGAAGGAGGTCCTGATTCCTCCATATAGATCTTCTTATCACTAGAGGAGTCACCAGCAGGAGGATGGAGGTCCTGATTCCTCTATATAGATCTTTATATCACTAGAGGGGTCACCAGCAGGAGGAAGGAGGTCCTGATTCCTCTATATAGATCTTTATATCACTAGAGGGGTCACCAGCAGGAGGAAGGAGGTCCTGATTCCTCTATATAGATCTTTATATCACTAGAGGGGTCACCAGCAGGAGGAAGGAGGTCCTGATTCCTCTATATAGATCTTTATATCACTAGAGGGGTCACCGGCATGAGGAAGGAGGTCCTGATTCCTCTATATAGATCTTTATATCACTAGAGGGATCACCAGCAGGGGGAAGGAGGTCCTGATTCCTCTATATAGATCTTTATATCACTAGAGGGGTCACCGGCAGGAGGAAGGAGGTCCTGATTCCTCTATATAGATCTTTATATCACTAGAGGGATCACCAGCAGGGGGAAGGAGGTCCTGATTCCTCTATATAGATCTTTATATCACTAGAGGGGTCACCAGCAGGGGGAAGGGGGTCCTGATTCCTCTATATAGATCTTTATATCACTAGAGGGGTCACCAGCAGGAGGAAGGAGGTCCTGATTCCTCTATATAGATCTTCTTATCACTAGAGGGATCACCAGCAGGAGGAAGGAGGTCCTGATTCCTCTATATAGATCTTTATATCACTAGAGGGATCACCAGCAGGAGGAAGGAGGTCCTCATTCCTCTATATAGATCTTTATATCACTAGAGGGGTCACCAGCAGGAGGAAGGAGGTCCTGATTCCTCTATATAGATCTTTATATCACTAGAGGGGTCACCAGCAGGGGGAAGGAGGTCCTGATTCCTCTATATAGATCTTTATATCACTAGAGGGGTCACCAGCAGGGGGAAGGGGGTCCTGATTCCTCTATATAGATCTTTATATCACTAGAGGGGTCACCAGCAGGAGGAAGGAGGTCCTGATTCCTCTATATAGATCTTCTTATCACTAGAGGGATCACCAGCAGGAGGAAGGAGGTCCTGATTCCTCTATATAGATCTTTATATCACTAGAGGGGTCACCAGGGGGAGGAAGGAGGTCCTGATTCCTCTATATAGATCTTTATATCACTGGAGAGATCACCAGCAGGAGGAAGGAGGTCCTGATTCCTCTATATAGATCTTTATCTCACTAGAGGGGTCACCAGGGGGAGGAAGGAGGTCCTGATTCCTCTATATAGATCTTTATATCACTAGAGGGGTCACCAGCAGGAGGAAGGAGGTCCTGATTCCTCTATATAGAGCTTTATATCACTAGAGGGATCACCAGCAGGGGGAAGGAGGTCCTGATTCTTCTATATAGATCTTTATATCACTAGAGGGGTCACCAGCAGGAGGAAGGAGGTCCTGATTCCTCTATATAGATCTTTATATCACTAGAGGGATCACCAGTAGGAGGAAGGAGGTCCTGATTCCTCTATATAGAGCTTTATATCGCTAGAGGGATCACCAGCAGGGGGAAGGAGGTCCTGATTCTTCTATATAGATCTTTATATCACTAGAGGGATCACCAGCGGGAGGAAGGAGGTCCTGATTCCTCTATATAGATCTTTATATCACTAGAGGGATCACCAGAAGGAGGAAGGAGGTCCTGATTCCTCTATATAGATCTTTATATCACTAGAGGGGTCACCAGGAGGAGGAAGGAGGTCCTGATTCCTCTATATAGATCTTTATATCACTAGAGGGATCACCAGCAGGAGGAAGGAGGTCCTGATCCCTCTATATAGATCTTTATATCACTAGAGGGATCACCAGCAGGAGGAAGGAGGTCCTGATTCCTCTATATAGATCTTTATATCACTAGAGGGGTCACCAGCAGGAGAAAGGAGGTCCTGATTCCTCTATATAGATCTTTATATCACTAGAGGGGTCACCAGCAGGAGGAAGGAGGTCCTGATTCCTCTATATAGATCTTTATATCACTAGAGGGATCACCAGAAGGAGGAAGGAGGTCCTGATTCCTCTATATAGATCTTTATATCACTAGAGGGGTCACCAGCGGGAGGAAGGAGGTCCTGATTCCTCTATATAGATCTTTATATCACTAGAGGGGTCACCGGCAGGAGGAAGGAGGTCCTGATTCCTCTATATAGATCTTTATATCACTAGAGGGATCACCAGCAGGAGGAAGGAGGTCCTGATTCCTCTATATAGATCTTTATATCACTAGAGGGATCACCAGGAGGAGGAAGGAGGTCCTGATTCCTCTATATAGATCTTTATATCACTAGAGGGATCACCAGCAGGAGGAAGGAGGTCCTGATTCCTCTATATAGATCTTTATATCACTAGAGGGATCACCAGCAGGGGGAAGGAGGTCCTGATTCTTCTATATAGATCTTTATATCACTAGAGGGGTCACCAGCAGGAGGAAGGAGGTCCTGATTCCTCTATATAGATCTTTATATCACTAGAGGGATCACCAGCAGGAGGAAGGAGGTCCTGATTCCTCTATATAGATCTTTATATCACTAGAGGGATCACCAGCAGGAGGAAGGAGGTCCTGATTCCTCTATATAGATCTTTATATCACTAGAGGGATCACCAGCAGGAGGAAGGAGGTCCTGATTCCTCTATATAGATCTTCTTATCACTAGAGGAGTCACCAGCAGGAGGATGGAGGTCCTGATTCCTCTATATAGATCTTTATATCACTAGAGGGATCACCAGCAGGAGAAAGGAGGTCCTGATTCCTCTATATAGATCTTTATATCACTAGAGGGGTCACCAGGAGGAGGAAGGAGGTCCTGATTTCTCTATATAGATCTTTATATCACTAGAGGGATCACCAGCAGGAGGAAGGAGGTCCTGATTCCTCGATATAGATCTTTATATCACTAGAGGGGTCACCAGCAGGAGGAAGGAGGTCCTGATTCCTCTATATAGATCTTTATATCACTAGAGGGGTCACCAGGGGAGGAAGGATGTCCTGATTCTTCTATATAGATCTTTATATCACTAGAGGGGTCACCAGCAGGAGGAAGGAGGTCCCGATACCTCTATATAGATCTTTATATCACTAGAGGGATCACCAGCAGGAGGAAGGAGGTCCTGATTCTTCTATATAGATCTTTATATCACTAGAGGGGTCACCAGCGGGAGGAAGGAGGTCCTGATTCCTCTATATAGATCTTTATATCACTAGAGGGATCACCAGCAGGAGGAAGGAGGTCCTGATTCCTCTATATAGATCTTTATATCACTAGAGGGATCACCAGGAGGAGGAAGGAGGTCCTGATTCTTCTATATAGATCTTTATATCACTAAAGGGATCACCAGCAGGAGGAAGGAGGTCCTGATTCCTCTATATAGATCTTTATATCACTAGAGGGATCACCAGGGGGAGGAAGGAGGTCCTGATTCCTCTATATAGATCTTTATATCACTAGAGGGGTCACCAGGGGGAGGAAGGAGGTCCTGATTCCTCTATATAGATCTTTATATCACTAGAGGGATCACCGGCAGGAGGAAGGAGGTCCTGATTCCTCTATATAGAGCTTTATATCACTAGAGGGATCACCGGCAGGAGGTCCTGATTCCTCTATATAGATCTTTATATCACTAGAGGGATCACCAGGGGGAGGAAGGAGGTCCTGATTCCTCTATATAGATCTTTATATCACTAGAGGGGTCACCAGGGGGAGGAAGGAGGTCCTGATTCCTCTATATAGATCTTTATATCACTAGAGGGATCACCGGCAGGAGGAAGGAGGTCCTGATTCCTCTATATAGAGCTTTATATCACTAGAGGGATCACCGGCAGGAGGTCCTGATTCCTCTATATAGATCTTTATATCACTAGAGGGATCACCGGCAGGAGGAAGGAGGTCCTGATTCCTCTATATAGATCTTTATATCACTAGAGGGATCACTGGCAGGAAGAAGGAGGTCCTGATTCCTCTATATAGATCTTTATATCACTAGAGGGGTCACCAGCAGGAGGAAGGAGGTCCTGATTCCTCTATATAGATCTTTATATCACTAGAGGGATCACCAGCAGGAGGAAGGAGGTCCTGATTCCTCTATATAGATCTTTATATCACTAGAGGGATCACCAGCAGGAGGAAGGAGGTCCTGATTCCTCTATATAGATCTTTATATCACTAGAGGGATCACCGGCAGGAAGAAGGAGGTCCTGATTCCTCTATATAGATCTTTATATCACTAGAGGGGTCACCAGGGGGAGGAAGGAGGTCCTGATTCCTCTATATAGATCTTTATATCACTAGAGGGGTCACCAGCAGGAGAAAGGAGGTCCTGATTCCTCTATATAGATCTTTATATCACTAGAGGGGTCACCAGCAGGAGGAAGGAGGTCCTGATTCCTCTATATAGATCTTTATATCACTAGAGGGATCACCAGAAGGAGGAAGGAGGTCCTGATTCCTCTATATAGATCTTTATATCACTAGAGGGGTCACCAGCGGGAGGAAGGAGGTCCTGATTCCTCTATATAGATCTTTATATCACTAGAGGGATCACCGGCAGGAGGAAGGAGGTCCTGATTCCTCTATATAGATCTTTATATCACTAGAGGGATCACCAGCAGGAGGAAGGAGGTCCTGATTCCTCTATATAGATCTTTATATCACTAGAGGGGTCACCAGCAGGAGGAAGGAGGTCCTGATTCCTCTATATAGATCTTCTTATCACTAGAGGAGTCACCAGCAGGAGGAAGGAGGTCCTGATTCCTCTATATAGATCTTTATATCACTAGAGGGGTCACCAGGGGAGGAAGGAGGTCCTGATTCTTCTATATAGATCTTTATATCACTAGAGGGGTCACCAGCAGGAGGAAGGAGGTCCCGATACCTCTATATAGATCTTTATATCACTAGAGGGATCACCAGCAGGAGGAAGGAGGTCCTGATTCCTCTATATAGATCTTTATATCACTAGAGGGGTCACCAGGGGGAGGAAGGAGGTCCTGATTCCTCTATATAGATCTTTATATCACTAGAGGGGTCACCAGCAGGAGAAAGGAGGTCCTGATTCCTCTATATAGATCTTTATATCACTAGAGGGGTCACCAGCAGGAGGAAGGAGGTCCTGATTCCTCTATATAGATCTTTATATCACTAGAGGGGTCACCAGCAGGAGGAAGGAGGTCCTGATTCCTCTATATAGATCTTTATATCACTAGAGGGGTCACCAGCAGGAGAAAGGAGGTCCTGATTCCTCTATATAGATCTTTATATCACTAGAGGGGTCACCAGCAGGAGAAAGGAGGTCCTGATTCCTCTATATAGATCTTTATATCACTAGAGGGGTCACCAGCAGGAGGAAGGAGGTCCTGATTCCTCTATATAGATCTTTATATCACTAGAGGGGTCACCAGCAGGAGGAAGGAGGTCCTGATTCCTCTATATAGATCTTTATATCACTAGAGGGATCACCAGAAGGAGGAAGGAGGTCCTGATTCCTCTAT
This sequence comes from Lithobates septentrionalis, assembly GCA_037952835.1. Lineage (NCBI taxonomy): Eukaryota > Metazoa > Chordata > Amphibia > Anura > Ranidae > Lithobates > Lithobates septentrionalis. The sequence goes on along the minus strand of JBBDGP010004378.1, from coordinate 35,241 downwards.
ATAGATCTTTATATCACTAGAGGGGTCACCAGCGGGAGGAAGGAGGTCCTGATTCCTCTATATAGATCTTTATATCACTAGAGGGGTCACCGGCAGGAGGAAGGAGGTCCTGATTCCTCTATATAGATCTTTAGATCACTGGAGGGATCACCAGCAGGAGGAAGGAGGTCCTGATTCCTCTATATAGATCTTTATATCACTAGAGGGGTCACCAGCAGGAGGAAGGAGGTCCTGATTCCTCTATATAGATCTTTATATCACTAGAGGGATCACCAGCAGGGGGAAGGAGGTCCTGATTCCTCTATATAGATCTTTATATCACTAGAGGGATCACCAGCAGGGGGAAGGAGGTCCTGATTCTTCTATATAGATCTTTATATCACTAGAGGGATCACCAGCAGGAGGAAGGAGGTCCTGATTCCTCTATATAGATCTTTATATCACTAGAGGGATCACCAGCAGGAGGAAGGAGGTCCTGATTCCTCTATATAGATCTTCTTATCACTAGAGGAGTCACCAGCAGGAGGAAGGAGGTCCTGATTCCTCTATATAGATCTTTATATCACTAGAGGGGTCACCAGGGGAGGAAGGAGGTCCTGATTCTTCTATATAGATCTTTATATCACTAGAGGGATCACCAGCGGGAGGAAGGAGGTCCTGATTCCTCTATATAGATCTTTATATCACTAGAGGGATCACCAGCAGGAGGAAGGAGGTCCTGATTCCTCTATATAGATCTTTATATCACTAGAGGGATCACCAGGAGGAGGAAGGAGGTCCTGATTCTTCTATATAGATCTTTATATCACTAGAGGGATCACCAGCAGGAGGAAGGAGGTCCTGATTCCTCTATATAGATCTTTATATCACTAGAGGGGTCACCAGCAGGAGGAAGGAGGTCCTGATTCCTCTATATAGATCTTTATATCACTAGAGGGATCACCAGCAGGAGGAAGGAGGTCCTGATTCCTCTATATAGATCTTTATATCACTAGAGGGATCACCAGCAGGAGGAAGGAGGTCCTGATTCCTCTATATAGATCTTTATATCACTAGAGGGATCACCAGGAGGAGGAAGGAGGTCCTGATTCTTCTATATAGATCTTTATATCACTAGAGGGATCACCAGCAGGAGGAAGGAGGTCCTGATTCCTCTATATAGATCTTTATATCACTAGAGGGATCACCAGCAGGAGGAAGGAGGTCCTGATTCCTCTATATAGATCTTTATATCACTAGAGGGATCACCAGGAGGAGGAAGGAGGTCCTGATTCCTCTATATAGATCTTTATATCACTAGAGGGGTCACCAGCAGGAGGAAGGAGGTCCTGATTCTTCTATATAGATCTTTATATCACTAGAGGGGTCACCATCAGGAGGAAGGAGGTCCTGATTCCTCCATATAGATCTTTATATCACTAGAGGGGTCACCAGGGGGAGGAAGGAGGTCCTGATTCCTCTATATAGATCTTCTTATCACTAGAGGGATCACCGGCAGGAGGAAGGAGGTCCTGATTCCTCTATATAGATCTTTATATCACTAGAGGGATCACCGGCAGGAGGAAGGAGGTCCTGATTCCTCTATATAGAGCTTTATATCACTAGAGGGATCACCGGCAGGAAGAAGGAGGTCCTGATTCCTCTATATAGATCTTTATATCACTAGAGGGGTCACCAGGGGGAGGAAGGAGGTCCTGATTCCTCTATATAGATCTTTATATCACTAGAGGGGTCACCAGGGGGAGGAAGGAGGTCCTGATTCCTCTATATAGATCTTTAGTTAGACCTCATTTAGAATACTGTGCCCAATTCTGGAGACCTCACTAAAGTTGGCCATAGATGAACCAAATTTTGGCGGGTTCAGCAGGGACTGGCAGAGATTCGATCCATCTATGGGCAGCCTGGTGGTTCTGAAGGCGATCCATCCATTTTTTTCATGTGATCACTGCTGGCAGAAAAGATTAGCGCTGTAGGCGGGATTCCCCCATCGATACTGACTGTGGTGATGGAGGATTCAAGCGATTTTCTTTTCTTCCATCTGCGGTGGAAAGAAAGAAATTTGCATAATCTACGGGCTGCTTTACATAAATAGATGTTGAGAAGATAGAACAAGTCCAGAGACGGGCATGAATAAATTATGAAAGGTCTGGGGGGATAAAACATCTCAGGAGAGACTTCAGGAACTTCATTTGCACAGTCTGGGGGAAAGAAGGGAAAGGATGGACATCAGCCTATGGAGGGGGTGACCAAGGTTCAGGAGGGCAGTATTTTCAGTATGAAGGTAAGATGAAGAACACGAGGACCTCCAACTATCAGGAGCAAAGATCAAAACTAATCTTAGAAAGTATTATTTTATTGAAAGAGTGGTTGATGAATGGAACAGACTTCCAGCAGAGGTAAGTAGTCAGTCATCAGTAAAATATCTGGGACAAATATATACACTATATTACCAAAAGTATTGGGACGCCTGCCTTTACACACACAGGAACTTTAATGACATCCCAGTCTTAGTCCGGAGAGTTCAATATTGAGTTGGCTCCGCCCTTTGCAGCTATAACAGCTTCACCTCTTCTGGGAAGGCTGTCCACAAGGTTTAGGAGGGTGTCTATGGGAATGTTTGATCATTCTTCCAGAAGAGCATTTGTGAGGTCAGGCACTGATGTTGGATGAGAAGGCCTGGCTCGCAGTCTCTGCTCTAATTCATCCCAAAGGTGTTCTATGGGGTTGAGGTCAGTACTCTGTGCAGGCCAGTCAAGTTCCTCCACCCCAAACTCACTCATCCATGTCTTTATGGACCTTGCTTTGTGCACTGGTCCAAACCATTTGGTGGAGGGAGGATTATGGTGTGGGGGGGGGGGTTATGGTGTGGGGAGGGGGGATTATGGTGTGGGGGGGGGATTTTGGTGTGGGGGTTGTTTTTCAGGGGTTGGGTTTGGCCCCTTAGTCCCAGTGAAGGGAACTCTTGAGGCATCAGCATACCAAGACATTTTGGACAATTTCATGCTCCCAACTTTGTGGGAAGAGTTTGGGGGACGGTCCCTTCCTGTTTCAACATGACTGCAAGGCACGAAGCAAGGTCCATAAAGACATGGATGAGCGAGTTTTGGGTGGAGGAACTTGACTGGCCTGCACAAAGTCCTGACCTCAACCCAATAGAACACCTTTGGGATGAATTAGAGCGGAGACTGCGAGCCAGGCCTTCTCATCCAACATCAGTGCCTGACCTCACAAATGCTCTTCTGGAAGAACGGTCAAACATTCCCATAGACACCCTCCTAAACCTTGTGGACGGCCTTCCCAGAAGAGTTGAAGCTGTTATAGCTACAAAGGGCGGAGCCAACTCAATATTGAACCCTCCGGACTAAGACTGGGAGGTCATTAAACTCATGTGTGTGTAAAGGCAGGCGTCCCAATACTTTAGTGTGGTGTACAGAGTATCTATACTCAAACCAAGAAAAAAAATAAAAATGTGGGCAAACTCGAAGGACCACTTAGTCTTATTTCTGCTTCCCAGAGACTTTGCTGCTCGGCCAGAAAACAAAACAACAGAGCGGTGTGGTCTACGACCGATCTCGGTGTGGTGATCGCTCTGTCCACCAGGAACTTTACACAGTGATAACGATCGAATGTAAAGGGCAGGTCTGTGAGACTTTCTGAGCTTTCCCTGTGGCTTCCCCATGCTAAGACTTCTCTACTGATCTGCAACCTAATTGGATGTCTGCCCCGATTGGGCCAACTCAGAACCCCGGAGGGAAGAAGCACCTCATCCCTGACTGATCGATCATCCATCTGAATGTAGAGGGGAGGAGGTAAAGTGGTCGGCCTTGGAGTGTTCCAGCCAGAGGAGAGGAGCAAGAGATCCAGGGGAAGGAGAGAATATTACACCTTGAAAAAGGCGTTCATTGTCCCTTCCCCGAGGAGATCTCTACTGTTCCGATACCCTCAACGCTTTACACTTCATATCCACAGGTACAATCATTACTTTTCACCCCACCACTATAGATGATGATTGCTAAACTACTTGCTAATGTCCACCTTACCACCTGCCCTCTGGATCCCGTTCCCTCACAAATGCTCCGGTCACCCTCTGGCTCTATTCTACAATCTCTAACCCACATCTTCAATCTCTCCCTCTCTTCTGGCTTCTTCCCCAACTCTATAAAACATGAACTTGTCCGCCCCATACTCAAAAAGCCCTCACTGGACCCATCCAATCTTAACAACCTACACCCCATCTCCTTACTCCCCTTCTTATCCAAACTCCTCCAACGTCTGGTCTACAACCGTCTGAGCGTCCAACTCGCTGATAATAGTCTTCTTGTTCCCCTTCAGTCTGGATTTCATCCTCAACACTCCACAGAAACTGCTCTCCTAAAATTAACAAACGATCTAATAACAGCCAAATCCAATGGACATTATTCTGTATTCCTACTCCTGGACCCAAACCCAATGGACACTATTCTGTCCTCCTACTCCTAGACCCAAATCCAATGGACACTATTCTGTCCTCCTACTCCTAGACCCAAACCCAATGGACACTATTCTGTCCTCCTACTCCTAGACCCAAATCCAATGGACACTATTCTGTCCTCCTACTCCTAGACCCAAACCCAATGGACACTATTCTGTCCTCCTACTCCTAGACCCAAATCCAATGGACACTATTCTGTCCTCCTACTCCTAGACCCAAACCCAATGGACACTATTCTGTATTCCTACTCCTGGACCCAAAACCAATGGACACTATTCTGTACTCTACTCCTAGACCCAAATCCAATGGACACTATTCTGTACTCCTACTCCTGGACCCAAACCCAATGGACACTATTCTGTACTCCTACTCCTGGACCCAAAACCAATGGACACTATTCTGTACTCTACTCCTAGACCCAAACCCAATGGACATTATTCTGTACTCTACTCCTAGACCCAAACCCAATGGACATTATTCTGTACTCCTACTCCTAGACCCAAATCCAATGGACACTATTCTGTACTCTACTCCTAGACCCAAACCCAATGGACACTATTCTGTACTCTACTCCTAGACCCAAACCCAATGGACACTATTCTGTCCTCCTACTCCTAGACCCAAATCCAAGGGACACTATTCTGTACTCCTACTCCTGGACCCAAACCCAATGGACACTATTCTGTACTCCTACTCCTGGACCCAAAACCAATGGACACTATTCTGTACTCTACTCCTAGACCCAAACCCAATGGACATTATTCTGTCCTCCTACTCCTAGACCCAAATCCAATGGACACTATTCTGTCCTCCTACTCCTAGACCCAAATCCAATGGACACTATTCTGTCCTCCTACTCCTAGACCCAAATCCAATGGACACTATTCTGTACTCTACTCCTAGACCCAAACCCAATGGACACTATTCTGTCCTCCTACTCCTAGACCCAAATCCAATGGACACTATTCTGTCCTCCTACTCCTAGACCCAAATCCAATGGACACTATTCTGTACTCCTACTCCTAGACCCAAATCCAATGGACACTATTCTGTCCTCCTACTCCTGGACCCAAACCCAATGGACACTATTCTGTCCTCTACTCCTAGACCCAAACCCAATGGACACTATTCTGTCCTCCTACTCCTAGACCCAAATCCAATGGACACTATTCTGTACTCCTACTCCTAGACCCAAATCCAATGGACACTATTCTGTCCTCCTACTCCTGGACCCAAACCCAATGGACACTATTCTGTCCTCCTACTCCTAGACCCAAATCCAATGGACATTATTCTGTCCTACTACTCCTGGACTTCTCTGCTGCCTTTGATACGGTTGATCACCCCCTCGTCCTCAAAATACTCCACGCCTTTGGTCTCAGTGACTGTACTCTTCGCTGGTTCTCTTCCTACTTATCCAACCGCACCTTTAGTGTTTGTTACAACTCTACTTCCTCTTCTCCTCTTCCTTTCTCTGTTGGGGTCCCCCAATGTTCTGTTCTTGGACCTCTCCTATTCTCCATCTACACCTCCTCCCTGGGTCATCTGATGGCCTCCCGTGGCTTCCAATACCATCTCTACGCTGACGACACCCAAATCTATTTCTCTACCCCTCAGCTCACTCCCTCTGTCTCCTCACATATCACTAATTTACTATCGGATATATCAGTCTGGATGTCACTCCACTTCCTCAAACTCAATCTATCCAAAACCCAACTTATCATTCTTCCTCCCCCATGTGCCCCTTCCCCGGATCTCTCTGTCAAATTCGATGGCACAACTATAAGCCCATCCCCCACATGCCAAGGTTCTAGGTGTAGTCCTCGACTCTGAACTCTCCTTCAAGCAACACGTCCAATCACTGTCCAAATCCTGCCGCCTCAACCTCCGCAACATCTCCAAAATACGCCCCTTTCTAACCAATCACACAACAAAGCTCTTCACTCGCTGGTCATCTCTTCTCACCTCGACTACTGCAACTCCCTTCTCATTGGCTTCCCTCTACATAGTCCATCACCTCTTCAATCCATCATGAATGCCGCTGCCAGACTCATCCAACTTACCAATCGCTCTGTGTCCTCCACCCTTCTCTGTCAATCCCTCCACTGGCTTCCGCTCGCCCAACTAATTCAATTCAAAATACTAACAACTATGTACAAAGCCATCCACAACTCATCCCCACCTACATCACTGACCTCGTCTCTAAATACCAACCTACTCGTTCTCTTCGTTCTTCTCAAGACCTCCTGCTCTCTAGATCCCTCATCACCTCCTCCCATGATCGCCTCCAGGACTTCTCCAGAGTCTCTTCAATCCTATGGAACTCCCTACCCCAATCTGTCCGCTTATCTCCTACTCTATTAGCTTTTAGACGATCCCTGAAAACCCTTCTCTTCAGAGAAGACTACCCTGCCCCCACCTAACAACTGTTTCTTAATTTTCTCCATCAGCCCATCCCCCACAGTTATTACCTTTTGTTTCCACTTGACCCCCCCCCCCTTCTAGATTGTAAGCTCTGAGGATCAGGGCCCTCTGATCCCTCCTGTATTGATTTGTATTGTAAGTGTACTGTCTGCCCTCATGTTGTAAAGCGCTGCGCAAACTGTTGGCGCCATATATATCCTGTATTATAATAATAATAATAATTGTCCTTCTAAAGATGAAGTTGGTGACGCGTCTTTTGGTGAGTTCACAATTCACATGGAAGTGATGAATGGAGGAGGGGCCAGAAGAGAAGCTCAGGAGGTCTGATTGCATGGCGTTAGATTTGGCACACCGATCTCTGGGACAATAGACTGGATCCACGAGAGATCGAGGAATCTGACGGTGAAATACGGAGGTTTAAATGGATTTATATACAGGGATTGATACATTGATAACATGATGGCACAACATTTGTTTTAACTAACAAGATAATTGGTATTGCGCTCGTTTTTATTTCTCCAGCGCCGTAGTTTATACTTTTTGGGGGTATTTGGTAAATATGGGCATATTTATTTGCAGAAGCTGCTCACTCTATTTACATAGGATTGTGCATGAGGGACGTAGGAGTTCTCTATTTATCTAGCCCAGCTGCAGTACTGCAGAATGAACACAGGGTGGCGGCAGATAATACTGAGCAGCACATAAACGTCTATCCTGACGTCAGTATATAGTTTGATGTTCAAAGTCGCACGACAAGTATGAATGACGTCCAATTTAAGAAGCTGAAGTTAGAAGCTGGTTGGTTACCATGCACAGCTGTACCAGATTCTGTGTGCTCCAGTTTTTAGTAAATCTCCCCCAATTATTACTATTATACAGGATTTATATGGCGCCAACAGTTTGCACAGCGCTTTACAACATGAGGGCAGACAGTACACTTACAATACAAATCAATACAGGAGGGATCAGAGGGCCCTGATCCTCAGAGCTTACAATCTAGAAGGGAGGGTCAAGTGGAAACAAAAGGTAATAACTGTGGGGGATGAGCTGATGGAGAAAATTAAGAAACAGTTGTTCGGTGGGGGTAGGGTAGTCTTCTCTGAAGAGAAGGGTTTTCAGGGATCGTCTAAAAGCTAATAGAGTAGGAGATAAGCGGACAGATTGGGGTAGGGAGTTCCATAGGATTGAAGAGACTCTGGAGAAGTCCTGGAGGCGATCATGGGAGGAGGTGATGAGGGATCTAGAGAGCAGGAGGTCTTGAGAAGAAAGAAGAGAACGAGTAGGTTGATCTTTAGAGACGAGGTCAGTGATGTAGCTGGGGATGAGTTGTGGATGGCTTTGTAAGAAGTTGTTAGTATTTTGAATTGAATCCGTTGGATGAGCGGAAGCCAGTGGAGGGATTGACAGAGAGGGGTGGAGGACACAGAGCGATTGGTAAGTTGGATGAGTCTGGCAGCGGCATTCATGATGGATTGAAGAGGTGATGGACTATGTAGAGGGAAGCCAATGAGAAGGGAGTTGCAGTAGTCGAGGTGAGAAGAGATGACCAGCGAGTGAAGAGCTTTGTTGTGTGATTGGTTAGAAAGGGGCGTATTTTGGAGATGTTGCGGAGGTTGAGGCGGCAGGATTTGGACAGTGATTGGACGTGGGGCTTAAAGGAGAGTTCAGAGTCCAGGATTACACCTAGAACCTTGGCATGTGGGGGATGGGGTGATAGCTGCGCCACCAAATTTTGACAGAGAGATCCGGGGAAGGGGCACATGGGGGAGGAAGAATGATAAGTTTGGTTTTGGATAGATTGAGTCTGAGGAAGTGGTGTGACATCCAGACTGATATATCTGATAGTAAATTAGTGATAAGTGAGGAGACAGAGGGAGTGAGCTGAGGGGTAGAGAAATAGATTTGGGTGTCGTCAGTGTAGAGATGGTATTGGAAGCCATGGGAGGCCATCAGATGACCCAGGGAGGAGGATTGAAACTAGGAGAGGTCCAAGAACAGAACATTGGGGGACCCCAACAGAGAAAGGAAGAGGAGAAGAGGAAGTAGAGTTGTAACAAACATTAAAGGAGCGGTTGGATAAGTAGGAAGAGAACCAGCGAAGAGTACAGTCACTGAGAACAAAGTCGGGGAGTTTTTTGAGGAGGAGGGGTGGTCAACCGTATCAAAGGCAGCAGAGAGGTCCAGGAGTAGGAGTACAGAATAGTGTCCATTGGATTTGGGTCTAGGAGTAGAGTACAGAATAGTGTCCATTGGATTTGGGTCTAGGAGTAGGAGGACAGAATAGTGTCCATTGGATTTGGGTCTAGGAGTAGGAGTACAGAATAGTGTCCATTGGTTTTGGGTCTAGGAGTAGGAGGACAGAATAGTGTCCATTGGGTTTGGGTCTAGGAGTAGGAGTACAGAATAGTGTCCATTGGTTTTGGGTCCAGGAGTAGGATGACAGAATAGTGTCCATTGGGTTTGGGTCTAGGAGTAGGAGTACAGAATAGTGTCCATTGGATTTGGATCTAGGAGTAGGAGGACAGAATAGTGTCCCTTGGTTTTGGGTCTAGGAGTAGGAGGACAGAATAGTGTCAATTGGTTTTGGGTCTAGATGTAGGAGGACAGAATAGTGTCCCTTGGTTTTGGGTCTAGGAGTAGGAGTACAGAATAGTGTCCATTGGTTTTGGGTCTAGGAGTAGGAGGACAGAATAGTGTCCATTGGTTTTGGGTCTAGGAGTAGAGTACAGAATAATGTCCATTGGGTTTGGGTCTAGGAGTAGAGTACAGAATAGTGTCCATTGGGTTTGGGTCTAGGAGTAGAGTACAGAATAGTGTCCATTGGGTTTGGGTCTAGGAGTAGGAGGACAGAATAGTGTCCATTGGGTTTGGGTCTAGGAGTAGAGTACAGAATAGTGTCCATTGGGTTTGGGTCTAGGAGTAGGAGTACAGAATAGTGTCCATTGGGTTTGGGTCTAGGAGTAGGAGTACAGAATAGTGTCCATTGGGTTTGGGTCTAGGAGTAGGAGTACAGAATAGTGTCCATTGGTTTTGGGTCTAGGAGTAGGAGGACAGAATAGTGTCCATTGGGTTTGGGTCTAGGAGTAGGAGGACAGAATAGTGTCCATTGGGTTTGGATCTAGGAGTAGAGTACAGAATAGTGTCCATTGGGTTTGGGTCTAGGAGTAGGAGTACAGAATAGTGTCCATTGGGTTTGGGTCTAGGAGTAGGAGTACAGAATAGTGTCCATTGGGTTTGGGTCTAGGAGTAGGAGTACAGAATAGTGTCCATTGGTTTTGGGTCTAGGAGTAGAGTACAGAATAGTGTCCATTGGGTTTGGGTCTAGGAGTACAGAATAGTGTCCATTGGGTTTGGGTCTAGGAGTAGAGTACAGAATAGTGTCCATTGGGTTTGGGTCTAGGAGTAGAGTACAGAATAGTGTCCATTGGGTTTGGGTCTAGGAGTAGGAGTACAGAATAGTGTCCATTGGGTTTGGGTCTAGGAGTAGAGTACAGAATAGTGTCCATTGGGTTTGGGTCTAGGAGTAGGAGTACAGAATAGTGTCCATTGGGTTTGGCCGTTAGTAGATTGTTAGTTTTAGGAGAGCAGTTTCTATGGAGTGATGAGGCCGAAATCCAGACTGAAGTGGATCAAGAAGACTACTATCAGTGAGTTGGACGCTCAGACGGTTGTAGACCAGACGTTGGAGGAGTTTGGATAAGAAGGGGAGTAAGGAGATGGGGTGTAGGTTGTTAAGATTGGATGGGTCCAGTGAGGGCTTTTTGAGTATGGGGCGGACAAGTGCATGTTTTAGAGAGTTGGGGAAGAAGCCAGAAGAGAGGGAGAGATTGAAGATGTGGGTTAGAGATTGTAGAATAGAGCCAGAGGGTGACCGGAGCATTTGTGAGGGAACAGGATCCAGAGGGCAGGTGGTAAGGTGGACATTAGCAAGTAGTTTAGCAACTTCATCTATAGTGGTGGGTGAAAGAGGGAAGTAATGATTGTACCTGTGGACATGACGTGTAAAGCGTGGAGGGTGTCGGAACAGTAGAGATCTCCTCACAAATTGTATCAATCTTCTGTTTGAAGTGATTGGCGATCTGCAGGGCAGTGAGTGAGTTGGCGGGTAGAGACGGTGGAGGATGAAGTAGAGAGTTGAAGGTGGAGAAGAGTTGCCGGGGACGGGATGATAAGTTGGTGGTAAAATAGGTCTGCTTGGCAGAGAGGAGGCTGGAATTGTATTTTTGGAGGGCAGATTTATATTGGTTGAAATCTCTCCGAGACTTGGTCTTACGCCACAGGCGCTCATGAGCACGACTACGTTTTTTCAGACTTCTAGTATCATGTTTGCCAAGGTTGAAGGGTCGGGGCCGGATTCTGTGTGTAGTGAGGGGGGCCAGTGAGTCCAGTGAGGATAGAAGTGAGGTGTTGTACACAGAAGTGGCTAGGCTGGTGCAGGATAGGGGAGAGATTTTGTCGTAGAGGTTGTCGATAGCAGAGTAGAGAAGAGAAGGGTTGAGATGACGTAGGTTCCTGCGGGTAACTTTTAGGCGGTTGGAGGGAGAGGAGGTGGAGGAGAGGAAGAGAGTGAAACTAATAAGGTGGTGATCAGAGAGAGGGCAGTACTAGGAATGCACCCATATATCAGATGCCGAAAATTATTGGCTAAAAATAAGGTTATCTGCATTTTGGCTATAGAAAAATGGCATGCTGCATCCCATTGACTTCAATGCAAAAACGCCCCCTAGTGACCTCAATGCAAAAACGCATCCCACTGACTTCAATGCAAAATCGCTTCCCATTGACTTCAATGCAAAATCGCATCCCATTGACTTCAATGCAAAAACGCCCCCTATTGATTTTAAAGCGAATCTTCGCTATATCTAAGCACAAAATAACTATTTAATGTATTATTAATATTCAAAGCAAATTCCATCTATGTCTCCATCCATCTCTCCATTAATCTATCTATGTCCCCATCATTCTTTCCATGACCCCATCCATCCATGTCTCCATCCATCTATCCATGTCTCCATCCATCCATGTCTCCATCCATCTACGTCTCCATCAACCTATCCATCCATCCACCCATCTATGTCTCCATCCAAGTCTCCATCCATCCATGTCTCCATCCATTCATGTCTCCATCCATCCATCCATCCATCTATGTCTCCATCCATTCATCTATGTTTCCATCCATCTATGTCTCCATCCATCCATCTATGTCTACATCCAAGTCTCCATCCATCCATGTCTCCATCCATCCATCCATGTCTCCATCCATCCATCCATCCATCCATCTATGTCTCCATCCATTCATCTATGTTTCCATCCATCTATGTCTCCATCCATTCATCTATGTTTCCATCCATTCATCTATGTTTCCATCCATCCATCCATCTACGTCTCCATCCATCCATCTATGTCTCCATCCATTCATCCATGTCTCCATCCATCCATTCATGTCTCCATCATCCATCCACGTCTCCATCCATGTCTCCATCCATTCATCTATGTCTCCATTCATCCATCAATGTCTCCATCAATCTATCCATGTTTCCATCCACCCAACCATGTCTCCATCCATCCATATCTCCATCCATCTATGTCTCCATCCATCCATTCATCTATGTCACCATCCATCCATTCATCTATGTCTCCATCCATCCATTCATCTATGTCTCCATCCATCCATCTATGTCTCCATCCATCCATCCATGTCTCCATCCATCCATTCATGTCTCCATCATCCATTCATCTATGTCTCCATCCATCCATGTCTCCATCCATCATCCATCCACGTCTCCATCCATTCATCTATGTCTCCATTCATCCATCAATGTCTCCATCAAGCTATCCATGTTTCCATCCAACCATCCAAGTCTCCATCCATCCATATCTCCATCCATCTATGTCTCCATCCATCCATCTATGTCTCCATTCATCCATCCATGTCTCCATCTATCCATCCATGTCTCCTTCCATCCATGTCTCCATTCATCCATCCATGTCTCCATCCATTCATCTATGTCTCCTTCCATCCATGTCTCCATCCATCCATCCATGTCTCCTTCCATCCATGTCTCCATTCATCCATCCATGTCTCCATCTATCCATCCATGTCTCCTTCCATCCATGTCTCCATCCATCCATCTATGTCTCCATCTATCCATCCATGTCTCCATCCATGTTTCCATGTTTTATTTTGGTGAGATATCTCTTTGAAACACCCCACCCCTCCAGCATTTCTGGCTGTGTCCATCTTGAGTAAGGGCAGATGATCCATGTAACATTTACTTCCTGCCCTTAGCTCAAGTATGCATGCAGGAGGGTGTGCTTAGCTGAGAAAACCCCTCCCCCCCATCCTGAAGTCTCCTGGGATGGATGACATAATTTGCCTAGGCCAGAAACCAGGAAGTCACTGAAGAAATGTAAGAAAAATAAAAAAAAAGTGTAAAACAAGTCAATATAATCTATTTTCCAATCTATTTACTAACGTTGACAGAATAAGGATTAAAAATGTTGATTGGGAGAGCGAAGTTCCACTTCAATGCAAAAACGTCAGACACATTCATTCCATTTTTATTTTTCAGTTTTTTTTTAAAAAAACTGTCGGAATGGATCCTGGATTTTCAGTTTCGGAATCTTCATTTCGGGTCATCACTGGACGGTACTTTTGTGTCGCCGGGTGGACTGGGCCAGTTATGAATCGCTTACCATCCATCTACATGTAATGGGGGGGGGGGCAAAAACCAGCTGAACGACCCCGCCCAACCAATCAACTCGTGTAGATTGAAACGGGTCACTGTCTGCCGCTCAGCCAATCACATTTTTCGTTTTGCACGATCATCCTCTGATTTGATCGTTTCGTCGCACTGGCCACCATGACACCGTCCTGAGGAATTGTGTAAACACGGGTCACATGGTCACCGGATTGATGTTCGTTGGTGAAGGTCCATGTGCATTGTATAGATTTCTCTCATTTATATATAATAGTTGTAGTGACAACCCCTCTCTGAGAGATCCCCTGAGCAGGGCAGTGTTGTCACCCCCCCCCCCCCCCCACTGTGAGCTCATAGTGAGGCCCGGCTATTGCGGTCAACCTAATTCAGTCACTGGAGGCGCGATCCCACCTCTACGCAGCGCATGCGCAGGGAGGTCAGACTGATATATATATATATATATACAGCTCATCGCTTTCACAGCAGCAAAACAAAGTGCAGTAAACCCCCCCCCCCCCCCCGCGCATCACAGAAAGCCAATATCAACTTTATTGTTCCAGTACATTAAAGCGGAACTTCACCGTATCAGAGCTCCGCCCACTGAAAACTCCCAATTCATGTTTAACCACTTCGTCACTGGTCACTCCCCCCCCCCCCCTTCCTGCCCCAGGCCAATTTTCAGCGCTGTCACACTTTGAATGACAATTACGCAGTCATTCTTACACTGTACTCATATGATACGTTTATCTTTTTTTTAGGAAAATAGAGCTTTTTTTTTGGTGGTATTTATTCACCACTGAGGGGGCGGGGTTTTTTTTGTTTGTTAAACATTTAAAAAAAGACCATAAATTTTGAAAATAAAAAAAAAGTTTTTTCTTAGTGTCAGTTATAACACTAACTGTTAACACATTTTCCTATTGCAGTGAGAGAATTCCCCTCCAAGAACATACCAGGCTCTTAGGTTTGGATGTTAAAGGCAACCCCCTACGCCGAAAAAACGGCGTGGAGTCCCCCCCAAAATCCATACCAGACCCTTATCCCAGCATGCAGCCCGGCCGGTCAGGAAAAGGGGTGGGGACGAGCGAGCACCCCCCCCCCCTGAACCGTACCAGGCCGCATGCCCTCAACATGGGGGGTGGGTGCTTTAGGGAAGGGGGGGCAGCCTTGTGGCCCCCCTCACCCCAAAGCACCTTGTCCCCATGTTGATGAGGACAAGGGCCTCTTCCTGAAAACCCTGGCTGTTGGTTGTCGGGGTCTGCAGGCGAGGGGCTTATCGGAATCCGGCAGTCCCCTTTAATAAGGGGGCCCCCAGATCCCGACCCCCACCCTATGTGAATGAGTATGGGATACATCGTACCCCTACCCATTCACCTGGGGGAAAAAGTGTCAATAAAAAAAAAAACACTACACAGGTTTTTAAAGTAATTTATTAGGCAGCTCCGGGGGTCTTCTTCTGACTTCTCCGCTCTCTCTGGCCTCTTCTCCCGGTGTCCGGTTCTTCTGCCGGGCTCCTCCGCTATTTTCTGCTAGTGGTGGCCCGGTCTTCTCCGTCGTCTTGTTCCTTCTTCTGATGTTGACACGACGCTCTCTCCCGCTGTAATGCCATGTGCGCGGTGCGCAACGACTTATATAGGCATGGGTCGTGGTCACCGGGTGATGTCACCCGGTGACCCTGCCCCTTATGACATCACAGTCCCATCATGCGCCGGGACTGTGACATAAGGGGCAGGGTCACCGGGTGACATCACCTGGTGACCACGCCCCATGCTTATACAAGTCGTTGCGCACCGCACACACGGCATTACAGCGGGAGAGAGCGTTGTGTGTCAACATCGGAAGAAGTGAAGAGGAAACAAGACGATGGTGAAGACCGGGCCAACGCTAGCAAAAGAGCAGAAGATAGCGGAGGAGCCCGGCAGAAGAACCGCACACCGGGAGAAGAGGCCGGAGAGAGCGGAGAAGAGGCCGGAGAGAGCGGAGAAGAGGCCGGAGAGCGGAGAAGAGGCCGGAGAGAGCGGAGAAGTCGGAAGAAGACCCCCGGAGCTGCCTAGTACTTTAAAAACCTGTGTAGTGTGTTTTTTTTATTGACACTTTTTTCCCCAGGTGAATGGGTAGGGGTACAATGTACCCCATACTCATTCACATAGGGTTGGGGGCTGGGATCTGGGGGCCCCATTATTAAAGGGGGCTCCCGGATTCCGATAAGCCCCCCACCCGCAGACCCCGACAACCAACGGCCAGGGTTGTCGGGAAGAGGCCCTTGTCCTCAACATGGGGACAAGGTGCTTTGGGGTGGGCGGGGCCGCAGGGCACCCTCTTCCCCAAAGCACCCACCCCCCATGTTAAGGGCATGTGGCCTGGTACGGTTCGGGGGGGGGGTGCTCGTTCATCCCCACCCTCTTTCCTAACCGGCCGGGCAACGTGCTCAGATAAGGGTATGGTATGATTTTGGGGGGACCCATGCCGGTTTTTTCGGCATGGGGGTTCCCCTTAAAATCCATACCAGACCTAAGGACCTGGTATGCTCCTGGAGGGGAACCCATGCCGGTTTTTTATTTAAAATTTGGGGTGGAGTTCCCCCTCATGATTCAAACATATGTCAGTATTGCTTGTTACTTATTGGGAAAGGAAAACACAGTCTTCCTTTCCCGATGAGCGAGCCAGCTCGGCGCTGGCATATCGCGGTCGCTCTTCCTGGGTAAATTTGTTTCTTTTTCCTGTAAAGTCGCTTCACTATAGATGAGGATCCGACTTGGAGGCGACTTCCATTGAAGTCTATTGGGTACAGGTCGCCTAGAAGTAGTACATGAACCTTTTCTGAAGTCAGTAGTGTGCATTAAGACGGCTCTCATGGACTACAATGTAATTCCCAATGTCAAAGGACTTGGGGCGACTTGAGGGCTGACAAGTCGGATCCCAAGTCGCGGCAGTGTGAACCGGCACTTAGTGTCTCAAGACATGAGATAGGCCGTCAGTGCATCAGGTGTGATCAGGTGAGATACATTTTCAGTGATTGGCACCACAGCTTGTGGACTCTATAAACTTTCACACAGACCAAATAATATACACCGATTTGGGGTATTTTTTACCAAATATATGTAGCAGTATAAAATTTGCTCAAAATTTATGAAGAAAAATGACTAATTTGCAAAATGTTATAACCGAAACAAAGAAAAATGCATTTTTTTAAAACAAATTTTTCGGTCTTTTTAAAATTATAGAGCAAAAAATAAGCTCAGTGGCGATCAAATACCACCAGAAGAAAGCTCTATTTGTGTGACAAAAAATTCATATGGGTAGCGTGTTGCCTGACTGAGTAATTGTCATTCAAAATGTGAGAGCACTGAAAGCTGAAAATTGGTCTGGTTAGGAAGGGGGTGTAAGTGCCCGGTGGTCAAGGTCTGGAGACTGGATAGGCCACTCCAGGACCTTCATGTGCTTCTTCTTGAGCCCCTCCTTTGTTGCCTTGGTGATATGTTTTGGATCATTGTCATGCTGGAAGACCCATCCATGACCCATCTTCAGTGTTCTGGATGAGGGAAGAAGGTTCTCCTCCAAGATCTTACAATACATGGCCCCGCCCATTGGCCCCTCAATGCGGCAAAGTCGGCCTGAACCTTTATCAGAGAAACACCCCCAAATCATCATGTTTCCACCTCCGGGTGTGACTGTAGGGATGGGGTGTGACTGTAGGGATGATGTGTGACTGTAGGGATGGGGTGTGACTGTAGGGATGATGTGTGGCTGTAGGGATGATGTGTGACTGTAGGGATGATGTGTGACTGTAGGGATGATGTGTGACTGTAGGGATGATGTGTGACTGTAGGGATGATGTGACTGTAGGGATGATGTGTGACTGTAGGGATGATGTGTGACTGTAGGGATGATGTGTGACTGTAGGGATGATGTGTGACTGTAGGGATGATGTGTGACTGTAGGGATGATGTGTGACTGTAGGGATGATGTGACTGTAGGGATGATGTGTGACTGTAGGGATGATGTGACTGTAGGGATGGTGTGTGACTGTAGGGATGGTGTGTGACTGTAGGGATGGTGTGTGACTGTAGGGATGATGTGTGACTGTAGGGATGATGTGTGACTGTAGGGATGATGTGACTGTAGGGATGATGTGACTGTAGGGATGATGTGACTGTAGGGATGATGTGACTGTAGGGATGATGTGTTACTGTAGGGATGGTGTGTGACTGTAGGGATGGTGTGTGACATCCCTACAGTAACACATCATCCCTACAGTAACACATCATCCCTACAGTCACATCATCCCTACAGTAACACATCATCCCTACAGTCACACATCATCCCTACAGTCACACATCATCCCTACAGTCACATCATCCCTACAGTCACACATCATCCCTACAGTCACACATCATCCCTACAGTCACATCATCCCTATAGTCACACATCATCCCTACAGTCACACCATCCCTACAGTCACACACCATCCCTACAGTCACACATCATCCCTACAGTCACACACCATCCCTACAGTCACATCATCCCTACAGTCACACACCATCCCTACAGTCACACATCATCCCTACAGTCACACACCATCCCTACAGTCACACACCATCCCTACAGTCACACATCATCCCTACAGTCACACATCATCCCTACAGTCACACATCATCCCTACAGTCACACACCATCCCTACAGTCACACACCATCCCTACAGTCACACACCATCCCTACAGTCACACCATCCCTACAGTCACACATCATCCCTACAGTCACACATCATCCCTACAGTCACACATCATCTCTACAGTCACACACCATTGCTACAGTCACATCATCCCTACAGTCACACACCATCCCTACAGTCACACATCATCCCTACAGTCACATCATCCCTACAGTCACACACCATCCCTACAGTCACACCATCCCTACAGTCACATCATCCCTACAGTCACACCCCATCCCTACAGTCACACATCATCCCTACAGTCACATCATCCCTACAGTCACACACCATCCCTACAGTCACACATCATCCCTACAGTCACATCATCCCTACAGTCACACACCATCCCTACAGTCACACACATCATCCCTACAGTCACACACCATCCCTACAGTCACACATCATCCCTACAGTCACACACCATCCCTACAGTCACATCATCCCTACAGTCACATCATCCCTACAGTCACACCCCATCCCTACAGTCACACCCCATCCCTACAGTCACATCATCCCTACAGTCACATCATCCCTACAGTCACACCCCATCCCTACAGTCACATCATCCCTACAGTCACATCATCCCTACAGTCACATCATCCCTACAGTCATATCATCCCTACAGTCACACATCATCCCTACAGTCACACACCATCCCTACAGTCACACACCATCCCTACAGTCACACACCATCCCTACAGTCACATCATCCCTACAGTCACACATAATCCCTACAGTCACACACCATCCCTACAGTCACACCCCATCCCTACAGTCACACACCATCCCTACAGTCACATCATCCGTACAGTCACACATCATCCCTACAGTCACACACCATCCCTACAGTCACACCATCCCTACAGTCACACACCATCCCTACAGTCACACATCATCCCTACAGTCACACATCATCCCTACAGTCACATCATCATCCCTACAGTCACATCATCCCTACAGTCACACATCATCCCTACAGTCACACATCATCCCTACAGTCACATCATCCCTACAGTCACACATCATCCCTACAGTCACATCATCCCTACAGTCACACATCATCCCTACAGTCACACATCATCCCTACAGTCACACATCATCCCTACAGTCACACATCATCCCTACAGTCACACACCATCCCTACAGTCACATCATCCCTACAGTCACACATCATCCCTACAGTCACACACCATCCCTACAGTCACACACCATCCCTACAGTCACACACCATCCCTACAGTCACACATCATCCCTACAGTCACACATCATCCCTACAGTCACACATCATCCCTACAGTCACACACCATCCCTACAGTCACACACCATCCCTACAGTCACACACCATCCCTACAGTCACATCATCCCTACAGTCACATCATCCCTACAGTCACATCATCCCTACAGTCACACATCATCCCTACAGTCACACACCATCCCTACAGTCACACACCATCCCTACAGTCACACATCATCCCTACAGTCACACACCATCCCTACAGTCACATCATCCCTACAGTCACATCATCCCTACAGTCACACATCATCCCTACAGTCACACACCATCCCTACAGTCACACACCATCCCTACAGTCACACATCATCCCTACAGTCACACACCATCCCTACAGTCACATCATCCCTACAGTCACATCATCCCTACAGTCACACATCATTCCTACAGTCACACATCATCCCTACAGTCACACATCATCCCTACAGTCACACACCATCCCTACAGTCACACATCATCCCTACAGTCACACATCATCCCTACAGTCACACATCATCCCTACAGTCACACACCATCCCTAGTCACACACCATCCCTACAGTCACACATCATCCCTACAGTCACACATCATCCCTACAGTCACACATCATCCCTACAGTCACACATCATCCCTACAGTCACATCATCCCTACAGTCACATCATCCCTACAGTCACACATCATCCCTACAGTCACACATCATCCCTACAGTCACATCATCATCCCTACAGTCACACACCATCCCTACAGTCACACATCATCCCTACAGTCACACATCATCCCTACAGTCACATCATCCCTACAGTCACACACCATCCCTACAGTCACACATCATCCCTACAGTCACACACCATCCCTACAGTCACATCATCCCTACAGTCACATCATCCCTACAGTCACACACCATCCCTACAGTCACATCATCCCTACAGTCACACATCATCCCTACAGTCACACGGAGGTGGAAACATGATGATTTGGGGTGTTTCTCTGATAAAGGTTCAGGCCGACTTTGCCGCATCGAGAGACCAATGGACGGGGCCATGTATTGTAAGATCTTGGAGGAGAACCTTCTTCCCTCATCCAGAACACTGAAGATGGGTCGTGGATGGGTCTTCCAGCCTGACAATCACCCAAATCATATCACCAAGGCAACAAAGGAGGGGCTCCAGAAGAAGCACATGAAGGTAATGGAGTGGCCTATCCAGTCTCCAGACCTTAATCCTATAGAAAATGTATGGAGGAGATGAAACTTCGAGTCGCCAAGAAACCTTCAGGATTTAGAGAAGATCTGTAAAGAAGAGAAAATCCCTCCTGAGATGTGTGGAAACTGATCACCACCTACAAGAAACGTCTGACCTCTGTGATCACCAACAAGGGTTTCTCCACCAACTACTAAGGGGGTCAAATACTTATTTTACTCACTGAACTCCATTTATAACATTTGTATTGTGTGATTTTTATGCATTTTTGGTTGATATTCTGTCTCTATCATATAAAATACACCTATGATAAAAATTATAGACCCTTCATTTCTATGTAAGGGGGCAAAACTTACACCATCTTATGCTGGACATACACTATATGAAAAATCGGCCGAACCCATTTTTCGAAAAACGAACATTCGACCGTGAGTGCAAACGATGGTGCCATCGTGTAGTGACCGATAAATCGTTCAGTGGACATAAATGAATGATTTCTTTGTTTTTTACATATACCTAGTGCAGACAGTTCGGACGGGAAACACATTAACCTTTAACTTTATCGTTTGTTGGGCAGAAAACTTCCAAACTTGTCCTTCTTTTTTTTCGGCTCAGACGTCCCGACGAATAATCTACTTTGTGCCCATCAACTGGCTGAGAAACGAACGAACGGTCTAAATGAGTGAATGCCGATATACGTCCTCTCTTTGAAGATGGATATCTTTGTTATGGCAGCAGCTACGATAACCCCGGCTGCCTCTTCTTCAGCGGGAGGTCGGCTTTCCGATAATAGTGGTCTCTGCGGCGGATTCACTACGAGATCACTTTTAATCAGCGGCGGGAGAGGCCGCCCCCCCCTTGCTCTCCAGTGCCCTCCACCCCGCTTACCAGAACCATTGGCAGCAGCAGAGGCAATGGGATCCGTCTTCCGGTTAGGTATGGAGATGAGTGAGAAGATGGCCCCGCCCACCCGTCTCCATACCATTGCAGGGCGGAAGCGACGTCATAACGCCACTTCCACCCATAGCTCTTAAAGGGAAATTTTTATTTTTTTAAATAACAAATTTTTTTTTTTTTTATTGCATTTTAGTGTAAATATGTGATGAGGACTTTTTGACCCCCCAGATCTCATATTTAAGAGGACCTGTCTTGTTTTTTTTCTATTACGAGGGATGTTTACATCCCTCGTAATAGGAATAAAAGTGACAATTTTTTTTTTTTATTAAGAAAAGTGTAAAAAAAAAATAAAAAAAAAAAATAAATAAATAAAATAATTTCTTAAACAAACACATACACGTGAGTGGCGCCCGCATATGAAAACAGCGTTCAAACCACACGTGTGAGGTATCGCCGCAATCGGTAGAGCGAGAGCAATAATTCTAGCCCTAAACCTCCTCTGTCACTCAAAACAAGCAACCTATATAATTTTTTTTAAACGTCACCTATGGAGATTTTGAAGGGTAAAAAAGTTTGTCGCCATTCCACGAGCGGGCGCAATATTGAAGCGTGACATGTTGGGTATCAATTTACTCGGCGTAACATTATCTTTCACAATATAAAAAAAAAAATAAAATTGGGCTAACTTTACTGCTGTCTTATTTTTTAATTCAAAAAAGTGTATTTTTTCCAAAAAAAAAAAAAAAAAAGTGCGCTTGTAAGACAAATACGGTGTGACAGAAAGTATTGCAATGACCGCCATTTTATTCTCTAGGGTGTTAGAAAATTTTTTTGTATATATATATATATATATATATATATATATATATATATATATATATATATATAAAAAATAAATACGGTATATATCTATATATAGATTTGTTGTATACAAATTAAAAACAGGTTTTTTTGCTAGAAAATTACTTAGACCCCCCCCCCAACATTATTTTATATATATATATATATATATCTATATATAGATATATATATATATAGAGAGATATATATATCTATATATAGATATATATATAGAGATATATATATATATATATATATATAAAATAAATACGGTATATATCTATAATCTATATAGATATATATATAAATAATGTTTGGGGGGGGGGGGGTCTAAGTAATTTTCTAGCAAAAAAAAAACAGTTTTTAATTTGTATACAACAAATCTCAGAAAGGGGCTCGGTCCTTAAATGGTCAACTATAACCCAGTAGAGGGCAAAACGCGTCAGTGAGATGCTGGTGTGTTCTCTGCTGTGCTGGAACAATAAAGTTGATTTGAGCTGTGTACAGTTTCATTCAGAGCCCTGGTGGCCGGGAAGGTGTATAGCGGCATGACTCTAGAGCAAGTGTTTAAAGGCACCCTTTAAAATGATGCACAATCTCGGGGGAACCCCATTCTAAATTGTATAAAATGTAACTAAATAGAACTTAGACAAAAAAATGAGAAAATAACAAAAGGTGGGACTTTGTGTGAGGAAGGGGGCCGTACAGATCCCATCCTCCATCCCATATAAGTATGTATAAAGGGGTTGAGGGGCGGGACTTTGTGTGAGGAAGGGGGGCCGTACAGATCCCATCCTCCATCCCATATAAAGTATGTATAAAGGGGTTGAGGGGCGGGGCTTTGTGTGAGGAAGGGGGCCGTACAGATCCCATCCTCCATCCCATAGAAGTATGTATAAAGGGGTTGAGGGGCGGGACTTTGTGTGAGGAAGGGGGGCCGTACAGATCCCATCCTCCATCCCATATAAGTATGTATAAAGGGGCGGAGGGGCGGGGCTTTGTGTGAGGAAGGGGGCCATACAGATCCCATCCTCCATCCCATATAAGTATGTATACAGGGGTTGAGGGGCGGGGCTTTGTGTGAGGAAGGGGGCCGTACAGATCCCATCCTCCATCCCATATAATAATGTATAAAGGGGTTGAGGGGCGGGGCTTTGTGTGAGGAAGGGGGGGCGTACAGATCCCATCCTCCATCCCATATAAAGTATGTATAAAGGGGTTGAGGGGCGGGGCTTTGTGTGAGGAAGGGGGGGCGTACAGATCCCATCCTCCATCCCATATAAGTATGTATAAAGAGGTTGAGGGGCGGGGCTTTGTGTGAGGAAGGGGGCCGTACAGATCCCATCCTCCATCCCATAGAAGTATGTATAAAGGGGTTGAGGGGCGGGACTTTGTGTGAGGAAGGGGGCCGTACAGATCCCATCCTCCATCCCATATAAGTATGTATAAAGGGGTTGAGGGGCGGGGCTTTGTGTGAGGAAGGGGGCCGTACAGATCCCATCCTCCATCCCATAGATGTATAAAGGGGTTGAGGGGCGGGGCTTTGTGTGAGGAAGGGGGGCCGTACAGCTCCCATCCTCCACCCCATATAAGTATGTATAAAGGGGTTGAGGGGCGGGGCTTTGTGTGAGGAAGGGGGCCGTACAGATCCCATCCTCCATCCCATAGAAGTATGTATAAAGGGGTTGAGGGGCGGGGCTTTGTGTGAGGAAGGGGGCCGTACAGATCCCATCCTCCATCCCATAGAAGTATGTATAAAGGGGTTGAGGGGCGGGGCTTTGTGTGAGGAAGGGGGCCGTACAGATCCCATCCTCCATCCCATATAAGTATGTATAAAGGGGTTGAGGGGCAGGGCTTTGTGTGAGGAAGGGGGCCGTACAGATCCCATCCTCCATCCCATATAAAGTATGTATAAAGGGGTTGAGGGGCGGGACTTTGTGTGAGGAAGGGGGGGCGTACAGATCCCATCCTCCATCCCATATAAGTATGTATAAAGGGGTTGAGGGGCGGGGCTTTGTGCGAGGAAGGGGGCCGTACAGATCCCATCCTCCATCCCATAGATGTATAAAGGGGATGAGGGGCGGGGCTTTGTGTGAGGAAGGGGGCCGTACAGATCCCATCCTCCATCCCATATAAGTATAAAGGGGTTGAGGGGCGGGGCTTTGTGTGAGGAAGGGGGCCGTACAGATCCCATCCTCCATCCCATATATGTATAAAGGGGTTGAGGGGCGGGGCTTTGTGTGAGGAAGGGGGGGCGTACAGATCCCATCCTCCATCCCATATAAGTATGTATAAAGGGGTTGAGGGGCGGGGCTTTGTGTGAGGAAGGGGGCCGTACAGATCCCATCCTCCATCCCATAGATGTATAAAGGGGTTGAGGGGCGGGGCTTTGTGTGAGGAAGGGGGCCGTACAGATCCCATCCTCCATCCCATATAAGTATGTATAAAGGGGTTGAGGGGCGGGGCTTTGTGTGAGGAAGGGGGCCGTACAGATCCCATCCTCCATCCCATATATGTATAAAGGGGTTGAGGGGCGGGACTTTGTGTGAGGAAGGGGGGCTGTACAGATCCCATCCTCCATCCCATATAAAGTATGTATAAAGGGGTTGAGGGGCGGGACTTTCTGTGAGGAAGGGGGGGCGTACAGATCCCATCCTCCATCCCATATAAAGTATGTATAAAGAGGTTGAGGGGCGGGGCTTTGTGTGAGGAAGGGGGGCTGTACAGATCCCATCCTCCATCCCATATAAAGTATGTATAAAGGGGTTGAGGGGCGGGACTTTCTGTGAGGAAGGGGGGCGTACAGATCCCATCCTCCATCCCATATAAAGTATGTATAAAGGGGTTGAGGGGCGGGACTTTGTGTGAGGAAGGGGGGCCGTACAGATCCCATCCTCCATCCCATATAAAGTATGTATAAAGGGGTTGAGGGGCGGGACTTTGTGTGAGGAAGGGGGCCGTACAGATCCCATCCTCCACCCCATATAAGTATGTATAAAGGGGTTGAGGGGCGGGACTTTGTGTGAGGAAGGGGGGCCGTACAGATCCCATCCTCCATCCTATATAAAGTATGTATAAAGGGGTTGAGGGGCGGGGATTTGAGTGAGGAAGGGGGCTGTACAGATCCCATCCTCCATCCCATATAAAGTATGTATAAAGGGGTTGAGGGGCGGGGCTTTGTGTGAGGAAGGGGGCTGTACAGATCCCATCCTCCATCCCATATAAAGTATGTATAAAGGGGTTGAGGGGCGGGACTTTGTGTGAGGAAGGGGGGGCGTACAGATCCCATCCTCCATCCCATATAAGTATGTATAAAGGGGTTGAGGGGCGGGGCTTTGTGCGAGGAAGGGGGCCGTACAGATCCCATCCTCCATCCCATAGATGTATAAAGGGGATGAGGGGCGGGGCTTTGTGTGAGGAAGGGGGCCGTACAGATCCCATCCTCCATCCCATATAAGTATAAAGGGGTTGAGGGGCGGGGCTTTGTGTGAGGAAGGGGGCCGTACAGATCCCATCCTCCATCCCATATATGTATAAAGGGGTTGAGGGGCGGGGCTTTGTGTGAGGAAGGGGGGGCGTACAGATCCCATCCTCCATCCCATATAAGTATGTATAAAGGGGTTGAGGGGCGGGGCTTTGTGTGAGGAAGGGGGCCGTACAGATCCCATCCTCCATCCCATAGATGTATAAAGGGGTTGAGGGGCGGGGCTTTGTGTGAGGAAGGGGGCCGTACAGATCCCATCCTCCATCCCATATAAGTATGTATAAAGGGGTTGAGGGGCGGGGCTTTGTGTGAGGAAGGGGGCCGTACAGATCCCATCCTCCATCCCATATATGTATAAAGGGGTTGAGGGGCGGGACTTTGTGTGAGGAAGGGGGGCTGTACAGATCCCATCCTCCATCCCATATAAAGTATGTATAAAGGGGTTGAGGGGCGGGACTTTCTGTGAGGAAGGGGGGGGCGTACAGATCCCATCCTCCATCCCATATAAAGTATGTATAAAGAGGTTGAGGGGCGGGACTTTGTGTGAGGAAGGGGGGGCATACAGATCCCATCCTCCATCCCATATAAAGTATGTATAAAGGGGTTGAGGGGCGGGACTTTGTGTGAGGAAGGGGGGCCGTACAGATCCCATCCTCCATCCCATATAAAGTATGTATAAAGGGGTTGAGGGGCGGGACTTTGTGTGAGGAAGGGGGTCGTACAGATCCCATCCTCCACCCCATATAAGTATGTATAAAGGGGTTGAGGGGCGGGACTTTGTGTGAGGAAGGGGGCCGTACAGATCCCATCCTCCATCCCATATAAAGTATGTATAAAGGGGTTGAGGGGCGGGACTTTGTGTGAAGCACACGGATGCATTAAAGAAATGAATTTAGAAAATGGTTTATTGATTGAGTGATTTCCTAGAACATAGGTTGGGGTTATACAGTTCAGTATATAAATTGTATATCAATAACTCAAATCACATATCACATATAAATGTATTGTCCAACCAAGGTTTAAAACAGTATTTTACAGGTACCCGGGTCACGTAATCACATGATTAATTGCATTGCAGGGAATACTCATAAAAGTAGCTTGTGCATTAAAGCGCCATTAGAAATAATAGTAAAGATGAGATAAGTGGGAAAAATAATCTAAAAACATACATAATGACTCTGTTAGGAGATATAGGTCAGTATTTTACAGTTGCACGGGTCACTTCAGAGCGCGATTAATTGCGGTGTAAATGATACTGGAAAACAAAGATGGATGCACTAAAGCATCACTTGGGGGAAAAGGAGAAAATATACTTGGTAAAGAGAAACGGCCGTGGTAGATTCATGGATGCACTGTTGTAACGGTAGTTGTTAGCGCTACGCGTTTCGGGACCTTAAAGTCACTCGTCAGGAGCAAAACCCTATTGGTTATCTAAAAAATAGAAACATGGGTGGTTATCTGAAAAAAATGCGTGGAGATGCGAAAACCCCCACTTTCTATGGCTCTCTTGTCCAATTTCACTGTGCAGCAGGCAATCTTTTCTCACTTTATTTATCCTTATTTGCTTTTCCCCCTTTTCCTCCCCCTTTTCTCTTTCCTCCTCTCTTCCCATCTTTCCTCTCCCTCTCCTTTCTTCTCTTCTCTTCGTATCCTCACTATGATCCCTATCATCTCTCACTCTCCATCACTGCACATTCCTCCATATTCCTCCTCTATTCCAGTGCACTTCATTCACTGGCTCTTTTTCTCCAGGAGGTTCCCTCCGCCTGGGGCTCTTCACTTCTCCCCCCCCCTGCACCATACCTCCCACTCACCTTTTTCCCCGTCACTACTTGGGGACATTGCCGCTGCCGGGTCCCCCTCAGCTCCGGGGAGTGGCATCCTTGGCCGGATCGTCTTGTGCGGCGATGATCTCTCCCATGCGCGGTCACGCTCATGTAAGTTTGTGGGACAAATGTATGGATATGTGTGGGGGGGGTTTTCGCATCTTCTGCATTTGCCCACGCATTTTTTGCAGATAACCACCCATGTTTCTATTTTTCAATTTTTTTTTTTAGATAACCAATAGGGTTTTGCTCCTGACGAGTGACTTTAAGGTCCCGAAACGCGTAGCGCTAACAACTACCGTTAAAACAGTGTATTCATGAATCTACCACGGCCGTTTCTCTTTACCAAGTATATTTTCTCCTTTTTCCCCCAAGTGATGCTTTAGTGCATCCATCTTTGTTTTCCAGTATCATTTACACCGCAATTAATCGCGCTCTGAAGTGACCCGTGCAACTGTAAAATACTGACCTATATCTCCTAACAGAGTCATTATGTATGTTTTTAGATTATTTTTCCTACTTTTCTTATCTTTACTATTATTTCTAATGGCGCTTTAATGCACAAGCTACTTTTATGAGTATTCCCTGCAATGCAATTAATCATGTGATTACGTGACCCGGGTACTTGTAAAATACTGTTTTAAACCTTGGTTGGACAATACATTTATATGTGATTTGAGTTATTGATATACAATTTATATACTGAACTGTATAACCCCAACCTATGTTCTAGGAAATCAATCAATAAACCATTTTCTAAATTCATTTCTTTAATGCATCCGTGTGCTTCACTCAAAACCCCGCCCCTCAACCCCTTTATACATACTTATATGGGATGGAGGATGGGATCTGTACGGCCCCCCTTCCTCACACAAAGCCCCGCCCCTCAACCCCTTTATACATACTTATATGGGATGGAGGATGGGATCTGTACGGCCCCCCTTCCTCACACAAAGCCCCGCCCCTCAACCCCTTTATACATACTTTATATGGGATGGAGGATGGGATCTGTACGGCCCCCTTCCTCACACAAAGTCCCGCCCCTCAACCCCTTTATACATACTTATATGGGGTGGAGGATGGGATCTGTACGCCCCCCCTTCCTCACACAAAGCCCCGCCCCTCAACCCCTTTATACATACTTTATATGGGATGGAGGATGGGATCTGTACGGCCCCCTTCCTCACACAAAGTCCCGCCCCTCAACCCCTTTATACATACTTATATGGGGTGGAGGATGGGATCTGTACGCCCCCCCTTCCTCACACAAAGCCCCGCCCCTCAACCCCTTTATACATACTTATATGGGGTGGAGGATGGGATCTGTACGGCCCCCTTCCTCACACAAAGTCCCGCCCCTCAACCCCTTTATACATACTTATATGGGATGGAGGATGGGATCTGTACGCCCCCCCTTCCTCACACAAATCCCCGCCCCTCAACCCCTTTATACATACTTCTATGGGATGGAGGATGGGATCTGTACGGCCCCCTTCCTCACACAAAGCCCCGCCCCTCAACCCCTTTATACATACTTCTATGGGATGGAGGATGGGATCTGTACGGCCCCCTTCCTCACACAAAGTCCCGCCCCTCAACCCCTTTATACATACTTATATGGGGTGGAGGATGGGATCTGTACGGCCCCCTTCCTCACACAAAGTCCCGCCCCTCAACCCCTTTATACATAAATAGAACTTAGCAGTATCTACGACATGTAAGACACCCAATGAATTTATTCTTCAAAACCACACACACCTTTGCTCAGTGCCGGTACTGACTAGTATTCCAACATTTCTTTTCTCCCCCCAGGTTTCAGCTAATGTGACCCCAGCGCTGATGGAGAGGGGCGAACAAGTATGCTGTGCAGGCGCCTGACGTGGTCCTCATCCATCGATGACGCCATTGGTTGGTAGCCGCTACCCATCAGAAAAAGCCGCCACCCGGGCCTACTGCGCATGGGCGATGCACAGCCGAAGAGACGTTGCCTCGCAGCCATCTTGGTACACCCCTCACTCGTCCACAGTAAGCCTAGAGTTAGAAGTCGGCAAGCGGACATCTTTATACACCCTCTCATAGAGCTTTTCACAGTTATTTTTAACAGTAAACTCCGTTTATAGAGTGAAATGCAATGTTTAGAAAAGTCTGTAACCCTGTTTTGATGTTGCTGCTAGTCTCTCACAGCTTTGCTGATGTGACCGGACACACCGCCGCTTTATAAATGACGGAATTCTAAATCCTGCGGTTCACTAAATAAGCTGAGTTGACTGTTAAAAACAAGACTCCGGTGGGTGAATAAAGATGTCTGCTTACCGACTTCTAACTCCAGGCTTACTGCGGGTGTAACCAAGATGGGCGCGAGGCAACGTCACTTCGGTTCCACATCGAGCATGTGCAGTAGGCCGGGTAGCGGCTTTCTGATAGAACACCAGCAGCAAGAAGGTTGTAATGATGCACAATGAAAACCCATAGCTTTGTGCAACTAAAAGGAACGTTTCATCCACCCATTGGCTTCTATACAACTTTTAGGCATGTTGATGACGTCATCCGATGAAACGCGTAGGGCGGCGCCTACTGTTTAATTGTTTTTACCTTAGGGTAAGAGTCAGTGTGACACAACAGTTCAGGAACATCACTTTAAATGCCTGTGAACTTATTTATCATGGACATCATTTAGTAGTGCTCCACCTTTACCACATTTTGCCAAGTCACCCCTAAAGAAACCTGAGGGCACCCTGGTTGAAAAAGGCGGCTCTAGAGCACTACCGAAGGCATAAAACATTCACACAAGTGTATTTAGTACAGATAAGTGATTTCCGTTAGGAGGGTTTCATCAGTTTGCACTAAGGGGGGTGGGGGTCCAGCATTGACTTGGGGAGCCAGCGATGGAGGCCCCCCCCTCCCCCATGGAGGCGGCGCGGACAGAAGAGACGGGAGAGCGCTGGGAGTTTAAACCAAGATTTATTATCTATAATACAAGTCACATTAAGGCCCTTGAAGTTTCTTCCAATTGCAATGAGCGAACTGGCAGCAATACATGATTCAGGGCATCGGCGCAAAGTCGTCATGCACAAAATGACCCAGAGCCCCTCCGTCACAACCAATAGACAGCAACAAACATAACAGGAAATAACTGGACGCCTCCCCCCCCGGTGGTGGTACCAGGCTGCCCCCCCCACTCCCCCCACCACCACCGCGTGACAAAATGGAAGGGTCCGCTTCACATTCACATCGCACCGGCTGCTTTCACTTCACATAACCCGACAAGCCGATAGTCCGGCGCCGGGCCCATCAGAACAAACGCACAGGCGATAGACCCAGAGGTGGGGGGTGGGGAGGGGGCGGATATTACCGCCGTCCTGATTGTACCCGTCTGCTACATACAAGTCTACAAGATTTCATCTTCCTTCCTATTTACATCGAGCGACCCCCCCGCCCCTATTAATGTGAGATGTCCACGCAACACCAAGATGGCGGCAATACAGACAGCCTGGAGGGGGGGGGGGTCATGTCTGTCCTCTGGGTCCATCCCCTGTCCACAAAGACAGCTTCTCTCTGGATGCTATGAACACTCTACGCAGAAACTTACATTACACCTTTCAGATCTAACATACAAGTCAGTCCAAAGACACACAACTTCCCCCTCCCACTCTACGTCCGTCCCGACTCACACGCATTGGGCGGCAGTTGGGGGGGAAAGGACAGTTACGATTGAATGGGGTGGGGCAAGGTCAGTTCATAGGAAGTGATATTTAGAGTAATGTCAGGGAAGAAGGGCGGGGGGAGGTGCTTACCGACATTTAAAATGGTTAGTGTATCGACACAGAGGTAGTGAGGACAAGATCATAAATGCGGTAAAAAAAAAAAAAAAAGTGGGTGGAGTCTATTACAAGGACAAGGGGGGGGGGGGGGGTCCACTTCAGTAGAATATGTCAGTTTAAATGGGGGGGGTCTTACCCTTTCTGTATGCAAGAAACGGGCCAGAACATAAAAATAAGATCAGAACGTGAGAAAGGGGGGGGGGGGGGGGGGGGGGAGGCACCTCAGGAGTCCGGGAACCACAAACCGTGCGTCGACGTTCACCCCAAGGTGCCAAGAATTAAAAGAAAAAAAAAAAAAAGACGATGCTGGAGCAGCAGTGGTTAAACCAACATAGAGAACCTGTCGGACACATGAAACATGCGTGTGTGGTCTCCAGCCGTGTCACACATTTTAGTGTTCTTCCGTGTAGTAATGTACAACACATACAATTCATGCAGCCCCCATAAAGCCTAGTATCCCGCGGGCCGCGCCTGTAAGTGCTAAGATATATACTGTGAGATGTGTGTCCGAGAACCAGGTGTGGGGTCGCGGAGGGACCCGGACCGGCTCCCCATACAATTCACAGTGTTGCTGAATCCAGTCTAAGTGCCGCTCCTCCGAGGGGCCTGCAGGAAGTCCTCCAAGGTGGGCCTGCGGGAAGTCCTCCAAGAGGGGGGCTTGCGGGAAGTCCTCCAAGAGGGGGGCTTGCGGGAAGTCCTCCAAGGTGGGCCTGCGGGAAGTCCTCCAAGGTGGGCCTGCGGGAAGTCCTCCAAGGTGGGCCTGCGGGAAGTCCTCCAAGGTGGGCCTGCGGGAAGTCCTCCAAGGTGGGCCTGCGGGAAGTCCTCCAAGGTGGGCCTGCGGGAAGTCCTCCAGTGGGCCTGCGGGAAGTCCTCCAAGGTGGGCCTGCGGGAAGTCCTCCAAGGTGGGCCTGCGGGAAGTCCTCCAAGGTGGGCCTGCGGGAAGTCCTCCAAGGTGGGCCTGCGGGGGTAGCACAGTTCATGTACCAGGCACAGTTTCTCTTGCAGTTAGTGTACCAGGGAAGCCTTCTAGTTCTGTACCAAGTGAAACAAGTGCACGTTCTGTAAGGCTCCATCGCTGGCTCAGACTTCCAAAGTCCCATATCTAGTGGTCCCAACGTGTCAAGGCCACCGACCCTCCCGGCTATGGGAGGTCACGACGTGGCAGGGAATGGGGAGGGCGGACAATGCCTTCCGGGGCGACTAAAGCTGTTGGGGGGGTGGGGGGTTTTTAAGGAGCGGTCACAGGATGTTTTGATCTGTAGGTAGCAGGGTCTGCGAGGGCGACACCGGGGTCAGAGGGGGAGACTGTGGAGGGGAAGCCTGGTGGAGCGAGGGGGTGGATGGAGAGCTCGGGGTGGGAAGGTCCATGGGAGGCCGATGGTAGAAGAAGTATAGACACTCGTGGATGAAGAGCTCGATGATTGTCTGGTATGTGCGCGTCGCCGTCAGAAGCGTCCATGGTGGTGAAGTCCGGGCGCATCAACGTTGGCCAGAAGCAGATGGACAGGTTCTCGCTGGTCATCAGGTTGGTGTGATGGTGCTGACTGACCCTGTGGAAGATTAGAGAAGAGGATGATGAGTGGTGGGAAGAACGTGGGTTAGGGGGTTCACTCAGGAAATGTTTTTCAACCTCTTTTTTCAGTGAAGGCACCCTTTAGAATTGCGCACAATCCCGCGTCACACCGGTTTGAGGGCCGGTTCACACCAGGAGGTGCATCCGAGAACGGGACTTTTTTTTTTTGTGCTCTCCCACGCGTCACATGTGCGTGAAACATGCAAAAAAAAAGATGCCAGCAAGGTTTTAAAAATGGGAATGAACCAAAATATATGGTACCACGGTGCGTTTTAGCAGGCGGGAACGTACGCACATTTGCAAGATGCGTTGGGGTGTCATTAAAAATGAATGGCACCCACACACGTCTGCAAAAGACAGAGCGTTTTCGTGCGTTATTACTACTAGCACAAATCCCCCCCCCCCCCTTACCCAAATCACCCTACTCCCTGTTAGCACAACCCCCCCCAAATCCCTTTCCTCCCTAAAATCCCTCTCCTAACACAACCCCTCCCCCAAATCCCACCTCCTCTCTTCTATCAAAACCCGTGCCCACCCCCCAATCCCCCTCCTCCCTAAAATCCCTCTCCTAACACAACCCCTCCCCCAAATCTCACCTCCTCCCTCCTAGCAAAAACACCAAGGTATAACACCACACGTTAAAAACTTGAGACTCGGGGTCTGAAGGCTCAAGACCCCCAAGGCTGGGAGAAGATCAGATCCTCTGCCAAGGATGGCGTGGAAGTACATTTATAGCCTCGGTGGACAGAGTCAGCTACAAATGAGGTTGCAATGTGGCCTATATATTCCTCCATGATTGCGGTGAAGTCCTCCTGGGATACAGCCAATGAAGAAGTTATGGCAAAATTTCATGGCTTTCAGTGCCACACCCTTCAGGGGGTAAAACGCAGGCACCACCAGTACAGTTAGTAGATCATGAACTGGAGGCACCAGGATTCCTCCCCCTGTGTCTGGGATCAGATATGGTGGAGCAACAGTACAGTAAGTAGACTATGAACTGGAGGCACCTGGGGCAGCAGGATTCCTCCCCCTGTGTCTGGGATCAGACATGGTGCACCACAGGAAGGGACAACGTAGCTCAGGGTACATGGCCAGGCCTTGAATACTCATCCATTAGCTGTAGTAGCAGGAAAAGGTCCAGAAGGTCAAAGGTGAGTGTGTACACATGACACTTCACCTAGCGGATGATATCAGCGCTCAGTCCCTCACCATTAACCAGTTCTAAGGTAAACCAATGGAAAACAGAAGATCTCAAATGGCACCCAAGGCTTGACCAACAAGGTTATCCCTCAGTGCTCGACCCGTATGGCCTACTCACAAAGTAAGTCTTCATAAACAGGGCCACATCTGGGGTTGTGCCACAACTCTGGAACCCAGGTAAGCACACCGAGGTGTACACAAGTCTAGAAAGTGGCACAATATCAGAAGGTCACATTCTAGGCGGGTTCCACGATCGTACAGTCCAGGGGTCTGGGTATGACCTATGAAGCTATGCTGAGCCAGCAAAGACAACTGGATTTTTGTACTTGTAAAAAATCAGTTTCTTGGAGAACATCACGGGACACAGATCGATTATAATAATCCTCAATGGGTTATGCGCTATAGGTGAATGGACACTGGCAAAATAATAGAAGCACTTCCTGTATGGGAGGAGTTATTCAGGGGAGGGACTTCCTGTTTTTTTTTTTTTTTTTGTTTGTTTTTTGTGCCAATGTATTTACCTATAGGAGGCACATAACCCATGAAGGATTTATATGGCCGCTCTGTTGTGTCCTGTAATGTACGATAAAGAAAAAAGTAATTACAACCCACTTCTAGCATTACAATAAAAGCTGTGGGCGAGGGGGGTGGGGTGGTGAGTATTACAATAATAGCGAGGCATCTCTGAGCCGGGGCGGCCCCTCTACAAGAGGGCCGGCTAAAACCTCTACAGCAAAACAGAAACATGCTTCCTGCAAGGAGACTCCTCCCCCACCATTAGACATTCCCAACCGTACACCTCGCAACATGGCTCCTCCCACG
>JBBDGP010004377.1:0-389162 GCA_037952835.1 Lithobates septentrionalis | reverse complement strand
TAGTAGTTGGTCGAGAATTCTCTTGTTGGTAAGCACAGAGGTCAGACGTTTCTTGTAGTTGGTGACCAGGTTTGCACACATCTCAGGAGGGATTTTTGTCCACTCTTCTTTACAGATCTTCTCTAAATCCTTAAGGTTTCCTGGCTGTCACTTGGCAACTTGAAGTTTCATCTCCCTCCATACATTTCTATAGGATTAAGGTCTGGAGACTGGCTAGGCCACTCCCTGACCTCAATGTGCTTCTTCTTGAGCCACTCCTTTGTTGCCTTGGCGGTATGTTTTGGGTCATTGTCATGCCGGAAGATCCATCCATGACCCATCTTCAGTGTTCTGGGAGGGAAGAAGGTTCTCATCCATGATTTTACAATGCATGGACCCGCCCATTGGCCCCTTAATGTGGCAAAGTCAGCTTGTAAGAAAAAAAGCGGGGTTTGGACCAGAGCAGTCCAAGGACTGCAATCAATGGGAGAATCACAATGGTATTGATCAATGAAAAATACAACTTTATTGATTATTGCACAGTACTATAAAAATATATAAATCTCACTGATGTGGCACCAAGGCCGTATGAGTGAGATGGGTTCCCTCACAAAAAAAGCTTGTACCTTCAGCAGAGAAACAGCTCTAAAGCATAATGTTTCCATCTCCGTGCTTGACTGTAGGATGGTGTTCTTAGGGTCACAGTCACCATTTTTTCTTCCTCCAAACACAGCAAGTCCCCCTCCTCAAGAAGGCACATGTAGAGGCCCATCTGATGTTTGCAAATGAACATCTAAATGATTCAGAGAAGGATTGGCAGAAAGTGCTGTGGTCAGATGAAGCTCTTTGGCACTAACTCGATTAGCCGTGTTTGGAAGAAGAAAAATGCTGACTATGACCCTAAGAACACCATCCCTACAGTCAAGTACGGAGGTGGAAACCTGATGATTTGGGGCTGTTTCTCTGCTAAAGGTAGAGGCCAACTTTGCCACATTGAGGGGCCAATGGACGGGACCATGTATTGTAAAATCTTGGATGAGAATCTTCTTCTCTCAGCCAGAACACTGAAGATGGGTCATGGATGGGTCTTCCAGCATGACAATGACCCAAAACATACCGCAAAGGCAACAAAGGAGTGGCTCAAGAAGAAGCACATTAAGGTCATGGAGTGACCTTAATCCCATAGAAGATTTATTGAGGGAGGTGAAATGTCGAGTTTCCAAGCGACGGCCAAGAAACCTTAAGGATTTAGAGAAGATCTGTAAAGAAGAGAGGACCAAAATCCCTCCTGAGATGTGTGCAAACCTGGTCACCAACTACAGGAAACGTCTGACCTCTGTGATCACCAACAAGGGTTTCTCCACCAACTACTAAGTCATGTTTTGCTTGGGGATCAAATACTTATTTTACTCACTAAACTGCAACTCCATTTATAACATTTGTATTGTGTGGTTTTTCTGCATTTTTGGTTGATATTCTGTCTCTATTGTATAAAATACACCTATGATAAAAATGATAGACCCTTCATTTCTTTGTAAATGGGCAAAACTTACACAATCTGCAGGGGATCAAATCATTATTTTCTGCACTGTAGATGACTTTTACATAAATAAAAGTGTGTTTGCCCCCAATGAACAATGTTTGTGTTACTTTGTTATCTTAACCACTTGCCGACCAGCTGCCGCAGTTGTACTGCGGCAGAATGGAAAGGCTGGGCGAAACGACGTTATGTTACGTCGCTTCGCCCTGTGGCCACTAGGGGCGTGTGCCCGCTGCTTGCCCCAGGAGCCGATGCGAGTGCCTGGCGGTCACGATCACCGCCGGGCTCCCGCGATCGCTACTGACACACAGAGAACCGGGATCTGTGTGTGTAAATACACAGTTTGCGGATCTCTGAGGGAAGAAGAGACAGATCGTCTGTTCATACAGAGTATGAACAGCGATCTATCATCTCCCCTACACAGTCCCCTCCCACAAACAGTCCCCACCCCCCTTCAGTTAGAACACACACTAGGGAACACAATTAACCCCTTGATCGCCCCCTAGTGTTAATCCCTTCCCTGCCAGTGACATTTATACAGTAATCCGTGCATTTTTATAGCACTGATCGCTGTATAAATGCCAATGGTCCCAAAAAAGTGTCAACGTTGTCCGATTTGTCCGCCATAATGTTGCAGTCCCGATAAAAATCGCAGATCGCCGCCATTACTAGTAAAAAAAAAAAAATTAATAATAAAAATGCCATAAAACTATCCCCTATTTTGTAGACGCTATAACTTTTGCGCAAACCAATCAATATACGCTTATTGCAATTTTTTTTTTTTCTACCAAAAATATGTAGAAGAATACATATCGGCCTAAACTGAAGAAAAAAAATGTTTTATATTTTTTTGGGGGGATATTTATTATAGCAAAAAGTGAAAAATATTGCGTTTTTTTTTTCAAAATTGTCGCTCTTATTTTTGTTTATATCGCAAAAAATAAAAACCGCAGAGGTGATCAAACACCACCAAAAGAAAACTCCATTCGTGGGAAAAAAAAGGACGTCAATTTTGTTTGGGTGCCACATCGCACGACCGCGCAATTGTCAGTTAAAGCGCCGCAGTGCCGAATCGCAAAAAGTGCTCTGGTCAGGAAGAGGATACAATCTTCCGGGGGCTGAAGCGATTAAGAAATGATCAAGTTATCACCCGATAATCAGGCCCATAGCAGAAATGTAAAACTTGCACCAGGGGTATACAGGTACAGGACACCCAAATACAGGATATATAATTACATCTCCTCCACTGCCAGCAGTTCCACCTTTCCTCACAAGATGGCACTATGGATCCACAGAAAAAGACATTCTAACTTTTTTTTTTTTCACCTCTCTTTACTCATTTAAAATGTATTTTGCTTTTCTACATTTTGTGTTTTTCCTTCCCACCACCACCACCAGCGCTGAAACAGCGGCCTCCAAAGACCAATATTTATGAGGAGTGGATAAAGGATTAATATGAAAACGGAAGCTTTTTATTTTAAATAATTTTCTTATTCATTTTAAACAAACATGTTGCGGTTTGGGGAAAGGCGAGATGAAACATTCTTACTGTTGCTACTGCAAACGGCTAATTCCGATGCCGAACGTGCGCTGCGTAGACATGGCGGGTTCAATCCAGAGGGATCCCTGAGAAATCTGTTGGATGTCTCAGGTTTTTTATTAGAGAAAGGGAACTGGGATCATGAGAGTCAGGGGTATGGACATGCTCGGGGACAACATGGGGAAAGCCACAGGGAAGTCTTCCCACCCTCCATTATATAAGAAGTGTCAGAAGAACCGAAGCGTCACACGGCGGGAGACTCCCACTGAGGCAGATCGTGCGGACGGAGGGAAGAAGAAACCGGAGGAAGATGCGGGACAAGAAGAGCGGAGGAAGAAGAAGACGGAGAAGAAGAAGATGGAGAAGAAGAAGAACACCGAAGGAAGACCAGAAGAAAGAAGATGGAAGAAGAAGAAATTAATAAAGGACTTGTCAAAAACCATCTCTTGTGTTTTTTAACCTTTTTGACACTTTTTTTGTGAAATGGTAGGGGTACATTTGTACCCCATTACCAATTCACACAGGGGGGAGGGCCGGGATCTGGGAGTCCCCTTGTTAAAGAGGGCTTCCAGATTCCGATAAGCCCCCCGCCCGCAGACCTCCACAACCACCGGGCAAGGGTTGTGGGGATGAGGCCCTTGTACCCATCAACATGGGGACAAGTTACTTTGGGGGGCTACCCCAAAGCACCCTCCCAATGTTGAGGGCATGTGACCTGGTACAGTTCAGGAGGGGGGGATCGCTCTCTCGTCCCCCCCTCTTTTCCTGCAGCCTGCCAGGCTGCGTGCTCGGATAAGGGTCTGGCATGGATTTTTGGGGGGACCCCACGCCATTTTTTAAAAAATTTTGGCACGGGATTCCCCTTAAAATACATACCAGACCTGAAGGGTCTGGTATGGATTTTGAGGGGGACCCCCACACCATTTTCCTTTTTAATTTTGGCACGGGGTTCCCCTTAATATCCATACCAGGTCTGAAGGGCCTGGTATGGAATTTAGGGGACCCCCAGGCATTTTTTTTTTAAATTTTGGTTCGGGGTTCCCCTGTGGGAAAATTCCATGCTGTTTTTATCAATGAACTTTTATGTGTATTGCCGGACCGACAATTCATTTTCCGGCGCTAGTGATAGTTTTACATGACCTTTTTTCCTTTAGAAATGTCATTTTGCTGTCAGACTGTTCTAAACACGGGAAACATGCGCCCCTTTACAGGCATACTACTGTTAGCAACAACGTTTTAAAAAATAATTCAGAGGTCATGTCATGTTCGGCAACTTTGCCGTATTTCTTTGTTCTGTAATTTATCCCTTAATAAAGAACACCTGATTGTTAAAAAAAAAGAATTCAGAGATTTATTGTACTCTAAAAGTTTTGGTCTTACATAAAATGCACACATTTACTTGTATTTAGTTTTAAACATATTGTATGGCTCTCACGGAATTATATTTTAAAATATGTGGCGTTCATGGCTCTCTCAGCCAAAATTGTTCCCGACCCCTGCATTAGGGTGTGCACCCCAAAACTCAAACACACATGCCTTTCTTTGCAGCCTCAGCTGCACTGGACAGTGAATGAATGGGAAATGCTCTGTGTGGCTTCCTGTTCATTCACAAACTGAAGCATAGTAAACACAGTTTACTATGCTTCAGTTATGATTGAACACAGTGAGTGAGTGTGTTCACTGTGTTCACTTAGAAAAGGAAGGGGCCAGTAAATTACACACTGACTAGTCCTTTCCCCCCGCCCTCTATCAAGAAACATCCCCTGCAGCAGCCAATTTGAGAAGAGAGGATAGAAACTAGAAGCACCCTTGAGGGGGCAACATGGGGGGGAGCCCGAGCAGTAGGGAGAATCGGCACTCCTGGCACACCCCCTGCACATGCCTATGCCTCCATCCCTCTTTCTCTCTCCCTCCATCCCTCTTTCATCTCAGACTCTATGTAACCACACCCCCTTTTAAGCCATGCCCAATATTTAGTGCAGTTTAGGCCACGCCCACTTTTTACCGCAGCGCGCCGCCACATTTTTTTTCCCTCCGGCTAGATCACGACTGCAAATGAATGCCCCACCCCCCCTAATTAAAAGAGTACTCTGCCTACACACATAAAAAAGTTTCCCTAAAATTTTTTGGAGAATATTGGCAACTATGCCACCCAGAAGAGCCGGATCAAATATATATATATATATATACAGTACGTGATCCAGCACAGAGGTGCGCCCTGTGGCAGTAAAACTGCAATAAGGCGGCCCTTAAGTGGTTAAGCTCCGGGGGGGCAGGGTGAAACGCGTTGAGGGTGTGACCTTGAAGGACTGAGCTGAGGCTTCTTTTATCTATCTACTACATTGAAAGGTTTTGACTTGTCATGTGACTGTAAATGTCACAGGACAAGTCCCCCCCCCCCCCCCCCCCCCCGTGTGAACCGAGCCTTAGAGATCTCCTGATAATGTTATATTCCAGCGAAGCCCTATAAAGGGTTACAGACAAAACTGAAATGCGCCCATCTGCTTAAAGCCCCCTTAGTGTAATAATACTTTGGGGGGGGGTATCCCACCTCCAGACATACCCCAATTTAAGTGAGACCCTCACAGACCCAATCTATACAATATGTAAAATTATATCCACCATTCTTTAAGGTAAGGTCTCTCGAGTCATCCCTTCACCAATTGCACTACCCACCATCTTTACCCACTCACCAATCCTACTCATTCACCAATCCTACTCATTCACCAATCCTACTCATTCCCACCTCCTCCCTTTTTTTCTTTCACTTTCCCTTTTCTCACCCCCTTTCCCCCCGTTCCCCTTCTTTCCTCCCTTCCCCTGCCCCCCCCCCCGACTTTCCCTTTCCCCCTCCCCCTTCCCTTTTTCCTTTTTTTTTCTTTTTCTTCTTTCCCTTTTCTTTTTCTTCCTCTTCCCTCTTTCCTTGTTTCCCTCCCTTTCTCCTTCCCCCTTCCCATTTTCCACCCCCCCCCCCCACCTCCTGGACACTCTGAATTTAGCCTTCCTTTAGACATAATTGTCAATCTTACCCTGATTATTCAAATTTACTATGTAATATATAGGAATACCCTCCCTTCCTGGGAACACGCGGATTCAATCCCCATGGGGGTCTCCCCAGGCTTAACCTCCAACAGGCTGTTCGTTGATATTTAATATTTTGCAGGTATTGAATATATTTAATATTCATTATAATCCTTTATGTCCAATTGAAATGTTCTCTCTAATATACATTATATGTGCACCTTGCCCTCCTCCCTCCTTCTCCCTCTCCCCCTCTATACTCGATCACGATGCATGTAATGGGCTTTATCACGATTAAGTTGATAGTCTTACCAAACGACTACTAATGCCGCGTACACACGGTCGTACTTTTCGTCTACAAAAGTCCAACAGACGCTGATGGACTAAAGCTGGCTGGTAATCCGATCGTGTGTGGGCTTCTCCGGACTTTCAACCGACTTTTTTAGCCTCAAATACGACGTACTTTAGATTTGAAACATGCTTCAAAACTTTTACTTCGTACCTACGACGGACCCCGAAATCCGCTCGTCTGTGTGCTAGTCCGACGGACAAAAAGCCACGCTAGGGCACCTATTGGCTACTGGCTATGAACTTCCTTATTTTAGTCCGGTGTACGTCATCACGTACGAATCCGACCGACTTTTGTGTGGTCGTGTGTAGGCAAGTCCGGTCGTTAGAAAGTAGGCCGCAAGTCCGCGGCAAGTCCACCGAAAGTCTGCCGGAAGTCTGTCCGACAGGCTGTCCGACTTTTGTAGACGAAAAGTACGACCGTGTGTACGCGGCATAAGAGGCATTAAAACGAAATGTGAAATTACTAACCAACTCTGTTGCAATATTTAATGTAAAGTTTCAATGTCTATAAAAATCTTTCTGATAATATATTTGTGTATCATTACGGTACACAGTTGTGCTCATAAGTTTACATACCCCGGCAGAATTTAGGCTTTCTTGGCCATTTTTCAGAGAATATGAATGATAACACAAAAACTTTTCTGTCACTCATGGCTAGTGTTTGGCTGAAGCCATTTATTATCAATCAACTGTGTTTACTCTTTTTAAATCACAATGGCAACAGAAACTACCCAAATGACCCTGATTAAAAGTTTACATACCCTGGTGATTTTGGCCTGATAACATGCACACAAGTTGACACAAAGGGGTTTGAATGGCTATTAAAGGTAACCATCCTCACCTGTGATCTGTTTGCTTGTGATTAGTGTGTGTGTATAAGAGGTCAATGAGTTTCTGGACTCCTGACAGACCCTTGCATCTTTCATCCAGTGCTGCACTGACATTTCTGGATTCTGAGTCATGGGGAAAGCAAAGGAATTGTCAAAGG
Source organism: Lithobates septentrionalis (assembly GCA_037952835.1). Taxonomy (NCBI): domain Eukaryota; kingdom Metazoa; phylum Chordata; class Amphibia; order Anura; family Ranidae; genus Lithobates; species Lithobates septentrionalis. The sequence goes on along the minus strand of JBBDGP010004377.1, from coordinate 381,743 downwards.
ATCTGCAGGGAAAAGGTAGTTGAACTGTATAAAACAGGAAAAGGGATATAAAAAGGATATCCAAGGAATTGAGAATGCCAATCAGCAGTGTTCAAACTCTAATCAAGAAATGGAAAATGAGGAGTTCTGTTGAAACCAAACCACGGTCAGGTAGACCGTTAATTGGCCACAACCAATTAACGCTACATTTGGAGAGGAGTCAACAAGGCCTATGATGAAAGGTCCACCATCCCTACTGTGAAACACAGAGGTGGATCGCTGATGTTTTGGGGATGTGTGAGCTACAAAGGCACAGGAAATTTGATCAAAATTGATTGCGAGATTAATGCAGTATGTTATCAAAAAATACTGGAGGAACATTTGCATTCATCAGCCAGGAAGCTGTGCATGGGACGTACTTGGACATTCCAACATGACAATGATCCAAAACACAAGGCCAAGTCGACCTGTCATTGGCTACAGCAGAATAAAGGGAACTTTCTGGAGTGGCCATCTCAGTCTCCTGACCTCAATATCATTGAGCCACTCTGGGGAGATCTCAAACGTGCCGTTCATGGAAGACAGCCCAAGAATTTACAGGAACTGGAGGCTTTTTGCCAAGAGGAATTCAAGCTGTCATTGAAGTTAAAGGGGGCAATACACGGTATTAAGAACTGGGGTATGTAAACTTTTGATCAGGGTCATTTAGGTAGTTTCTGTTGTCATTATGATATAAAAACAGTAAACACAGTTGATTGAGAATAAATGGCTTCAGCCAAACACTAACCACGAGTGAAAGAAAAGTTTTTGTGTTATCATTCATATTCTCTGAAAAATGGCCAAGAAATCATAAATTCTGACAGGGTATGTAAACTTATGAGCACAACTGTATATATATCTATCTATATATATATATATATCTATATATATATATCTATATATCTATATATATATATATATATATATAGATATATATACAGTGCCTTGCGAAAGTATTCGGCCCCCTTGAACTTTTCAACCTTTTGCCACATTTCAGGCTTCAAACATAAAGATATACAATTTTCATTTTTTGTGAAGAATCACCAACAAGTTGGACACAATTGTGAAGTGGAACGAAATCTATTGGGTATTTTAAACTTTTTTAGCAATTAAAAAACTGAAAAGTGGTGCGTGCAAAATTATTCGGCCCCTTTACTTTCAGTGCAGCAAACTCACTCCAGAAGTTCAGCGAGGATCTCTGAATGATCCAATGTTGTCCTAAATGACTGATGGTGATAAATAGAATCCACCTGTGTGTAATCAAGTCTCTGTATAAATGCACCTGCTCTGTGATAGTCTCAGGGTTCTGTTGAAAGCGCAGAGAGCATCATGAAGACCAAGGAACACACCAGGCAGGTCCGTAATACTGTTGTGGAGAAGTTTAAAGCCGGATTTGGATACAAAGAGATTTCCCAATCTTTAAACATCCCAAGGAGCACTGTGCAAGCGATCATTTTGAAATGGAAGGAGTATCAGACCACTGCAAATCTACCAAGACCTGGCTGTCCCTCTAAACTTTCAGCTCAGACAAGGAGAAGACTGATCAGAGATGCAGCCAAGAGGCCCATGATCACTCTGGATGAACTGCAGAGAACTACAGCTGAGGTGGGAGAGTCTGTCCATAGGACAACAATCAGTCGTACACTGCACAAATCTGCCCTTTATGGAAGAGTGGCAAGAAGAAATTTCTCAAAGATATCCATAAAAAGTCTCGTCTAAAGTTTGCCACAAGCCACCTGGGAGACACACCAAACATGTGGAAGAAGGTGCTCTGGTCCGATGAAACCAAAATCAAACTTTTTGGCTACAATGCAAAACGATATGTTTGGCGTAAAAGCAACACAGCTCATCACACTCAACACACCATCCCCACCGTGAAACATGGTGGTGGCAGCATCATGGTTTGGGCCTGCTTTTCTTCAGCAGGGACAGGGAAGATGGTTAAAATTGAGGGGAAGATGGATGCAGCCAAATACAGGACCATTCTGGATGAAAACCTGTTGGAGTCTGCAAAAGACCTGAAACGGGACGGAGATTTATCTTCCAACAAGACAATGATCCCAAACATACAGCAAAATCTACAAAGGAATGGTTCACAAATAAACGTATCCAGGTGTTAGAATGGCCAAGTCAAAGTCCAGACCTGAATCCAATCGAGAATCTGTGGAAAGAGCTGAAAACTGCTGTTCACAAACGCTCTCCATCCAACCTCACTGAGCTCGAGCTGTTTTGCAAGGAAGAATGGGCAAGAATTTCAGTCTCTCGATGTGCAAAACTGATAGAGACATACCCCAAGCGACTTGCAGCTGTACTCGCAGCAAAAGGTGGCTCTACAAAGTATTAACGCAAGGGGGCCGAATAATTTTGCACGCCCCACTTTTCATTTTTTTATTCGTTAAAAAAGTTTCAAAAATCCAAAAGATTTCGTTCCACTTCACAATTGTGTCCCACTTGTTGGTGATTCTTCACAAAAAATAAAAATTTTATATCTTTATGTTTGAAGCCTGAAATGTGGCAAAAGGTTGAAAAGTTCAAGGGGGCCGAATACTTTCGCAAACCACTGTATATACAGTGGAACCTCTGATTACGACCATAATCCGTTCCAGGAGTATGCTCGTAATCCAAAGTACTCGCTTATCAAAGTGAGTTTTCCCATGGAAGTCAATGGAAACGAAAATAATTAGCTCCGCATTGACTTCAATGGGATGCAATACCGCAAGCGGCCAGAGGCGCGCGGGGGGGGGGGGCAGGAGAGCCTCGGAAATGGCCGAAAAGGTCAGAGGACACTTCGGCTGACCTCGGCAAACCTCGGAAAGACTTCCTACCCGAGATTTGCCAAGGTCAGCCGAAGTGTCCTCGAGGCTTTCCGTGCATTTCCGAATGGCGCCGATCGGCTGCGATCGGCAACTGTTGGCTCTGCACAGCTCAGGCGCCCCCCCCCCACCTCAGGCCAAAAGCGGTACTGCACACTGCTTTGGCCTGAATCGTGCTCGTTTTGTGAGACAACACTTGCAAACCGAGTTACGATTTTTAAAAATACAGTGCTCATATTGCGAAACGCTCGATAACCACGTTACTCGCAATATATATATATATATATATACACTACCGTTCAAAAGTTTGGGGTCACATTGAAATGTCCTTATTTTTGAAGGAAAAGCACTGTACTTTTAAATGAAGCTAACTTTAAACTAGTCCTAACTTTAAACAAATATACTCTATACATTGCTAATGTGGTAAATGACTATTCTAACTGCAAATGTCTAGTTTTTGGTGCAATATCTACATAGGTGTATAGAGGCCCATTTCCAGCAACTATCACTCCAGTGTTCTAATGGTACAATGTGTTTGCTCATTGGCTCAGAAGGCTAATTGATGATTAGCAAACCCTTGTGCAATCATGTTCACACATCTAAAAACAGTCTAGCTCCTTCCAGAAGCTACAAAACTGACCTTCCTGTGAGCAGATTGAGTTTCTGGAGCATCACATTTGTGGGGTCAATTAAACGCTCAAAATGGCCAGAAAAAGAGAACTTTCATCTGAAACTCGACAGTCTATTCTTGTTCTTAGAAATGAAGGCTATTCCATGCGAGAAATTGCAAAGAAATTGAAGATTTCCTACAACGGTGTGTACTACTCCCTTCAGAGGACAGCACAAACAGGCTCTAACCAGAGTAGAAAAAGAAGTGGGAGGCCGCGTTGCACAACTAAGCAAGAAGATAAGCACATTAGAGTCTCTAGTTTGAGAAACAGACGCCTCACAGGTCCCCAACTGGCATCTTCATTAAATAGTACCCGCAAAACACCAGTGTCAACATCTACAGTGAAGAGGCGGCTGCGGGATTTTGGGCTTCAGGGCAGAGTGGCAAAGAAAAAGCCATATCTGAGACTGGCCAATAAAAGAAAAAGATTAAGATGGGCAAAAGAACACAGACATTGGACAGAGGAAGACTGGAAAAAAGTGTTGTGGACGGATGAATCCAAGTTTGAGGTGTTTGGATCACAAAGAAGAACGTTTGTGAGACGCAGAACAAATGAAAAGATGCTGGAAGAATGCCTGACGCCATCTGTTAAGCATGGTGGAGGTAATGTGATGGTCTGGGGTTGCTTTGGTGCTGGTAAGGTGGGAGCTTTGTACAGGGTAAAAGCTAAGGAAGGCTATCACTCCATTTTGCAACGCCATGCCATACCCAGTGGACAGCGCTTGATTGGAGCCAATTTCATCCTACAACCGGACAATGACCCTAAACACACCTCCAAATTGTGCAAGAACTATTTACAGCAGAAGCAGGCAGCTGGTATTCTATCGGTAATGGAGTGGCCAGCACAGTCACCAGATCTGAACCCCATTGAGCTGTTGTGGGAGCAGCTTGACCGTATGGTACGCCAGAAGTGCCCATCCAACCATTCCAACTTGTGGGAGCTGCTTCTAGAAGCGTGGGGTGCAATTTCTCCAGCTTACCTCAATAAATTAACAGCTAGAATGCCAAAGGTGTGCAATGCTGTAATTGCTGCAAAAGGAGGATTCTTTGATGAAAGCAAAGTTTGATGTAAAAACAATGTTATTTCAAATACAAATCATTATTTCTAACCTTGTCAATGTCTTGACTCTATTTTCTATTCATTTCACAACGTATGGTGGTGAATAAGTGTGACTTTTCATGGAAAACACAAAATTGTTTGGGTGACCCCAAACTTTTGAACGGTAGTGTATATATATATATATATATACATTATTTGTGTTATAATACGAGGCCCTGATGAAGCGGGTTATCCAGCGAAACACGTAGGCCAATTCTCCGGGTTCTTCAGCCAAGGATAACAACACCCTGGGCAACTTTAACTGTGATTTTAACCAGTTGTGTCTGCAACCTTTATAAACCAAAGTTCTTGTTTGTGTAGAATAAGGATTTGTTTACTTTTTTTTAATCTCTATGGATTGTACAATTTATTAGACCCTACAGGGAACATACAAAGTCCTACTTGATTTTTGTTCTAGTATGGTACATACAATATGTAAGATACACGCCTCCATATTCATCAAAGGAAAGAAAAATCGTTCGGCAGCTTGGCAAGCAACTACAACACCAGATTGATCTCACATCAGCCCGGGTCTCGGGGGTGGGGGGGATGCCAGATGCCGGCAGATTTATTGACAGTCCATAAAAAAAGAAGTTAAGGCAAAAATCACCACAAAAGTAAAAATGTTTTCCATCTGTCACGATATAAAAATGTGCAAAGAAAGAAAACAAATTCTATGAGCGCCTGTATACAAAGTATACAGCAGTGTATTTAGGTGATAAACTCCGAAGTCCGTGTTCTGAATAATATTTGATGAGGATGTTGGTATTTGGTGCCAAGGGCGCGGCGCGGTTAATTCTGAGTGCAGGGCGGACCCTGAACCTCATAAAAAACCGACACAGTTAGTGTCTTTCCAATCAAACTGAGGGGTCTATTTATAACAAAATATGTCAATCAATCGCCGGACCATCACAAATAATCCGCGTAATTTGTGTAATATGTTTACTTTCTATGATCTTCAGCTCCATTTAGTGGCCATCATGTGATGTTTTGCTGAAATACCCTAATCAGGAAAATATTGCATTATGTCCACCAGATGGAGCCGGAGTTCCATGTTAAGACCTAAAGTGATTTTAAACCTTTATTTATTTATTTTTTGTTTTTTATTATATAAACTAAAGTAATTAAACACGTCATACTTTACCGGATCTGTGTAATGGTTTAGGACAGAGCAGCCCCGGTCCTCCTCTTCTCGGGTCCCCCTTGCCAGTGCTCCCTCTTCTTCGGCAAGTGCCCGCCCCCCACTCCCTCATCACAGCATTTGATTGCCATTGGCTCCCGCTGCTATCAGTCTGCCCAATGAGGAGGGAGAGAACAGGGGATATGATCTCCATGTATAAATACATAAGGGGGGTATGATCTCCATGTATAACACATAAGGGGGGATATGATCTCCATGTATAAATACATAAGGGGGATATGATCTCCATGTATAAATACATAATGGGGGATATGATCTCCATGTATAAATATATAAGGGGGGATATGATCTCCATGTATAAATACATAAGAGGGGATATGATCTCCATGTATAAATACATAAGGGGGATATGATCTCCATGTATAAATACATAAGGGGGGATATGATCACCATATATAAATACATAAGGGGGATATGATCTCCATGTATAAATACATAAGGGGGGATATGATCTCCATGTATAAATATATAAGGGGGGATATGATCTCCATGTATAAATACATAAGGGGGGATATGATCTCCATGTATAAATACATAAGGGGGGGATATGATCACCATGTATAAATACATAAGGGGGGTATGATCACCATGTATAAATACATAAGGGGATATGATCTCCATGTATAAATACATAAGGGGGTATATGATCTCCATGTATAATACATAAGGGGGATATGATCACCATGTATAATACATAAGAGGGGATATGATCTCCATGTATAATACATAAGAGGGGATATGATCTCCATGTATAAATACATAAGGGGGGATATGATCACCATGTATAATACATAAGAGGGGATATGATCTCCATGTATAATACATAAGAGGGGATATGATCTCCATGTATAAATACATAAGGGGGGATATGATCTCCATATATAAATACATAAGAGGGGATGTGATCTCCATGGATAATACATAAGGGGGGATATGATCTCCATGTATAAATACATAAGGGGGGATATGATCACCATGTATAAATACATAAGAGGGGATATGATCTCCATATATAAATACATAAGAGGGGATATGATCTCCATATATAAATACATAAGAGGGGATATGATCTCCATGTATAAATACATAAGGGGGTATATGATCACCATGTATAATACATAAGAGGGGATATGATCTCCATGTATAATACATAAGAGGGGATATGATCTCCATGTATAAATACATAAGGGGGGATATGATCTCCATATATAAATACATAAGAGGGGATGTGATCTCCATGGATAATACATAAGGGGGGATATGATCTCCATGTATAAATACATAAGGGGGGATATGATCACCATGTATAAATACATAAGAGGGGATATGATCTCCATATATAAATACATAAGAGGGGATATGATCTCCATATATAAATACATAAGGGGGGATGTGATCTCCATGTATAAATACATAAGGGGGATATGATCTCCATGTATAAATACATAAGGGGGGATATGATCACCATGTATAAATACATAAGGGGGGATATGATCTCCATGTATAAATACATAAGGGGGGATATGATCACCATGTATAAATACATAAGGGGGGATATGATCTCCATGTATAATACATAAGAGGGGATATGATCTCCATGTATAAATACATAAGGGGGGATATGATCACCATGTATAATACATAAGAGGGGATATGATCTCCATGTATAAATACATAAGGGGGGATATGATCACCATGTATAATACATAAGAGGGGATATGATCTCCATGTATAATACATAAGAGGGGATATGATCTCCATGTATAAATACATAAGGGGGGATATGATCTCCATGTATAAATATATAAGGGGGGATATGATCACCATGTATAATACATAAGGGGGGATATGATCTCCATGTATAAATACATAAGGGGGGATATGATTTCCATGTATAATACATAAGGGGAGATATGATCTCCATGTATAAATACATAAGGGGGGATATGATCTCCATGTATAAATACATAAGGGGGGATATGATCACCATGTATAAATACATAAGAGGGGATATGATCTCCATGTATAAATGCATAAGAGGGGATATGATCTCCATGTATAAATACATAAGGGGGGATATGATCTCCATGTATAAATACATAAGGGGGGATATGATCACCATGTATAAATACATAAGAGGGGATATGATCTCCATGTATAAATACATAAGAGGGGATATGATCTCCATGTATAAATACATAAGGGGGATATGATCTCCATGTATAAATACATAAGGGGGGATATGATCTCCATGTATAAATACATAAGGGGGATATGATCTCCATGTATAAATATATAAGGGGGGTATGATCTCCATGTATAAATACATAAGGGGGGGATATGATCACCATTAGGGATGAGCCGAACACCCCCCGGTTCGGTTCGCACCAGAACCTGCGAACGGACCGAAAATTCACACGAACGTTAGAACCCCATTGACGTCTATGGGACTCGAACGTTCGAAATCAAAAGTGCTCATTTTAAAGGCTAATTTGCATGGTATTGTCCTAAAAAGGGTTTGGGGACCCGGGTCCTACCCCAGGGGACATGTATCAATGCAAAAAAAAACTTTTAAAAATGGCCGTTTTTTCGGGAGCAGTGATTTTAATGATGCTTAAAGTAAAAAAAAAAAAAGTGAAATATTCCTTTAAATATCGTACCTGGGGGGTGTCTATAGTATGCCTGTAAAGTGACGCGTGTTTCCCATGTTTAGAACAGTCCCTGCACCAAATGTCATTTTTAAAGGAAAAAATCTCATTTAAAACTGCTTGCGGGTTTAATGTCATGTCGGGTCATGGCAATATGGATGAAAATCAGTGAGACAAACGGCATGGGTACCCCCCAGTCCATTACCAGGCCCTTTGGGTCTTGTATGGATATTAAGGGGAACCCCGCACCCAAATTAAAATAAGGAAAGGTGTGGCGCCACCAGGCCCTATATACTCTGAACAGCAGTATACAGGCGGTGCAAACAAGACAGGGACTGTAGGTTTGTTGTTAAGTAGAATCTCTTTGTAATTTTGAACATTTTTAACGTGTTTAGCTCCAGCCAAAAAATCTTTTTTAAGCTTTTTGGAAAACATAGGGAAGGGTTATCACCCCTGTGACATTTGTTTTGCTGTCTTTCCTCCTCTTCAGAAGATTTCACCTCACTTTTTGTCCCAATGAAAAATGTTTTTTGAAAATTTGGGGTTTTTTGTGGAACAAGGATTGGAAAGCATCAGTGGAAAGGAGAAATTGTTTTCCCATATTAACTCTTACAGGAGAGAATTTCCCTTCCTATGGGTAGATTTCATCTCACTTCCTGTTGTCTCCTTCCGTTTGCAAGTAGGAGTCGTTTGTAAGTTAGATGTTTGAAAGTAGGGTCCTGCCCTATATACTCAGCAGAAATTTGGGCCTTAGGTGTTGCTGTGGCCACAACACTGTAAGCCCTCACAGGGCCCTGCTGTGAAATATTAGATCAAGAATTGTAATTACATGCCCCTGTTGAACAGGAGCTGAAAAATTAGGCCTTAGGCACTGGTGCTGGTGCCACAACACTGCAACCCCTCACAGACACTCTAGTTAGAACGCAGGAACGAGCCCTGCTGCAAAGTATTGCATCAAAAATTGTAATTACACGCCCCTGTTAGACAGGGGCAGAAAAATTGGGCCTTAGGCACTGGTGCTGGTGCCACAACACTGCAACCCCTCACAGACATTCTAGTTAGAACGCAGGAACGAGCCCTGCTGCAAAGTATTGCATCAAAAATTGTAATTACACGCCCCTGTTAGACAGGGGCAGAAAAATTGGGCCTTAGGCACTGGTGCTGGTGCCACAACACTGCAACCCCTCACAGACACTCTAGTTGGAACGCAGGAACGAGCCCTGCTGCAAAGTATTGCATCAAAAATTGTAATTACACACCCCTGTTAGACAGGGGCAGAAAAATTGGGCCTTAGGCACTGGTGCTGGTGCCACAACACTGCAACCCCTCACAGACACTCTAGTTGGAACGCAGGAACGAGCCCTGCTGCAAAGTATTGCATCAAAAATTGTAATTACACGCCCCTGTTAGACAGGGGCAGAAAAATTGGGCCTTAGGCACTGGTGCTGGTGCCACAACACTGCAACCCCTCACAGACACTCTAGTTGGAACGCAGGAATGAGCCCTGCTGCAAAGTATTGCATCAAAAATTGTAATTACACGCCCCTGTTAGACAGGGGCAGAAAAATTGGGCCTTAGGCACTGGTGCTGGTGCCACAACACTGCAACCCCTCACAGACACTCTAGTTGGAACGCAGGAACGAGCCCTGCTGCAAAGTATTGCATCAAAAATTGTAATTACACGCCCCTGTTAGACAGGGGCAGAAAAATTGGGCCTTAGGCACTGGTGCTGGTGCCACAACACTGCAACCCCTCACAGACACTCTAGTTGGAATGCAGGAACGAGCCCTGCTGCAAAGTATTACATCAAAAATTGTAATTACACGCCCCTATTAAACAGGGGCAGAAAAATTGTGCCTTAGGCACTGGTGGTGGCGCCCAGAACCAAAAATGTTCTTACAAGCTATCAGCGTGATGATTGAGGAGGAAGAGGATAATTACTCAGGGATAGTCACTCAGCATCAGCATAGGCAGTCTTTGAAGGGATCTGAGATTTCAAAAAAAATTATTCGGTTACATCAGCATCAGGTGCTTGGTAGCTGGTGGTGATCCAAGACTGATTCATTTTTATGAAGGTCAGTCGATCGACCGAGTCGGTGGACAGACGCACCCTGTGATCGGTTACCACGCCTCCAGCAGCACTGAATGTGCGTTCCGAAAGAACGCTGGATGCAGGACAGGCCAGTAGCTCAATTGCATACTGTGCAAGCTCTGGCCAGGGATCCATCCTCAAGACCCAGTAACCCAGAGGATTTTCGGTGGGAAAGGTGTCCAAGTCTGATCTTGCCCCTAGGTATTCCTGCACCATGTAAAACAGACGCTGGCGATGGTTGCTGGAACCGATCATACCTTGGGGCTGCGGACCAAAAAATTGTCTGAACGCATCGGTCAGACGGCCACCTTCTCCACCGCTCCTTCTTTGACTGATCGAAGCCTCATCAACACGTTGTCCAGAAACAGGCGTTTGTAACCTCCCAGTCTCTGGGAGCGCGTTGCACAGACCTTTCTGCAAGGCCTCCTGAAGATGTTTCATCCTCTGCTCCCTCTGCGATGGCAAGATAAGGTCCGCAACCTTACCCTTGTAACGTGGATCAAGGAGTTTGCCAGCCAGTATTGGTCCTTCTCCTTGATACCACGAATACGAGGATCCTTCCGCAGGCTTTGCAGGATCAGGGAGGCCATGCAGCGTAGGTTTGCTGAGGCATTCGGTCCGGAGTCCTCTGGGTCACTAAGGACGACAACGTCCGCAGCCACCTCCTCCCAGCCACGTACAAGTCCATGTGTTTCTTGGGACTGATCCCTTAAAGACTGCTGCTGATGCTGAGTGCCAGGCTCCACCTCCATACTGACACAATCTTCCTCCTCCTCCTCCTCCTCGTCCTCTTCCTGTGTGATCATTGGGCACGCAGGAACACTGTCTGGATAAAGGGGGCCTTGAGAGATAAGGAAGTCCTCCTCTTCCTGCCTCTGTTCTGCCTCAAGTGCCCTGTCCATTATTCCACTCAGCGTGTGCTCCAACAGGTGGACAAGGGGGACAGTGTCACTGATGCATGCACTGTCACTGCTCACCATCCTCGTGGCCTCCTCGAATGGTGACAGGACAGTGCATGCATCCCTGATCATGGCCCACTGGCGTGGGGAAAAAAAAAACAAGCTCCCCTGACCCTGTCCTGGTGCCATAGTCGCACAGGTACTCATTGATGGCCCTCTGCTGCGTGTGCAGCCGCTGCAGCATGGCCAACGTTGAGTTCCACCTGGTGGGCATGTCACAGATTAGGCGGTTCTTGGGCAGGTTAAACTCCTTTTGGAGATCCGTCAGCCGAGCACTGGCATTATATGACCGGCGGAAATGCACACAGACTTTCCTGGCCTGCCTCAGGACATCCTGTAAGCCCGGGTACCTGCCCAAGAACCGCTGCACCACCAAGTTAAGGACGTGAGCCAAACAGGGCACATGGGTCATTTGTCTCTGTCGGAGGGCAGAGAGGAGGTTGGTGCCATTTTCGCAAACCACCATTCCTGCCTAAAGTTGGCGTGGCATCAACCACCTCTGAACCTGCCCCTGCAGAGCTGACAGAACCTCTGCCCCAGTGTGGCTCCTGTCCCCCAAGCACACCAGCTCAAGCACCGCATGGCATCTTTTGGCCTGCGTACTTGCGTAGCCCCTTGAACGACTACGGAGCACCGCTGGTTCCGAGGAAGAGGCCATGGAGGAAGAAGAAGAGGAGGGGGTGGAGGAGAGAGGTGTGTCACAATCATTAGCATTTTGGAGGCGTGGTGGCGGAACAACCTCCAACACTAATGCACCTTGTCCTGCATCCTTCCCAGCTGCCAGCAGAGTCACCCAATGCGCCGTGAAACTTAGGTAACGTCCCTGTCCATGCCTGCTGGACCATGAGTCAGCGGTAATATGCACCTTACCGCTGACCGCCCTGTCCAGCGAGGCATGGACATTGCCTTCCACATGCCGGTAGAGAGCCAGAATCGCCTTCCGTGAAAAAAAGTGGCGTTTGGGTACCTGCCACTGAGGAACCGCACATTCCACAAACTCACGGAAGGGGGCAGAGTCTACCAACTGAAAAGGCAGCAGTTGAAGTGCTAGCAATTTTGCCAAGCTAGCATTCAACCGCTGGGCATGTGGATGGCTGGGAGCAAACTTTTTTCGGCGGTGCAGCAGCTGGGGCAGGGAAATTTGCCTGGTACAATCTGACGTCGGTGTACCAAAAGCAGATTGCCCACAAGTACTTGGCTGTGACACGCCTAATTCTACACCTTCATTACTCTCAGTGCAGGTCTCAGAGAGGACTGGAGGTCTAGTGGGGTTGGAAATCTCAGCTGATGAGGAGCAAGGAGAGGTCCTCTTTGTTCTTTGGTGTGGGTCTTTTAGATACGCTTGCCAACGAACTGCATGGCAGGTCAACATATGTCTGGTCAAGCATGTGGTACCCAAGCGGGAGATGTTTTGGCCACGTGAGATACGCTTGAGACATATGTTGCAAATAGCAGCGGTGCGATCTGATGCACTCGTCTCAAAAAAGGCCCACACCAAAGAACTTTTTGAATAATGCGCAAAGACTGCAGCGCCCTGCACATGTGGAGCTTTGGGGTGTGATGCAGTCAATGTGCTGCCCTTAGGCTGGCCCCTGGAGGGCATCCTGCCTCGTTGGTGATGTGCCGCCTCCTCCTCCTCCTCCTCCTCTCTCCTATCAGGCACCCACGTTGAGTCAGTGACCTCATCATCCCCTGCCTCCTCATCACTGGAGCAAACCTGGCAGTATGCTGCAGCAGGGGGAGCATGACTGCCAGATTGCTGTCCTTCTTGGGCACACCCTCTGTCCGTGCTCATGTTACTGCCTTCATCGAGCTCAGTATCATCATCAGAGCCTTCCAAACGCTGGGCATCCTCCTGGAGCATGTACCCAACACTGTGGTCAAACAGTTCGAGGGACTCCTCAGGAGGACATGGTGGAGCTAGGGAAGGAGTCACTGATGACATTGAGCCGAGGGAAGAGGCCGCTGCTTTGCCAGACAAAGCACCCTGGGCATGGGTGAGAGAGGATGAGGAGGATGAGGACGGCTTGGTCATCCACTCGACCAAGTCTTCCGCATGTTGCGGCTCAACACGGCCAGCTGCAGAAAAAAAGGCCAAGCGTGTCCCATGGCCACGTGCTGATGAGGATGCACCGTCTCCACGACCAGCACTAGACACAGAGCCTGCTTGCCCTCTCTTATTGGCTTGTGACTGTCTGCCTCTCCTTCTTGGCCTTCCAGACATACTAATGGCCTGTAGCTGCACTAAGCTGGGATATATATATATATATATATATATATATATATATATATATATATATATATATGTACTGATACTGCAGCTAGCAAAATCAACTCCCTGCCTGTAGTATGAGAACACCACCAACCTTCTACAGGTAGCTTTAGCTGAACACTGTGAGCAGGACGCACTGCACTAAATGTAAATAGTCTAGCTGCCTGACCGTGTTACTAATAGGATCAAAAGAACACCAGTAATTTTCTTCAGGTAGCTTTATATACTGTAACAAGACAAGCCTGCCTGTCAGTAGGAAGATAACAGGAATGGATCTAGCTGAACACTGTGAGCAGGACGCACTGTACTAAATGTAAATAGTCTAGCAGACAACAGGAACGGATCTAGCTAAACTGAATACAGTGTATATATATATATATATGCAACACCTGGGATGCATATATATACACAATACACTGTAAGTGAAGCTAACTGACTGACTGTTCTGCCTAATCTATCTAACTCAAATCAAATGACACTGTCTCTCTCTCTGTCTATCTCTTTCAACGCCGGAACACACACTACACAGGGCCGCCGTGCAGGTGGCCTTATATAGTGTGGGGCGTGTACTAAATCCCCTGAGCCATAATTGGCCAAAGCCTCCTTGGCTTTGGCCAATTACGGCTCTCTGTTCAGGCGGCGCTGTGATTGGCCAAGCATGCTTGGCCAATCATCAGCAAGCAATGCACTGCGATGCCGCAGTGAATTATGGGCCGTGACGCGCCACACGAATTTGGCGCGAACGGCCCATATCGTTCGCAGTTCGGCGAACGACCGAACAGCCGATGTTTGAGTCGAACATGGGTTCGACTCGAACACGAAGCTCATCCCTAATCACCATGTATAAATACATAAGGGGGATATGATCTCCATGTATAAATACATAAGGGGGATATGATCTCCATGTATAAATACATAAGGGGGATATGATCTCCATGTATAAATACATAAGGGGGATATGATCTCCATGTATAAATACATAAGGGGGATATGATCTCCATGTATAAATACATAAGGGGGATATGATCACCATGTATAAATACATAAGGGGGGATATGATCACCATGTATAAATATATAAGGGGGGATATGATCTCCATGTATAAATACATAAGGGGGGATATGATCACCATGTATAAATACATAAGAGGGGATATGATCTCCATGTATAAATACATAAGGGGGATATGATCTCCATGTATAAATACATAAGGGGGATAAGATCTCCATGTATAAATACATAAGGGGGGGGGGTATGATCACCATGTATAAATACATAAGGGGGATATGATCTCCATGTATAAATACATAAGGGGGATATGATCTCCATGTATAAATACATAAGGGGGGATATGATCTCCATGTATAAATATATAAGGCAGGATATGATCATCATGTATAAATACATAAGGGGGGATATGATCTCCATGTATAAATACATAAGGGGGGATATGATCACCATGTATAAATACATAAGAGGGGATATGATCTCCATGTATAAATACATAAGGGGGATATGATCTCCATGTATAAATACATAAGGGGGATATGATCTCCATGTATAAATACATAAGGGGGGTATGATCACCATGTATAAATACATAAGGGGGATATGATCTCCATGTATAAATACATAAGGGGGATATGATCACCATGTATAAATATATAAGGGGGATATGATCTCCATGTATAATACATAAGGGGGATATGATCTCCATGTATAAATACATAAGGGGGGGGTATGATCACCATGTATAAATACATAAGGGGGATATGATCTCCATGTATAAATACATAAGGGGGATATGATCACCATGTATAAATATATAAGGGGGATATGATCTCCATGTATAATACATAAGGGGGATATGATCTCCATGTATAAATACATAAGGGGGGGGTATGATCACCATGTATAAATACATAAGGGGGATATGATCACCATGTATAAATATATAAGGGGGATATGATCTCCATGTATAATACATAAGGGGGATATGATCTCCATGTATAAATACATAAGAGGGGATATGATCTCCATGTATAAATACATAAGGGGGATATGATATCCATGTATAAATACATAAGGGGGATATGATATCCATGTATAAATACATAAGAGGGGATATGATCTCCATGTATAAATACATAAGGGGGATATGATCTCCATGTATAAATACATAAGGGGGATATGATCTCCATGTATAAATACATAAGGGGGATATGATCTCCATGTATAAATACATAAGGGGGATATGATCTCCATGTATAAATACATAAGGGGGATATGATCTCCATGTATAAATACATAAGGGGGATATGATCTCCATGTATAAATACATAAGGGGGATATGATATCCATGTATAAATACATAAGGGGGATATGATCTCCATGTATAAATACATAAGGGGGATATGATCTCCATGTATAAATACATAAGGGGGGATATGATCTCCATGTATAAATACATAAGGGGGGATATGATCTCCATGTATAAATACATAAGAGGGGATATGATCTCCATGTATAAATACATAAGGGGGATATGATCTCCAGGTATAAACACATAAGGGGGGATATGATCACCATGTATAAATACATAAGGGGGATATGATCTCCACAGGGCCGTTTTTTTTCGACTGGGCATGCTGGGCAGCTGCCCGGGGGCCACACTTGCCTGGAAACTTTCGGGCCTTACTGATGCTGCCTTCTCCTTACTGTGACTCCCTGCACTGCACCAGACCGGCGACCCCCTCAAGTAAGTCATTAAGTCAGTAACTGTGCCGTCTCGTAAGTTGTAAGTTGTGCCCATCAAACACATCGACTGTGCCCAATCAAAAGCTGCCACTGTGCCCATCAAAAGCTGCCACTGTGCCCAATCAAAAGCTGCCCCTGTGCCCATCAAAGCTGCCACTGTGCCCAATCAAAAGCTGCCACTGTGCCCATCAAAAGCTGCCACTGTGCCCAATCAAAAGCTGACACTGTGCCCATCAAAACTGCCACTGTGCCCATAAAAGCTGCCACTGTGCCCATCAAACACAGCCATTGTGCCCAATCAAAAGCTGCCACTGTGCCCATCAAAAGCTGCCACTGTGCCCAATCATAAGCTGCCACTGTGCCCATCAAAAGCTGCCACTGTGCCCAATCAAAAGCTGCCACTGTGCCCATCAAAGCTGCCACTGTGCCCAATCAAAAGCTGCCACTGTGCCCAATCAAAAGCTGCACTGTGCCCATCAAAGCTGCCACTGTGCCCAATCAAAAGCTGCCACTGTGCAGATCAAATGCAGCCACTGTGCCCATCAAACGCAGCCACTGTGCCATTAAACGCAGCCACTGTGCCCATCAAACGCTGCCACTGTGCCCATCAAAGCTGCCACTGTGCCCAATCAAAAGCTGCCACTGTGCCCATCAAACGCAGCCACTGTGCCATCAAACACAGCCACTGTGCCCATCAAGCGCAGCCACTGTGCCATTAAACGCAGCCACTGTGCCCATCAAGCGCAGCCACTGTGCCATTAAATGCAGCCACTGTGCCCATCAAACGCTGCCACTGTGACCCTCAAAGCTGCCACTGTGCCCAATCAAAAGCTGCCACTGTGCCCATCAAACGCAGCCACTGTGCAATTAAACGCAGCCACTGTGCCCATCAAAAGCTGCCACTGTGCCTATCAAAGCTTCCATTGTGCCCAATCAAAAGCTGCCACTGTGCCCAATCAAAAGCTGCCACTGTGCCCATCAAAAGCTGCCACTGTGCCCAATCATAAGCTGCCACTGTGCCCATCAAAGCTGCCACTGTGCCCAATCAAAAGCTGTCACTGTGCCCAATCAAAAGCTGCCACTGTGTCCAATCAAAGCTGCCACTGTGCCCATCAAAGCAGCCACTGTGCCCAATCAAAAGCTGCCACTGTGCCCAATCATAAGCTGCCACTGTGCCCATCAAGGCTCCATTTGTGGGAAAAAAAGGACATCAGTTTTGTTTGGGTGCAACGTCGCACGACCGCGCA
Organism: Lithobates septentrionalis; assembly: GCA_037952835.1. Taxonomy (NCBI): domain Eukaryota; kingdom Metazoa; phylum Chordata; class Amphibia; order Anura; family Ranidae; genus Lithobates; species Lithobates septentrionalis. The sequence continues at coordinate 363,967 of JBBDGP010004377.1, read as the reverse complement.
ATTGTCAGTTAAAGCGACGCAGTGCCGAATCGCAAAAAGTGCTCTGGTCAGGAAGAGGATACAATCTTCCGGGGGCTGAAGCGATTAAGAAATGATCAAGTTATCACCCGATAATCAGGCCCATAGCAGAAATGTAAAACTTGCACCAGGGGTATACAGGTACAGGACACCCATATACAGTATATATAATTTCCTCCACTGCCAGCAGTTCCACCTTTCCTCACAAGATGGCACTATGGATCCACAGAAAAAGACATTCTAACTTTTTTTTCCCTCCCTTTACTCATTTAAAATGTATTTTGCTTTTCTACATTTTGTGTTTTTCCTTCCCACCACCACCACCAGCGCTGAAACAGCGGCCTCCAAAGACCAATATTTATGAGGACTGGATAAAGGATTAATATGGAAACGGAAGCTTTTTATTTTAAATAATTTTCTTATTCCTTTTAAACAAACATTGTTGCGGTTTGGGGAAAGTCGAGATGAAACATTCTTACTGTTGCTACTGCAAACGGCTCATTCCGATGCGGAACGTGCGCTGCATAGACATGGCGGGTTCAATCCAGAGGCATCTCTGAGAAATCTGTTGGATGTCTCAGGTTTTTTTATCAGAGAAAGGGAATTGGGATCATGAGAGTCTACAGGGGTATGGACATCCTCGAGGACAACATGGGGAAAGCCACAGGGAAGTCTCCGCACGTCAGAGGAGGGCAGGGTCACCGGGTGGCCCCGGCCTCCGTTATATAAGAAGTGTCAGAAGAACCGAAGAGTCACACGGCGGGAGACTCCCACTGAGGCAGATCGTGCGGACGGAGGGAAGAAGAAGCTGGAGGAAGATGCGGGACGAGAAGAGCGGAGGAAGAAGAAGATGGAGAAGAAGAAGATGGAGAAGAAGAACACTGAAGGAACACCAGAAGAAAGAAAATGGAAGAAGAAGAAATTAATAAAAGACTTGTCAAAAACCATCTCTTGTGTTTTTTAACCTTTTTGACAACTTTTGTGAAATGGTAGGGGTACATTTGTACCCCATTACCAATTCACACACGGGGGAGGGCCGGGATCTGGGGGTCCCCTTGTTAAAGAGGGCTTCCAGATTCTGATAAGCCCCCTGCCCGCAGACCTCCACCGGGCAAGGGTTGTGGGGATGAGGCCCTTCTCCCCATCAACATGGGGACAAGGTGCTTTGCAGGGCTACCCCAAAGCACCCTCCCAATGTTGAGGCATATGGCCTGATACGGTTCAGGAGGGGGGGGTCGCTCTCTCGTCCCTCCTTTTCCTGCGGCCTGCCAGGTTGCGTGCTCGGATAAGGGTTTGGTATAGATTTTTGGGGGGGACCCCACGCCATTTTTAAAAAAAAATTTGGCGCAGGGTTCCCCATAAAAGCCATACCAGATCTGAAGGGCCTGGTATGGAATTCAGGGGGACCCCCAGGCATTTTTTTTTTAAATTTTGGTTCGGGGTTCCCCTGTGGGGAAATTCCATGCCGTTTTTATCAATGAACTTTTATGTGTATTGCCGGACCAACAATTCATTTTAGCCGGCGCTAGCGATAGTTTTACATGACATTTTTTCCTTTAGAAATGTCATTTTGCTGTCAGACTGTTCTAAACACGGGAAACATGCGCCCCTTTACAGGCATACTACTCTTAGCAACAGCATAATAACGTTTTAAAAAAGAATTCAGAGGTCATGTCATGTTCGGCAACTTTGCCGTATTTCTTTGTTCTGTAATTTATCCCTTAATAAAGAACACCTGATTTAAAAAAAAAAGAATTCAGAGATTTACAGTATTGTACTCTAAAAGTGTTGGTCTTACATAAAATGCACACATTTACTTGTATTTAGTTTTAAACATATTGTATGGCTCTCACGGAATTACATTTTAAAATATGTGGCGTTCATGGCTCTCTCAGCCAAAAAGGTTCCCGACCCCTGCATTAGGGTGTGCACCCCAAAACTCAAACACACATGCCTTTCTTTGCAGCCTCAGCTGCACTGGACAGTTTACTATGCTTCAGTTATGATTGATCACAGTGAGTGAGTGTGTTCACTGTGTTCACTTAGAAAAGGAAGGAGCCGGTAAATTACATACTGACTAGTCCTTTCCCCCACCCTCTATCAAGAAACATCCCCCGCAGTAGCCAATTTGAGAAGAGAGGTGGGAAACTAGAAGCACTCCGGAGGGGGCAACATGGGGGGGAGCCCGAGCAGTAGGGAGAATCGGCACTGCACAGAGTGATTAGGGTGTGCCCAGGCACACCTGGCACACCCCCTGCGCACCCCTATGCCTCCATCCCTCTTTCTCTCTCCCTGCATCCCTCTTTCATCTCAGCCTCTATGTAACCACACCCCCTTTTAAGCCATGCCCAATATTTAGTGCAGTTTAAGCCACGCCCACTTTTTACCGCAGCGCGCCACATTTTTTCCCTCCGGCTAGATTACGCCTGCAAATGAATGCCCCACCCCCCTAATTAAAAAAATACTCTGCCTACACACATAAAAAAAGCGTCCCCAAAATTTTTTGGAGAATATTGGCAACTATGCCACCCAGAAGAGCTGGATCAAATATATATATATATATATATATATATATATATATATATATATATACAGTATGTGATCCGGCACAGAGGTGCGCCCTGTGGCAGTAAAACTGCAATAAGGCGGCCCTTAAGTGGTTAAGCTCCGGGGGGGCAGGGTGAAACGCGTTGAGGGTGTGACCTTGAAGGACTGAGCTGAGGCTTCTTTTATCTATCTATTACATTGAAAGGTTTTGACATGTCATGTGACTGTAAATGTCACAGGACAAGTCGCCCTCCTGTGAACCGAGCTGTCAGGAAAAGCCCTCTTGCAAATATCCCAGCAAACTAAAGTTTAGAGGAATGCCTGTGCACAGAAGCGCCATCCGGCGCTCGCGCGCGCGCAATAGCGCCAAAAGCGCTAACGTGCGTACGCGCATGCGCAATAGCGCCAATAGCGCGACCGTGCGTACGCGCATGCGCAATAGCGCCAATAGCGGCGCCCTGTGACAGCACTTGGCGCCAAAGAGGCTATTTAAGGAGGACTGTTCCACTGCTGCCTTGCTGTCCGGTCTACAGCGTTCCTGAAGACCCCTTGTGCCCTGTTACTTGCTTATTGCTACCTGATACCTGTTGGACTGTTCCTGACTACTCTGTTTGCTGCCTGCCCTGATCCCGGCTTTTGGACTTTGACTACTCTCCCGGATTTACCTTCTGTACCTGATCTGCCCGCCTGTGTTTGACCCGGCTTGCCTGTACCCTGCTGTCTACGTCCTGCTGCTGGACTACAAAACACCTCCCTGCTGTCTACATCCTGCTGGTGGACTATAAGACACCTTCCTGCTGTCTACATCCTGCTGCCAGACTACAGGACACCTCCCTGCTGTCTACATCCTGCTGGTGGACTACAAGACACCTCCCTGCTGTCTACATCCTGCTGGTGGACTACAAGACACCTCCCTGCTGTCTACATCCTGCTGCCAGACTACAGGACACCTCCCAGCTGACTACCCGATTCAGCTCTCTGCTCCAGCCTTCCAGTCAGGCACTTGTGCCCCTTCGCACTCCCGAGCCCCTGTCATCACTACCAGGGGTTCCCGAGTCGGAGGTATACGAGAGGCCGTTCCCTGCATTCCGGGCTCCACCTACCAGGTACGTGACACGAGCCTTAGAGATCTCCTGATAATGTTATATTCCAGCGAAGCCCTATAAAGGGTTACAGACAAAACTGAAATGCGCCCATCTGCTTAAAGCCCCCTTCATGTAATAATACTTAAGGGGGAGGTATCCCACCTCCAGACATACCCAAATTTCACTATAATTCATCCCATGTACGTAAGTGAGACTCTTACAGACCCGATCCGTACAATATGTAAAATGTTATCCACCATTCTTTAAGGAAAGGTCTCCCAAGTCATCCCTTCACCTATTGCACTATCCACCCTCTTTACCCACTCACCAATCCTACTCATTCACCCATCCTACTCATTTCCCTTTTTCTTTCCCACCTCCTCCCTTTTTTTTTCTTTCATTTTCCCTTTTTTCACACCCTTCCCCCCCTTCCCCTTCTTTCCCCCCTTCCCCTGACCCCCCCTCCCCCCCCTTTCTTTCTCTCTCCCCCCTTCCCTTTTTCTTTTCTTTTTTTTTCTTTCCCTTTTCTTTTTCCTCCTCTTCCCTCCTTTCCTTGTTTCCCTCCCTTTCTCCTTCCCCCTTTCCTTTTCCACCCCCCCATTCCCCTTCTCCCCCCCCATTCCCCTTATCTCTCCCCCCTTCCCATTTTCCACACCCCCCTTTTTCCACTCCCCTCCCACCTCCTGGACACTCTAAATTTAGCCTTCTTTTAGATATAATTGTCAATCTTACCCTGATTATTCAAATTTACCACTGGGCTCCCCGGGCTTAACCTCCATCAGGCTGGTCGTTGATATTTAATATTTCTTATAACCCTTTATGTCCATTGTGTATTTCCAATTGAAATGTTCTCTCTAATATCCAAAAATAACACAATCAATAATTGTGCCTGAGATTTTGCGCAAACCTAAATACTTAGTCAAACATACATATGAATAATAATGAAATCAAATAAATCAATTAGTCCATAAAAGTGAAAATCCGTGACTGTAGTGCAAATCAATACGGTGAGTACAATGAGTGAATAATCTATACAGTGATAAAACAAAAAGTGTCAGAGTGCGTTGATAGTAGATCTCGTGACTTTCGTGGTAATGGATACCCACTAGGGGCTCCCAGAACTCTCACCTTACTGGCATTAATAAAATGCCTTTATGTATCCATTCGGGGCTGCGCTTGTTCCAGTCCCAGCGGTGTAGTTGTTCTGGTGCGTCTTATGGGGAGATGGCGTCCTCTCCGGTGAATAAACTCCACATAAGGGGGGTAATCAGAAAGGAGGATACTCCAATAGGGTAATAATGTTAAAACCGAAGTTTTATTAAAAAATATCTGCTTACAATTGAGTAGCGTTGAATCAGCAATTCAAACAGTAGTTTACAATCCCCGCTATGTCACTTCCGGTCCGCGCTGTTGTGTATCCGGTTACGTTCGTTACGTCCTACGCATTACGTCATATCACATGACTTCCTCAGGGCACCGGATTGGTTGTTATCGTAGTGTATTTATATAGTGGGGACAGGAAGTGTACTTGATGCCATTTTGTTGTAGACCAAGTGTATGTAAATCCCGCGGCCATCATAGAGAAAATGGGCTCGCTGATGTTTTGTAAATAAAGATTTTGCATGTTCATACAAAACGGCAAAAAAAGTTTACAGCGAAGGTGTTTGAAGTTGTTTATATTGGTGGCGTTAGTCGAATCAATCTTCGTTCTAATAGCGATGATGCTGTATTTATATTGGATTATGCATGTTCACTATGAGCAAGTTTGTAACATGCCTGTTGTTTGTAAATATATCTCGTAATGTAGCTGACTAAAGTAGATATAACACTAGAACGGTTAGTTCTAGATGACAATATATTAGAAATATCTTTAATGACGATAAATGTTAAAAATATATATGAAGATAAAAATAGTAAAAAGTGAATATAAAAGACATGCTAAATAATAAAATCACTGATAAAAAATCAATTGATAAAAAATTTTTTTGATAAAAAATTGAATCATGCGACTGGGTCATGCGATACGAGCAAATTGGATAATATTGCACACCGGAAATGATATACTGGGTTTACAGAGGAACAATTCTGGATAATTAAAAATCACTTATAAAACAGTTTAAGTCAAATTCTATGTTTAACCCTTCTGGCGCTAATGTTCTCATTCTATGTATCCACTTAGACTCATTCTGACTGAGTGTTCTAATTTTGTGGTCTCCTCTCCATGATTTATTGTATCTTTCAATACCCCAGAATAAGAGTCCTGTGGGGTCTTTATTATGGACCAGCGCAAAATGCTTGGATACATTATGTTTTGGGCATCCTTTAAAAATGTTTTTTACATGTTCCTTAATTCTGGTTTTTAGTGCTCTCTTTGTCCTCCCTACATACTGTAAGTTGCAGGAACATTGTAAAATGTATACTACCCCCTCTGTGTGGCAATTAATAAAATCTTTTATTGGGTAAATATTTCCTGTACTGGTTGCCTTAAATTCATATTTTTTTTCCTTGGAATTTTTTTGCATGCGTGCATGCATAGCAGTATTTGCAGGGATAAAACCCTTTGCCATTGAAAAATGAGAATTTATTTTTTGGGGGTGGTTCCACCACATTTTTGACAATGATATCTCTCAGAGTGGGTGCTCTCTTGTAAATAATAGCGGGTTTTTCCGGTAATATTTTTTGTAGATGTTTGTCTTCCTTTAAAATGTGCCAGTGTCTCCGAATTATCTTTTCAATATCTTTAAATTGAACATTGAAATCCAGAATTAGACTTGGTGCTTCTGGGAACAATTGTGTTTTCTTGGGTGTGTGGATCATTATTTTTCTATTCATTTTCTGGGTCGATTGGATATCTTTCTTAATTTGTGATTCTTCATATCCTTTGTTGATGAATCTTTGTCCAATCAAATTGGCCTGGGCTTCAAAGTCTGCATCTTTGGTACAATTGCGTCTGACTCTTACGAGTTGGCCTCTCGGGATGTTGTATAGCCAGGGTTTGTAATGGCAACTCGTTATAGGTAGGTAACTATTTCTTGAGACTTCCTTAAAGTGCGTTTTAGTTGTTAGTAGGTTCTCTTCAATGGTGATCTCTAAGTCAAGGAATTCTATTTTTTTAGCATCTATATTCCAGGTTAGTTGTATGTTTCTATCATTCCTGTTTAGATTGTTTAAGAATTGTTCCAATGTTTCTTTACTTCCATTCCATATGATAATAATATCATCGATGAACCTTTTGTACAGTCCTAATTCACAAGGTTGGTGCTTATATACGGATTCTTCCTCCCATTGTGCCATAAAGGCATTGGCCACACTTGGCGCAAATTTTGCACCCATGGCAATCCCAGTTATTTGTTTGTAGTGGTTTTGGTCATGCCAAAAATAGTTATTTTTAAGTGCAAACTCTAGGCATTTAATTATGTACTTTCTTTGTGTACATTTCAATGTACTGTGTTTTCTTAGGGCCCATTTGGTTGCTTCACACGCCTGATGATGTTGAATAATCGTGTAAAGCGATGAGACATCTACAGTGGCCATTAAAGTTCTTCCTTCCAGGACAGGGATTTCTTCTAATACTTGTAGGACATGCTTAGTATCTCTTATGTATGATCTTGTATTTTGAATAGCAGGTTGAATGAAGTAATCGATGTACTGTCCTATTCTTGTTGTTAAGGAATTGATCCCATTTACTATGGGTCTTCCCGGGGGGTTCTGGAGACTTTTGTGGATTTTCGGGACCGTGTATAGTACTGGAATCCTATGTGAGTCAGGGACTAGATACCTAGCCTCTTTTGCATCTAGTATGTCTTTTTTTGTCCCTAATTGTACTATTTTTTCTAATTCCTTTTTGCATTTATTAGAAGGGTTGCCGAGTAATTTTTGATACGTGGTAGTGTCTTCTAGTTGGCGTTTAATTTCTGCTAAATAATTCGTTTTGTTTTGAATGACCACACCTCCTCCTTTGTCCGCCGGTCTTATTACCAAGTCTTTTCTGTTGGTTAGAGAGCGTATTCCTTTCTTAATATGTATCGGATCTTTAATCTTCTTGATTTTTAAATGGTCCAGGTCCTTCAATACTAAGTTTTTGAATACTTCGATATGTTGATTATCGTTTATTTGAGGGTTATAGAGAGACTTGTTTCGCAATCCACTATGTTCCACTTGTTGTTCTTCTTGTTGAGTTATCATGCGTCTAGTTTGAGGGTTACTTAAAATCGCTTTTTTGATGTTAATTTTCCTCACGTATTTTCTTATACCTATGTATGTGGCAAATTTATCCAGATTTTTTGTGGGGGCATATTTTAGACCTTTGTCCAGTACCGCCAATTCCTCAGTAGTCAGGGTTTGTCCGCTTAAATTAAAAATTCCTTCCCCCACTATACCCTTTTTCTTTTGGAGTCTCTTTCCCGCTCGACATCCCCTCTTGGTTCTGGGGTTCTTCTCCTTTCTTCCTGTTGTCGTCTTTCTGGGGTTCTTCTCCTTTCTTCCTGTTGTCGTCTTTTTGGGGAGTGTTGAGACTCTTGTGGGTGTCTTCTTGGGGATCGGTGTACATAATCCTGTTTCCTCCTCGGTGGTGTTTCCCTTCGACCTCGATCTAAAAAACCATTGCCATATGTTTCTCGTTCGTATTGCTGATGGCGATGATATGAGTTAGAATCATTATGGTTTCTAATCGGTTCAAACCTGTTGTATACGGGTATTGGGCTTCTTTCATATCTCCCTTGTTGATTATAGTATGGTATTTCTCTGTGATCTCTAGGTGGACCTTCGTAATATGGTCTATCATTGTGATATCTTAAATTATGTCCACTGTTGTGTCGAGATTTGTTGAAAGGCTTTTTGAAAGGTTTTTTCCAAGTATTTCTCGGGGTTTGGTGGTCCTGCATTCGATGATTAGCTTGTTCTGAGTGAGGTATGGGAGTGTTAGGGTAGATCTCCCTATTATAATCAGTCTGCTGTGATGGTTGGTATAGCGTGCTCCCTTGGGGTTCAAAAATTCTCACCTCTTTTTCTGGTGTTGAATGTGTCGACGGGATGGCTGGTTCTTCAACTTTATTTTGCCATTTAAACACTTGGTCTGTTTTGTAATCTGTAACATCTCTCTGATATTTTTTTGTTTTCCTTTGTTGTGTTTCCAAGTCTTTAGCCATTAGGTCTTTATTTAGTTGATTGGATAATTTTTTAAAATCTTCAGACTCTTTGTGTGGTTCCAATCTAGATTTGAGTTCCTCTATTTGCTGGTCAACAGCTTTCATTTTTCTATACTTCCTGTCTAAAATGAATCTGAGGCCTTCAATGCTCTTAGCATTGAAGAAATTATACCATTCACTAATGGATTCTTTATCCAAAAGACCATCATTTGGGGGTATTTCCCACCTTATTCTTCTGGGGACTATGTTTTCCCTTAGATAGCGTTCGAATGTGTTTGTATCCCACCATAGACTTATCTTTTTTTCCATTGCGTGTCCCAATTTGCGAGTCAAAGATTCTAAATCGCTATTAATTTTAGTTTGTGTGGAAAAGATAGCGTCTAGATTGACATTTCTGTGTTCCATAAATGTGAAAACCTCCATAGTGGCTGCAGAAGTGAGTAAGTGTAAGAAATAGTAAAAGTAATCTAGAGTGGACTTCTGCGCTACTAAAGTGAATGTTGAATGTTGTGTGGAATGCCGCAAAAATCAAAAAAGTGTACACCACTCACTAACTTAAATCCAAAAATAACACAATCAATAATTGTGCCTGAGATTTTGCGCAAACCTAAATACTTAGTCAAACATACATATGAATAATAATGAAATCAAATAAATCAATTAGTCCATAAAAGTGAAAATCCGTGACTGTAGTGCAAATCAATACGGTGAGTACAATGAGTGAATAATCTATACAGTGATAAAACAAAAAGTGTCAGAGTGCGTTGATAGTAGATCTCGTGACTTTCGTGGTAATGGATACCCACTAGGGGCTCCCAGAACTCTCACCTTACTGGCATTAATAAAATGCCTTTATGTATCCATTCGGGGCTGCGCTTGTTCCAGTCCCAGCGGTGTAGTTGTTCTGGTGCGTCTTATGGGGAGATGGCGTCCTCTCCGGTGAATAAACTCCACATAAGGGGGGTAATCAGAAAGGAGGATACTCCAATAGGGTAATAATGTTAAAACCGAAGTTTTATTAAAAAATATCTGCTTACAATTGAGTAGCGTTGAATCAGCAATTCAAACAGTAGTTTACAATCCCCGCTATGTCACTTCCGGTCCGCGCTGTTGTGTATCCGGTTACGTTCGTTACGTCCTACGCATTACGTCATATCACATGACTTCCTCAGGGCACCGGATTGGTTGTTATCGTAGTGTATTTATATAGTGGGGACAGGAAGTGTACTTGATGCCATTTTGTTGTAGACCAAGTGTATGTAAATCCCGCGGCCATCATAGAGAAAATGGGCTCGCTGATGTTTTGTAAATAAAGATTTTGCATGTTCATACAAAACGGCAAAAAAAGTTTACAGCGAAGGTGTTTGAAGTTGTTTATATTGGTGGCGTTAGTCGAATCAATCTTCGTTCTAATAGCGATGATGCTGTATTTATATTGGATTATGCATGTTCACTATGAGCAAGTTTGTAACATGCCTGTTGTTTGTAAATATATCTCGTAATGTAGCTGACTAAAGTAGATATAACACTAGAACGGTTAGTTCTAGATGACAATATATTAGAAATATCTTTAATGACGATAAATGTTAAAAATATATATGAAGATAAAAATAGTAAAAAGTGAATATAAAAGACATGCTAAATAATAAAATCACTGATAAAAAATCAATTGATAAAAAATTTTTTTGATAAAAAATTGAATCATGCGACTGGGTCATGCGATACGAGCAAATTGGATAATATTGCACACCGGAAATGATATACTGGGTTTACAGAGGAACAATTCTGGATAATTAAAAATCACTTATAAAACAGTTTAAGTCAAATTCTATGTTTAACCCTTCTGGCGCTAATGTTCTCATTCTATGTATCCACTTAGACTCATTCTGACTGAGTGTTCTAATTTTGTGGTCTCCTCTCCATGATTTATTGTATCTTTCAATACCCCAGAATAAGAGTCCTGTGGGGTCTTTATTATGGACCAGCGCAAAATGCTTGGATACATTATGTTTTGGGCATCCTTTAAAAATGTTTTTTACATGTTCCTTAATTCTGGTTTTTAGTGCTCTCTTTGTCCTCCCTACATACTGTAAGTTGCAGGAACATTGTAAAATGTATACTACCCCCTCTGTGTGGCAATTAATAAAATCTGTTATTGGGTAAATATTTCCTGTACTGGTTGCCTTAAATTCATATTTTTTTTCCTTGGAATTTTTTTGCATGCGTGCATGCATAGCAGTATTTGCAGGGATAAAACCCTTTGCCATTGAAAAATGAGAATTTATTTTTTGGGGGTGGTTCCACCACATTTTTGACAATGATATCTCTCAGAGTGGGTGCTCTCTTGTAAATAATAGCGGGTTTTTCCGGTAATATTTTTTGTAGATGTTTGTCTTCCTTTAAAATGTGCCAGTGTCTCCGAATTATCTTTTCAATATCTTTAAATTGAACATTGAAATCCAGAATTAGACTTGGTGCTTCTGGGAACAATTGTGTTTTCTTGGGTGTGTGGATCATTATTTTTCTATTCATTTTCTGGGTCGATTGGATATCTTTCTTAATTTGTGATTCTTCATATCCTTTGTTGATGAATCTTTGTCCAATCAAATTGGCCTGGGCTTCAAAGTCTGCATCTTTGGTACAATTGCGTCTGACTCTTACGAGTTGGCCTCTCGGGATGTTGTATAGCCAGGGTTTGTAATGGCAACTCGTTATAGGTAGGTAACTATTTCTTGAGACTTCCTTAAAGTGCGTTTTAGTTGTTAGTAGGTTCTCTTCAATGGTGATCTCTAAGTCAAGGAATTCTATTTTTTTAGCATCTATATTCCAGGTTAGTTGTATGTTTCTATCATTCCTGTTTAGATTGTTTAAGAATTGTTCCAATGTTTCTTTACTTCCATTCCATATGATAATAATATCATCGATGAACCTTTTGTACAGTCCTAATTCACAAGGTTGGTGCTTATATACGGATTCTTCCTCCCATTGTGCCATAAAGGCATTGGCCACACTTGGCGCAAATTTTGCACCCATGGCAATCCCAGTTATTTGTTTGTAGTGGTTTTGGTCATGCCAAAAATAGTTATTTTTAAGTGCAAACTCTAGGCATTTAATTATGTACTTTCTTTGTGTACATTTCAATGTACTGTGTTTTCTTAGGGCCCATTTGGTTGCTTCACACGCCTGATGATGTTGAATAATCGTGTAAAGCGATGAGACATCTACAGTGGCCATTAAAGTTCTTCCTTCCAGGACAGGGATTTCTTCTAATACTTGTAGGACATGCTTAGTATCTCTTATGTATGATCTTGTATTTTGAATAGCAGGTTGAATGAAGTAATCGATGTACTGTCCTATTCTTGTTGTTAAGGAATTGATCCCATTTACTATGGGTCTTCCCGGGGGGTTCTGGAGACTTTTGTGGATTTTCGGGACCGTGTATAGTACTGGAATCCTATGTGAGTCAGGGACTAGATACCTAGCCTCTTTTGCATCTAGTATGTCTTTTTTTGTCCCTAATTGTACTATTTTTTCTAATTCCTTTTTGCATTTATTAGAAGGGTTGCCGAGTAATTTTTGATACGTGGTAGTGTCTTCTAGTTGGCGTTTAATTTCTGCTAAATAATTCGTTTTGTTTTGAATGACCACACCTCCTCCTTTGTCCGCCGGTCTTATTACCAAGTCTTTTCTGTTGGTTAGAGAGCGTATTCCTTTCTTAATATGTATCGGATCTTTAATCTTCTTGATTTTTAAATGGTCCAGGTCCTTCAATACTAAGTTTTTGAATACTTCGATATGTTGATTATCGTTTATTTGAGGGTTATAGAGAGACTTGTTTCGCAATCCACTATGTTCCACTTGTTGTTCTTCTTGTTGAGTTATCATGCGTCTAGTTTGAGGGTTACTTAAAATCGCTTTTTTGATGTTAATTTTCCTCACGTATTTTCTTATACCTATGTATGTGGCAAATTTATCCAGATTTTTTGTGGGGGCATATTTTAGACCTTTGTCCAGTACCGCCAATTCCTCAGTAGTCAGGGTTTGTCCGCTTAAATTAAAAATTCCTTCCCCCACTATACCCTTTTTCTTTTGGAGTCTCTTTCCCGCTCGACATCCCCTCTTGGTTCTGGGGTTCTTCTCCTTTCTTCCTGTTGTCGTCTTTCTGGGGTTCTTCTCCTTTCTTCCTGTTGTCGTCTTTTTGGGGAGTGTTGAGACTCTTGTGGGTGTCTTCTTGGGGATCGGTGTACATAATCCTGTTTCCTCCTCGGTGGTGTTTCCCTTCAACCTCGATCTAAAAAACCATTGCCATATGTTTCTCGTTCGTATTGCTGATGGCGATGATATGAGTTAGAATCATTATGGTTTCTAATCGGTTCAAACCTGTTGTATACGGGTATTGGGCTTCTTTCATATCTCCCTTGTTGATTATAGTATGGTATTTCTCTGTGATCTCTAGGTGGACCTTCGTAATATGGTCTATCATTGTGATATCTTAAATTATGTCCACTGTTGTGTCGAGATTTGTTGAAAGGCTTTTTGAAAGGTTTTTTCCAAGTATTTCTCGGGGTTTGGTGGTCCTGCATTCGATGATTAGCTTGTTCTGAGTGAGGTATGGGAGTGTTAGGGTAGATCTCCCTATTATAATCAGTCTGCTGTGATGGTTGGTATAGCGTGCTCCCTTGGGGTTCAAAAATTCTCACCTCTTTTTCTGGTGTTGAATGTGTCGACGGGATGGCTGGTTCTTCAACTTTATTTTGCCATTTAAACACTTGGTCTGTTTTGTAATCTGTAACATCTCTCTGATATTTTTTTGTTTTCCTTTGTTGTGTTTCCAAGTCTTTAGCCATTAGGTCTTTATTTAGTTGATTGGATAATTTTTTAAAATCTTCAGACTCTTTGTGTGGTTCCAATCTAGATTTGAGTTCCTCTATTTGCTGGTCAACAGCTTTCATTTTTCTATACTTCCTGTCTAAAATGAATCTGAGGCCTTCAATGCTCTTAGCATTGAAGAAATTATACCATTCACTAATGGATTCTTTATCCAAAAGACCATCATTTGGGGGTATTTCCCACCTTATTCTTCTGGGGACTATGTTTTCCCTTAGATAGCGTTCGAATGTGTTTGTATCCCACCATAGACTTATCTTTTTTTCCATTGCGTGTCCCAATTTGCGAGTCAAAGATTCTAAATCGCTATTAATTTTAGTTTGTGTGGAAAAGATAGCGTCTAGATTGACATTTCTGTGTTCCATAAATGTGAAAACCTCCATAGTGGCTGCAGAAGTGAGTAAGTGTAAGAAATAGTAAAAGTAATCTAGAGTGGACTTCTGCGCTACTAAAGTGAATGTTGAATGTTGTGTGGAATGCCGCAAAAATCAAAAAAGTGTACACCACTCACTAACTTAAATCCAAAAATAACACAATCAATAATTGTGCCTGAGATTTTGCGCAAACCTAAATACTTAGTCAAACATACATATGAATAATAATGAAATCAAATAAATCAATTAGTCCATAAAAGTGAAAATCCGTGACTGTAGTGCAAATCAATACGGTGAGTACAATGAGTGAATAATCTATACAGTGATAAAACAAAAAGTGTCAGAGTGCGTTGATAGTAGATCTCGTGACTTTCGTGGTAATGGATACCCACTAGGGGCTCCCAGAACTCTCACCTTACTGGCATTAATAAAATGCCTTTATGTATCCATTCGGGGCTGCGCTTGTTCCAGTCCCAGCGGTGTAGTTGTTCTGGTGCGTCTTATGGGGAGATGGCGTCCTCTCCGGTGAATAAACTCCACATAAGGGGGGTAATCAGAAAGGAGGATACTCCAATAGGGTAATAATGTTAAAACCGAAGTTTTATTAAAAAATATCTGCTTACAATTGAGTAGCGTTGAATCAGCAATTCAAACAGTAGTTTACAATCCCCGCTATGTCACTTCCGGTCCGCGCTGTTGTGTATCCGGTTACGTTCGTTACGTCCTACGCATTACGTCATATCACATGACTTCCTCAGGGCACCGGATTGGTTGTTATCGTAGTGTATTTATATAGTGGGGACAGGAAGTGTACTTGATGCCATTTTGTTGTAGACCAAGTGTATGTAAATCCCGCGGCCATCATAGAGAAAATGGGCTCGCTGATGTTTTGTAAATAAAGATTTTGCATGTTCATACAAAACGGCAAAAAAAGTTTACAGCGAAGGTGTTTGAAGTTGTTTATATTGGTGGCGTTAGTCGAATCAATCTTCGTTCTAATAGCGATGATGCTGTATTTATATTGGATTATGCATGTTCACTATGAGCAAGTTTGTAACATGCCTGTTGTTTGTAAATATATCTCGTAATGTAGCTGACTAAAGTAGATATAACACTAGAACGGTTAGTTCTAGATGACAATATATTAGAAATATCTTTAATGACGATAAATGTTAAAAATATATATGAAGATAAAAATAGTAAAAAGTGAATATAAAAGACATGCTAAATAATAAAATCACTGATAAAAAATCAATTGATAAAAAATTTTTTTGATAAAAAATTGAATCATGCGACTGGGTCATGCGATACGAGCAAATTGGATAATATTGCACACCGGAAATGATATACTGGGTTTACAGAGGAACAATTCTGGATAATTAAAAATCACTTATAAAACAGTTTAAGTCAAATTCTATGTTTAACCCTTCTGGCGCTAATGTTCTCATTCTATGTATCCACTTAGACTCATTCTGACTGAGTGTTCTAATTTTGTGGTCTCCTCTCCATGATTTATTGTATCTTTCAATACCCCAGAATAAGAGTCCTGTGGGGTCTTTATTATGGACCAGCGCAAAATGCTTGGATACATTATGTTTTGGGCATCCTTTAAAAATGTTTTTTACATGTTCCTTAATTCTGGTTTTTAGTGCTCTCTTTGTCCTCCCTACATACTGTAAGTTGCAGGAACATTGTAAAATGTATACTACCCCCTCTGTGTGGCAATTAATAAAATCTTTTATTGGGTAAATATTTCCTGTACTGGTTGCCTTAAATTCATATTTTTTTTCCTTGGAATTTTTTTGCATGCGTGCATGCATAGCAGTATTTGCAGGGATAAAACCCTTTGCCATTGAAAAATGAGAATTTATTTTTTGGGGGTGGTTCCACCACATTTTTGACAATGATATCTCTCAGAGTGGGTGCTCTCTTGTAAATAATAGCGGGTTTTTCCGGTAATATTTTTTGTAGATGTTTGTCTTCCTTTAAAATGTGCCAGTGTCTCCGAATTATCTTTTCAATATCTTTAAATTGAACATTGAAATCCAGAATTAGACTTGGTGCTTCTGGGAACAATTGTGTTTTCTTGGGTGTGTGGATCATTATTTTTCTATTCATTTTCTGGGTCGATTGGATATCTTTCTTAATTTGTGATTCTTCATATCCTTTGTTGATGAATCTTTGTCCAATCAAATTGGCCTGGGCTTCAAAGTCTGCATCTTTGGTACAATTGCGTCTGACTCTTACGAGTTGGCCTCTCGGGATGTTGTATAGCCAGGGTTTGTAATGGCAACTCGTTATAGGTAGGTAACTATTTCTTGAGACTTCCTTAAAGTGCGTTTTAGTTGTTAGTAGGTTCTCTTCAATGGTGATCTCTAAGTCAAGGAATTCTATTTTTTTAGCATCTATATTCCAGGTTAGTTGTATGTTTCTATCATTCCTGTTTAGATTGTTTAAGAATTGTTCCAATGTTTCTTTACTTCCATTCCATATGATAATAATATCATCGATGAACCTTTTGTACAGTCCTAATTCACAAGGTTGGTGCTTATATACGGATTCTTCCTCCCATTGTGCCATAAAGGCATTGGCCACACTTGGCGCAAATTTTGCACCCATGGCAATCCCAGTTATTTGTTTGTAGTGGTTTTGGTCATGCCAAAAATAGTTATTTTTAAGTGCAAACTCTAGGCATTTAATTATGTACTTTCTTTGTGTACATTTCAATGTACTGTGTTTTCTTAGGGCCCATTTGGTTGCTTCACACGCCTGATGATGTTGAATAATCGTGTAAAGCGATGAGACATCTACAGTGGCCATTAAAGTTCTTCCTTCCAGGACAGGGATTTCTTCTAATACTTGTAGGACATGCTTAGTATCTCTTATGTATGATCTTGTATTTTGAATAGCAGGTTGAATGAAGTAATCGATGTACTGTCCTATTCTTGTTGTTAAGGAATTGATCCCATTTACTATGGGTCTTCCCGGGGGGTTCTGGAGACTTTTGTGGATTTTCGGGACCGTGTATAGTACTGGAATCCTATGTGAGTCAGGGACTAGATACCTAGCCTCTTTTGCATCTAGTATGTCTTTTTTTGTCCCTAATTGTACTATTTTTTCTAATTCCTTTTTGCATTTATTAGAAGGGTTGCCGAGTAATTTTTGATACGTGGTAGTGTCTTCTAGTTGGCGTTTAATTTCTGCTAAATAATTCGTTTTGTTTTGAATGACCACACCTCCTCCTTTGTCCGCCGGTCTTATTACCAAGTCTTTTCTGTTGGTTAGAGAGCGTATTCCTTTCTTAATATGTATCGGATCTTTAATCTTCTTGATTTTTAAATGGTCCAGGTCCTTCAATACTAAGTTTTTGAATACTTCGATATGTTGATTATCGTTTATTTGAGGGTTATAGAGAGACTTGTTTCGCAATCCACTATGTTCCACTTGTTGTTCTTCTTGTTGAGTTATCATGCGTCTAGTTTGAGGGTTACTTAAAATCGCTTTTTTGATGTTAATTTTCCTCACGTATTTTCTTATACCTATGTATGTGGAAAATTTATCCAGATTTTTTGTGGGGGCATATTTTAGACCTTTGTCCAGTACCGCCAATTCCTCAGTAGTCAGGGTTTGTCCGCTTAAATTAAAAATTCCTTCCCCCACTATACCCTTTTTCTTTTGGAGTCTCTTTCCCGCTCGACATCCCCTCTTGGTTCTGGGGTTCTTCTCCTTTCTTCCTGTTGTCGTCTTTCTGGGGTTCTTCTCCTTTCTTCCTGTTGTCGTCTTTTTGGGGAGTGTTGAGACTCTTGTGGGTGTCTTCTTGGGGATCGGTGTACATAATCCTGTTTCCTCCTCGGTGGTGTTTCCCTTCGACCTCGATCTAAAAAACCATTGCCATATGTTTCTCGTTCGTATTGCTGATGGCGATGATATGAGTTAGAATCATTATGGTTTCTAATCGGTTCAAACCTGTTGTATACGGGTATTGGGCTTCTTTCATATCTCCCTTGTTGATTATAGTATGGTATTTCTCTGTGATCTCTAGGTGGACCTTCGTAATATGGTCTATCATTGTGATATCTTAAATTATGTCCACTGTTGTGTCGAGATTTGTTGAAAGGCTTTTTGAAAGGTTTTTTCCAAGTATTTCTCGGGGTTTGGTGGTCCTGCATTCGATGATTAGCTTGTTCTGAGTGAGGTATGGGAGTGTTAGGGTAGATCTCCCTATTATAATCAGTCTGCTGTGATGGTTGGTATAGCGTGCTCCCTTGGGGTTCAAAAATTCTCACCTCTTTTTCTGGTGTTGAATGTGTCGACGGGATGGCTGGTTCTTCAACTTTATTTTGCCATTTAAACACTTGGTCTGTTTTGTAATCTGTAACATCTCTCTGATATTTTTTTGTTTTCCTTTGTTGTGTTTCCAAGTCTTTAGCCATTAGGTCTTTATTTAGTTGATTGGATAATTTTTTAAAATCTTCAGACTCTTTGTGTGGTTCCAATCTAGATTTGAGTTCCTCTATTTGCTGGTCAACAGCTTTCATTTTTCTATACTTCCTGTCTAAAATGAATCTGAGGCCTTCAATGCTCTTAGCATTGAAGAAATTATACCATTCACTAATGGATTCTTTATCCAAAAGACCATCATTTGGGGGTATTTCCCACCTTATTCTTCTGGGGACTATGTTTTCCCTTAGATAGCGTTCGAATGTGTTTGTATCCCACCATAGACTTATCTTTTTTTCCATTGCGTGTCCCAATTTGCGAGTCAAAGATTCTAAATCGCTATTAATTTTAGTTTGTGTGGAAAAGATAGCGTCTAGATTGACATTTCTGTGTTCCATAAATGTGAAAACCTCCATAGTGGCTGCAGAAGTGAGTAAGTGTAAGAAATAGTAAAAGTAATCTAGAGTGGACTTCTGCGCTACTAAAGTGAATGTTGAATGTTGTGTGGAATGCCGCAAAAATCAAAAAAGTGTACACCACTCACTAACTTAAATCCAAAAATAACACAATCAATAATTGTGCCTGAGATTTTGCGCAAACCTAAATACTTAGTCAAACATACATATGAATAATAATGAAATCAAATAAATCAATTAGTCCATAAAAGTGAAAATCCGTGACTGTAGTGCAAATCACTGGAACAAGCGCAGCCCCGAATGGATACATAAAGGCATTTTATTAATGCCAGTAAGGTGAGAGTTCTGGGAGCCCCTAGTGGGTATCCATTACCACGAAAGTCACGAGATCTACTATCAACGCACTCTGACACTTTTTGTTTTATCACTGTATAGATTATTCACTCATTGTACTCACCGTATTGATTTGCACTACAATCACGGATTTTCACTTTTATGGACTAATTGATTTATTTGATTTCATTATTATTCATAATTCATTATTATTTGGCTTACAATACGCCAAACAGCACAGAGACAAGCCTCAAACCTTTTGGCACAAAGTCATTTGGTGTCACGACTAATAATCACCGAGGCCAAGATGCCGAGAGCGGCTCGCCGTTACGACCACGCGCACCCAGACCCCCGGAGTTGATACAGGGAGCTGGGGGCACGCGGAGGCACGGGCTTCCGGTATGGGAGAGATCCGTAGGTGGAGACTGAGGCACTGGAAGTCCGTTTAGCAGGCGGTGGTCAGAACCGGGTAATCAGGCAGAGGCAAGTCCGTTTAGTAGGCAAAAGGTCAGAACCGGGTAATCAGGCAGAGGCAAGTCCGTTTAGCAGGCAAAAGGTCAGAACCGGGTAATCAAGCAAAGGCAAGTCCGTTTAGCAGGCAAAAGGTCAGAACCGGGTAATCAAGCAGAGGCAAGTCCGTTTAGCAGGCAAAAGGTCAGAACCGGGTAATCAAGCAAAGGCAAGTCCGTTTAGCAGGCAAAAGGTCAGAACCGGGTAATCAAGCAAAGGCAAGTCCGTTTAGCAGGCAAAAGGTCAGCTCCAGGTAATCAGGCAGAGGCAAGTCCGTTAAAGCAGGCAGAGGTCAGAGGGGTATCAGGCAGACAGTGGTATCAGTGTTTCACAAGCCAGGGGTTCGGTACACAGAGCAGCAGATAGGTTTCAGGTAATCAGCAGGGACACAGGGAACAGGAGGAGCTGACGACAAACCAGCAACCCGACTGGGCGCTGGAGTCGTCAGAAATAGTCTCCCCCCAGGCGAGCGCGTCAGCGTGACGCGCTACCGGGTACCCGCACGGGCGACAACGCACACACGGGGACCGCATTGCACCCGCACGCGCCGCACCATCGGGCCGCAGACGGGTGTGCGGCGAAGCGCCAGTCCACCGCGCATGCGCCCCGGAGCCCGGCGAGCGGAGACACTTGCAGTCTCCTGACAGTGCCCCCCTCCTAAGGGCGGACACTGGACGCCCAGGCTAGACATCAATTCCGGGTGATCTTGGTGGAAGGCTTGGATTGGGCATGGTGCATGCAGGTTCCTAGCGGGTTCCCAAGAATTGTCTTCAGGTGGGTAACCCTTCCACTGGATCGCGTACTGTAGCTGCCTGCCCTTCTTTCTACAGTTCAGGATGGATTCCACCTCAAACTCGTTTTCGCCATCCACCCTGATCGGCGGAGGAGGAGGTTCTCCTCTTCCCGAAAAAGGGCTGGGCACAACAGGCTTCAACAGGAATACATGGAAAACAGGATGAATCCGGTATGTCTTGGGTAGTGCTAGCTCAACAGCCACAGGGTTAATGATTCTCTTGATTTGGAAAGGACCGATGAACTTGGGTCCAAGTTTTCGAGATGGCAAAGGTAATTTAAGGTTAGTGGTGGATAGCCAGACCTCCTCTCCTAAGTCAAACTTAGGATTCACCCTCCTGCCCCGATCGTATTGTTTTTTGTAATCCTCTTGCGCCTTGTATAACATGTCTTGGATTTTCTGAAAGTTGGATTGCAACGAAGTTATCATGTCCTGGACTGCAGGAACTGTCATCTCAGGGATGTCATTAGAAAGAAATGTGGGGTGGAACCCACAATTTGCCCAGAAGGGTGTTTGGTTGGTAGAGGCATGAACTGAATTGTTATAGGCAAATTCGGCATACGGGAGAAGGCTTGCCCAATCGTCCTGCGACGCGGTTAGTTCTGAGTGCAGGGCGGACCCTGAACCTAAAAAAAAAAAAACGGACACAATTAGTGCCTTTCTTACACCACCAATCACACCGAGGGGTCTATTTATAACAAAACTCTCTGTGTGAATGTGTCAATCAATCGCCGGACCATCACAAATAATCCCCGTAATTTGTGTAATATGTTTACTTCCTATTATCTTCAGCTCCATCTAGTGGCCATCATGTGATGTTTTGCTGAAATACCCTAATCAGGAAAATATTACATTATGTCCACCAGATGGAGCTGAAGTTCCATGTTAAGCTTTAAAGTGATTTTAAACGTTTGGGGTTTTTTTTTTTGTTGTGTTTCTTTTTTTTAACAAAAAAAATAAAACATGTCATACTTTACCTGCTCTGTGTAATGGTTTTGGACAGAGCAGCCCGGATCCTCCTCTTCTCGGGTTCCCCCCAGCCATTGTTCCCTCTTCTTCGGCAAGTGCCCGCCCCCCACTCCCTCATCACAGCATTTGATTGCCATTGGCTCCCGCTACTATCAATCTGCCCAATGAGGAGGGAGACAACAGGGAATATGATCTCCATGTATGAATACATGTAGCTCTGGCATTTTTGCTATGTAATGTTAAATGGTAGACAATGCTATAAACTGGTATTTGGCTCCCTCCAGTGGTATAATTGTGAATAGACTAAGCAGGAAGTGACTTAATTATTTACTTTGTGAAAGGATTACCTACCCACAATGCCCACTTACCTACCCATGAACACTAAGTGGCAGAACTGCATGCTGGGTAGGTAATAAAAGGCCCGTTATGGCCATTTTCTCTCTCTTCTGGACGTGTGGCCTGCCTGCAAGGATCTATGAGGAGGTGTTCCAGAGAGCGCAGCCTGCATCTCGCGGAGCGGAGCAAGCCACAGACTGTGCTCTACCCCAGTGTGCTGGAAAAGCAGTGTGATCGGACCGGGAAGGATCCAGAGACACCTGACGGGGCCATTTGAGGTTCCCGGTCATCTTGCGGAGCGGAGCAGCGTGACGGAGCTGGCTGGCAGCAGGACTGAGTCAATCGGAGCGGAGGTTCCCAACTTTCCAGGCCTGGCGTGGTGAAAGGGCTGTCGCCCAAAGTTCTTTAACGCACTTTACACCCTTAGACTCATGCCACAGTGTTGCTGAGACCCCAGTTCCACAACAAGAACAGTTTCAATCATCAGTTTATGTTACTTCTTTGCTTGTTAAACCCTTGGATTATAAACACTGCAGTGTAATAGCTAGCAGAAGACAGAAGACAAGAGACTACATCTTTCACTGAAAGGCCTTGTGTTCAGTTACAGTAACAACGAAAGACGTAGCAGAATACATTTTGGCCGAAATATATTTATTTTTTAAATTTTTATTTTTTTGCAGAAAGTCAAAAATATTGTTTTTTTATTTATTTATTTATTTATTTATTTATTTATTTATCACTGCTATTAGTAATATTAAAAAAAAAGAAATTCCAGTATATATCCCATAGTTTGTAGACGCTATAACTTTCATGCAAACTAATCAAGATATACTTATTGGGATTTTTTTTTTTACCAAAGACATGTCGCAGAATACATTTTGGCCAAAATATATTTATTTCTTTTAAATGTTTTATAGCAGAAAGTAAAAAATATTGTTTTGTTCTTTCAATCTTTCTGTTTTTTTTTTTTTTGCCCCTGTTTTTTTGTTTATATCGCAAGAAAAAAAAACCCAGTGGTGATCAAATAATACCAAAAGAAAAGCTCTACTTGTGTGAAATGAATTTGTTTGGGTACACCATTGCATGACCGCGCAATTACCAGTTAAAGTCAATATAAAAAAAAAATTCAAAAATCCAGTATATATCCCATGGTTTGTAGACGCTATAACTTTCACGCAAACCAATCAATATATACTTGGGTGGCTTGAACGTGACACGTCACTTCCGCCGTTTGCTATGCAGTTGGAGTGCCAGCGGCGTTTCCTTGCTTATGGATCTGCTTGTGTAGCTGCTATGAAGTTTTTATTCGGTTTTATTTCGTTTAAATAAATTCTTTTGATATACTTCACCATGGGAGCCTTCTATTTTTTCCCTATCTATGGCATTGATGGTCTGTTATGACCAATCCCTCATTGAGGTCTTCGTAAACAAGTCCACCGAGTATCCATTTAGGTCACAGCAATCCTGACCATACAGCATTTGGATCAAGCCGCGGCTGTGGGAATCCATCTGGTACCTTCCATTGAAGCGTTTTTGACTCCTGTTATGGGGGTCATTGGTTTCTGGTGAGTAGATTGTGAGGCCGGTTGTTGGTGGTGGAAGATAAACCTCTTTTATGATCGCCGAATATAGGAAGATTTTATCCAGAAGTTTTTTCCAGAATTTGTCACTATTTTTCACTTTTGGATTTTTTGATCATTTTTGATTATAGCATTTTGATGATGATTTTTTGAGTTTTAATAGTACATGTTAACACCATGTTTGGGTGATCTTATATTCAGACTTTTAAGTTGAGAGTGTATATATGATTGTAATTAACACCAGCACCTTTTTGCACTTAATTCGTTTTTGGTATTAAGAAATGTGCCCACACAATTAATATCTTTCTGCACTTGCACTTTATTAGAGAGCGCGTTTCTAATTAATTTATTAATTATTTCCCTAATATATACTTATTGGGATTTTTTTTTTTTTTTTTTTTTTTTACCAAAGACATGTAGCAGAATACATTTTTGTTCAAAATATAGTTATTTTTTTAAATGTTTTATAGCTGAAAGTAAAAAATATTGTTTTGTTCTTTAAATTTTTCTTTTTTTTTTTTTTTCCTGTTTTTTCTCTTTTTTTTTGTTTTTGTTTTTTTATATTTCAAAAATAAAAAACCCAGTGGTGATCAAATAATCCCAAAAGAAAGCTCTATTTGTGTTAAAATAATTTCTCTGGGTACAGCATTGCATGACGGCGCAATTACCAGTTAAAGTAAATTTTAAAAAATGGCCTGGTCATGAAGGGGGGGGGGGGGGTAAACCTTCCGGAGTTGAAGTGGTTAAATATAAAAGAAATGTCTGTGGTCTGATTGTTCGTGTTTTCATTCATAACGGCCCCCATCTTCCTAATTCCCCTGGGGGGAGGGGTATGTAGACCTATGAGCTCTTAGTGTTACATTGTGTCGGTATGCCGGTGAAGTATAACATCCGGTAATATACAATGTAATGTACACCTCGTTCCCCCTTCATCGGTGAGAGTATGTAAATACACGGAGTGTGTGTTGTCTATCGATAAAACGCTGTAATTATATTCAGGAAAACAATTTCGGCAGTGAGTTATGATGGATGGCGCATATTTTACAGCCACTTTTATGAGATAACCGGTAGGCTGCGGTGGGAATAATTCTTGGAGTAAACGACATGGGCTGGCAGATAAGAGGCCCCCAGGGACATCTCCATGATATTTGTTGTATGAATAGATTTCAATGAATTACATAGCGAGCGTTCGTCGTCGCCATATTTTGGCACGTTCTCGAAATCCGAAAGCATCCACCTACCGCAGCTTTATAGCTTAACTGTCCAGAAAAAAAAAAAAAAAAATACCAGCCTCTCCAAGTCCATCTAGAACAGGGGTGTCAAACTTGATTTTTTTTTTTGCAGGTCACATCAGCATTAAGGGCCAGTTGTATCTATAAGACTAGATGTCCAGAGCACCCCGACCCCACCACCATCAGAAGTCAAGAGCCCCCCACTCTCCCTTACATCACAGTGTACCCCCCTTAGCTTGTGCTGCTGTGCTGCTTCTGAGAAGAAGCTGGGGGCGGAGCTGGGATGAATGGTGGGTTCTGTCAGATGTACCCTCAGCTTTGGGGGGGTCAAAGTACTGGGGCGCTAGACCGTGGTTTGAATCATGTGTAGCACCCTGGGGTTTAGTCAGGGATGCTCCTCACAAATTTACTTTGCCAGCAGTAATTACACTGGTCAATTGTTAGAGATCCGTTGATTTCTCCCTAAGCTTGGCCTGGTTTTACTTTTCTCTTCTACCACTAGGTGGCCGGGCACTTGGTGGTATTAGATATGAGAAGGACAACTCAAGGTCAGGTTATGGGTATATGGGGTATCTCAGCCAATGGGCAGGGGTTTTCTTGAATCCCTTGGCCCGCTGGGAGAGCCTATATATTCGGGTGGAGTCAGGTGATCGGTGTTCTGTGCCACCTGGACGGCTGTCTGGGTGGACATGTGTTGTGTGCCCCGGGCTGCTAGGCCGGAGATTGGGCCTATCCCGGGGGCATCTGGCTGCCAGGCTGTCTGAGGGTCTATCCAGAAGTAAGAGAGCAGCTTAGGGTTGCGATTGCGGCTTGCAGTCTAACCAGAAGCGATGGTTCTGCCGGCCAGAGAACTTGTCGTGGTCGGAGGTAGAAGGGAAGCTGTCGCCACAAAGGGACCAACCACCTTATTACCAGGGACCGCAGTGAGTAACTGAAGCAAGTACAAGAGCCAGTGAATTAGAGGGTCTACTGAGAGACCAGAAGCTCAGTGTTGAAGAACTACAAGAGGCAGTTGTAGTGAAGCTGAAGGAAGTGTTATGCCGCGTACACACGGTCGGACTTTTCGTCTACAAAAGTCCAACGGACGCTGACGGACTAAAGCTGGCTGGTAATCCGATCGTGTGTGGGCTTCTCCGGACTTTCAACGGACTTTTTTAGCCTCAAATCCGACGGACTTTAGATTTGAAACATGCTTCAAATCTTTCCGACGGACTCGAGTCCGGTCGAAAAATCCGTTCGTCTGTATGCTAGTCCGACGGACAAAAACCCACGCTAGGGCAGCTATTGGCTACTGGCTATGAACTTCCTTATTTTAGTCCGGTGTACGTCATCACGTAAGAATTCGACGGACTTTTGTGTGATCGTGTGTAGGCAAGTCTGTTAGTTAGAAAGTCCGCCGCAAGTCCGTCGAAAGTCCGCCAAAAGTCCGTCGAAAGTCTGTCGGACAGGCTGTCGGACTTTTGTAGCTGAAAAGTCCGACCGTGTGTACGCCCCATTACATTTGAGTTAGGAACTGTTAAAGACTGTTGCCATAGGAGACAGCATTCCTGCATGTGCAGATCTAGCGCCTTGCTGGGGCCTTTCCCTGCATGGCTGTCCTCCTATTGAAGTCTCGGAGTTTGCCAACTGAATCTACACGTACTTAAGGGTGTCCTGGCCCTAACCCTCTTTCCCCCCCAAAATATAAAAAGGACTGTTCTGAGAAATAAAACCTCTATTACATCCAAGAAGTGTCTGGTGGCCAATAACTTTGTCCACCTTGCATCCACTATGCCTCACAACACACCACCACATACATAAGGATGTCAGCTATCTTTGGACGTTCTCATTAGTCTGGACAAGGCCAGAGACCTTACTACACATGTAAAAGTTGGTATTAGCAACTTAAAATGTTACTGCGGGCATTGTTACCTAGAAAAAAAAGTGTTTCAAACCCATTACTTTAGAGTTGTCTCCAGAACAAGAGATGAGGGGAATTCCTCCAATGGGGACACCTGTTTCGGGGACATCCTTCTAAGAGGAAAATTCCCTTCACATTAGTAGATTTCCTCTAACTTCCTATTGCGTTTCTGGGACAGGAACTCAGGGGAAATTTTGCCAGTGGTTCACATGTGGTTCACATGTGGGGGTCTGTTAGTGAGCAGCAGGGTCCACCCAGTTGGGAAGGCATGGGTAGGTAGTTGGGATAGAGTCAGTGCTAATAGGTTCAGAAATAAGAGGGTAGGGAGTAGTCGTGAGCAGCTTGGAGACAGGGGAAAAGGTCTGATATGGGAACTTTGTGGGAGAATTAGGGCCTCATCTAAAATATGTGGAGTTCTCATTATGTGGTCTTCCTCTTTGGGGGAATGCCATCATTTCTACTGTACATCCCTTTGAATTTGCCGGGTCCCGCGAGCTCGATGTTCGCCGGCAGCCCGCAATTGCAGCGAGGAGAGGCAGAACGGGGAAAACAAGGCATCTCCCTGTTCTGCCTAGCAACATGACAGTGATCTGCTGCTCCCTGTCATCTGGAACAGTGATCTCTGTCATGTTGTAGTGAGCCCATCCCCCCCACAGTTAGAATCACCCCCTAGGACACACTTAACCCCTTGATCGCTCCCTTGTGTTTAACCCCTTCACTGCCAGTGTCGTTTATACAGTAATCAGTGGCTATTTGTAGCTCTGATCGCTGTATAAATGACAATGGTCCCAAAATAGTGTCCTCCATAATGATGATAAAAATCGCAGATCGCTGCCATTACTAGTAAAAAAAAATAAAAAATAAAAATGCCATAAATCTATCCCCTATTTCGTAGACACTATAACTTTTGCGCAAACCAATCAATATACACTTATTGTGATTTTTTATTTTTTTTTACCAACAATATGTAGAAGAATACGTATCGGCCTAAACTGAGGAAGAAATTAGTTTTTTTATATATTTTTTGGGGATATTTATTATAGCAAAATGCAAAAAATATTGCTTTTTTTTCAAAATTGTCGCTCTTTTTTTGTTTATAGCGCAAAAAATAAAAACCGCAGAGGTGATCAAATACCACCAAAAGAAAGCTCTATTTGTGGGAAAAAATTTTATGTCAATTTTGTTTGGGTACAGCGTTGCACGACCGCACAATTGTCAGCTAAAGCAACGCAGTACAGAATCGTAAAAAATGCTCTGGTCAGGAAGGGGGTAAATCCTGCCGGGGCTGAAGTGGTTAATATAATCAGCTAAAGCAACCTGATGCTGGGGTGTCATGCTATAGTCTTTTTTATTAAGGTGTTATGTGTTTATTAAGTGTGCCTCTTAGGTGTGCACTCCCATTGTTAATTGAGTTAATTGAGTCACCTATTGTTTCTGTCTGTTAGCTAATTTGGCTAATTCTTGTAGGTTCTTATGATGAGATGAGCCTTGTGTCAAATTTGGCTTGTTATCTAATCCTTGTGTGATATTTTGGGTAAATATTTGGTTTTATTGTTCATGTGGCGACTGATCTACTTTTGAAGTGTATAAAAACCTGTATTTCTGTTCAATAAACAGTCATTTCTTTGGTTCTCATCCCAACATCTTGTCTGTGTACGATGCATGGGGTAAAAGGGCTGGTATTAGCTCTCGGTCTGCTGGAACGGTTTGGAAGGCAGGAGGCACTGTTTGGTGGAAGCACCCAAGCGGGGTGCCAAGCAGTCCATCACATTTGGTGGCAGCAGTTGGATGCTTCCTGCAGTCTGGGTCATCCAAACCACCACCGGGATCCGAGGTTCGGATAACAAAAGAGCAGCGGTACAGATACCATTCGCCATGGAAGAGTAATTTGGAAGGAGGATGCAAGAGATACGGTTACAGCACAGGGGACCAGTGTTAGTGCAGGTCCTGCTGAGATGGTATGACTCTGTCCGTCGGCAACTCTGGAAGGAAGCGCTAGCCCGTGAGCAGCACCACCAGGGAAAAGTTCTCCCCTCCATCCGGGCAAGGTACTGGTCACAGTATGAAGTGCGGGCGCTGTTATTGGGGAAACAGCCGCACAAGGAGTGGGCAGCTGAGTTAAGCAGGCTGGTCCAGGCAGAGTTGCAGCTGGACATGAGCTACGGAGCCCAGGCTGGTATGTAGCTCAAGTGTGCCCATGGACAGCAAACGACAGCCCAACAGAAGACTTCATCTATGGCGTCCTTGGGCTGTTGTAAGACAGGTTGTCCAAGGACCCTGACTTTGGGAGCGATCTGGAGTGGCGTTTGGAGAAAATCATGGAGTACAGAGACCGGAGGCTGAATGTCTTGCAAGTGCTCTGGGCACAGGAATATATGGAGTTTCTAGCCATTAAGGAATGGGAGTTGGAGATCGTCTACAGATGGCTGCTAGACTGCTCAGCAGCAAGGCATGGCTCCCTCTGCCTGGGGCTTTCAGGAACTACTGGCCAACAGCTCAGAAATCCCTTCTAAAGTGTCTGCAATGGGGCAGAGTAACTTTGCTCACCTCCACCCGCAGCTATGGAAGCAGAGCTCTTATGGCGTATGCAGCAAATGCTGACTCACCTTGACAAACCTGTTTCTGCACATGACAAGCTTTGATAGAGGAATGCATCTGTCCAGCAGTCGGATAAGGGTGAGGGAGATTGAGCAGCCAGTGGCAAATCAAGGCCCATGGGGGAGAGGAAGCCATCCTCCCTCCCCAGTCACAGATCCCAGAAAGCATGGATGTAATTGACTTTTCATCGGAGTATGTAACATTTACTGAACTCTCAACTTAAGTGCTGGCATTGGGGCAGAGCATTGCCAACCTCTGCCCAGCACCTTCAGCGGCTCCGGGGACCCATAGAGAAAAGATGGTGAACCTCTATCCCTCACCAGCATCTCCAGAGACTGGGGATTTAGTAGACTTTTCTGCTGGAGAGGAACAGCCCCATGAACCTCCAGCGGAAGAGCTGGCATCAGGACAGAACATCACTGAGCTCTGCTCAGCACCAACAGCAGCTTCAGCCTTCCTGAGAGAAGAAGCAGCCTGCCTTTCTCCCATACAACTGACATTTAATGCCAACAGCATCTGTAGAGTTACAACAAACTTCTCCAGCTGAAACGCTGGCCACAGGGCAGAGTGCTGCCCAGCTCTGCGCACCCTTGTCTGCAAACCCAGCAGAAACGCTGGCATCAGGGCAGCGTACTACAGACCTTTGTCCCACACCGGCAGCAGTTCCGGGGGACCAGGGAGAGAGGGTGGTTCTCTTCTCCAACGACAGACCCACAGTCCAGAAGAGGAGGTGGCTATCCTCACGGCAGTTCAAGGATTAAGGAGGGAGCTGTTCCCACTCCCCAGTGGCAGTCCGAGATGAAGGGAGGGGAGAAAGCTGTTCAGCCTTCCCAGCCATAGATCCACAGTCTGGGAATGGAGGAAGCCGGCCTCCCTCCCCAACAGTTAGCCAGAGCAGATGATGTGGGGTCCCTAGCAGTAGCGCTGGCATTAGGGCAGAGTGTTACAAATCTCTGCCCAGCACCAAAAACAACTCCGGGGTTCCAGGGAGCCAGGACAGGTGGTCCCTCTCCCCAGCGACAAGCTGATGTAGTGAAGCTACTACTCCCAGCTAAAGCGTGGCAACAGGGCAGAGCGCCGCTGTCTTCTGTCTAGCACCTACAGTGTCTCCACGGCTTCAGGGAGCCGGAGCAAGTTGGCCCATCTCCCCAGACTGAGCCCCGGAACGGTAAAGACCGCCCAGCTGAAGCGCTGGCAGCCAGACAGAATATTCCACGACCTCTGTCCCACACCAAATGATGACAACCCTTACCTGCGGCCAAGAATGGAAATCATGTTGACCACGTATGTGGGCTTACTCTGTCTGACTAACACAGGTCCAGACCAGACCAGGTGGAGGTCTGGGACCTTGTTAGTCCACTTTGGATAAGGGAGAAATATCACAGACCCAACCAGGACAGGGGCTTTCGGAGAGGACTGCAGGCTAGCCTCTTGCCTACTGACCATGGGCCCTGGCGTTTTGGGTGGAGGGGGGGGGGCTCTATTATTTGGGAGATGTGTGCCTGTGGGAACTTTGGATTAGTTTTACTTCGGATGCAAGTCCATGTCTCCCAACTTGGCCCACAAGGAGCTGGGATTGTAGCCCCTCCCATTGTTCTTCCTACAGCAGGATGAATCCAGAGCTGTGAATCTGGCCCCTCCCACTGCCCACACCCCTGAGGGATCGGCTCAGAGGAATACATGTGAGATTTTATTAAACAAGACGTGAATAGATTGTGCAGATCTGATCCACACGAGTCTATTTTTTTCGTCAAACTGTATTAATAGCGATAATCTGGCTCCTTATTTATGAATTCAGATAAGACGTATTCCACATTAATTATTTATCGAGCATACTTGGATGGAATATACATATTCGCTAATTTAATTTGCAGAGATATTACATTCTTTGGAGATAAAATTGCTAATTAGCCATTTCCTTGTTTGAGTTCCTGCTCTGTAGTATTTTTAGGTTTCTGATACACATAGATGTCGGCGGCTTTCTCCGATGGAGCCTTTCTCTGCTGCTTCAGTTGTATTACATCAAAGAAGAATCTGGACCAATGCAGAACCTATGGAGCCCTTAAAGTGATATTGCCATCTTTGCATTAGGGGTTTTCTTTGCGGAATGTGGCCTGGTCATCTCGTGCCCAAGCCTGATGAGGTCCAAAGGGGGTTGCGACCCCTACACTTTTCCTCCTCGTCAGGAACCTTTCCCTCCTGCTGGTACTGTCCCCAACAGGCGGGGTACTTTTCCCTACAGTGCCAACTTGCAAAAACCACACCAAACCTGGGAGCCAGGGCCTTACGTAGGATCTTCCTGACCCAAGACGGCTGCCAGAGTCACATGGGGCATGCAGCATTAAATAAGGTGCTTCCCCACTGACCCAGGAAACCGTAGAGGAACCGCGTTCTTCTTGACTTCCTCTCCAGCTGCGGTGGGGAAGGTAGGCCGCACCCGCCTAGTGCCTCGAAGCTGAACATTTTTTGTAAGGGTTCCTCCCGGGTAAAAATGTTGGAAAAGGCTGGCTCAGGCAGGACACAAAAGGAGAGGTAGATTTGTCAGTAGGCCAGAGTTTGAACATCTTAGGGTAAAACAAAGAGTTCAAAACATTGTAGCAAAAATAAAGCATGGAGGTTACCAAAAATGAAGGAAAGAAAAGAAAAAAAAAAGAGAAAAACCTTGGCAGACTTTAATTCCAAGCTATATTTTCCAACTTGATTGGCATGTACCTTTGAATGTTCTAATCCTTTCACTCTTACTTCTATAATGGGACCTCCAAGATCTGAAACCACCTATGAGCCTCCGACAACCTCTCCACCTTATCATGTCGTGTCAGCTTCTGCTCTTTCTGCCCGGCCACCCTGCAGTTTTTTTAATACATCCGGCGTCATAAACCCAACCTATAATATTTATAGGCAGCCGCCGCGCTGTGTACCTATTTTGTATAGTTCTGCCAGCAGCTGGAATCAATCTGGAATAGGTGAGGAGAGGTCAACATTCGTGTCATAACCCTATTACTGATCAATTGCTCTCAGTCTGTTCCATTCTGTAGCCGGTAATTGTGTTTGCTGAGATGAATTGGAGCAGATGAAGAACTACAAGTCCTTTTGGATCTATCAATGTCCCTCTAGACCACATGGCTGTTTTTACCCTGAAAAGCCAGTAATCATTTTTTTTCTTTCTTGGGATCAATTATATAACTATCAAACCAAAGTTGGAAAACATACACTATATTACCAAAAGTATTGGGACGCCTGCCTTTACACAAACATGAACTTTAATGGCATCCCAGTCTTAGTCCGTAGGGTTCAATATTGAGTTGGTCCACCCTTTGCAGCTATAACAGCTTCAACTCTTCCGGGAAGACTGTCCACAAGGTTTAGGAGGGTGTCTATGGGAATGTTTGACCATTCTTCCAGAAGGGCATTTGTGAGGTCAGGCACTGATGTTGGACGAGAAGGCCTGGCTCGCAGTCTCCGCTCTTATTCCTCCCAAAAGTGTTCTAATGGGTTGAGGTCAGTCAAAGCTCCTCCACCCCAAACTCGCTCATCCATGACTTTATGGACCTTGCTTTGTGGTCCAAATCATTTGGTGGAGGGGGGATTATGGTGTGGGGGGGGGGTTGTTTTTCAGGGGTTGGCTTGGCCCCTTAGTTCCAGTGAAGGGAACTCTTAAGGCGTCAGCATACCAAGACATTTTTGGACAATTTCATGCTCCCAACTTTGTGGGAACAGTTTGGGGACGGCCCCTTCCTGTTTCAACATGACTGCCCACCAGTGCACAAAGCAAGGTCCATAAAGACATGGATGAGCGAGTTTGGGGTGGAGAAACTTGACTGGCCTGCACAGAGTCCTGACCTCAACCCGAAAGAACACCTTCGAAATGAATTAGAGTGGAAACAGCCGGGCCTTCTCATCCAACATCAGTGCCTGACCTCACAAATGCACTTTTGGAAGAATGGTCAAACATTCCCATAGACACACTCCTAAACCTTGTGGACGGCCTTCCCAGAAGAGTTGAAGCTGTTATAGCTGCAAAGGGTGGGCCAACTCAATATTGAACCCTACGGACTAAGACTGGGATGTCATTGAAGTTCATGTGCGTGTAAAGGCAGGGCGTCCCAATACTTTTGGTAATATAGTGTATTTACATAATTAATATTCAGTGGCAACTTTTTCCATTATTTTGTACTACTTAGAACTTAGAGAAGTTTTAGGGATTCCATTATGCATGAGATAATCAGTGATCAAGTTGAATATTATATGTATATAAATGGCCACATTTATGACCTTTGTTGCTACCTCTAGGCTGACCCGTAGGCAGGTGCGTTCTACTTTCTCCACTTCAGGTGGCGCTCACCCACAGCAACCTTGCAGCTGAAGAGGAAATCAAGAGGAACACAGTTCCTCTATGGTTTCCTGGGTCAATGAGAAAGCTATCCATTTGGATGCTGCCACCCCATGTGGCAGCCATCTTGGGTCAGGCAGAGCCTATTTAAGACCCTGGCTC
Source organism: Lithobates septentrionalis (assembly GCA_037952835.1). Classification (NCBI taxonomy): domain Eukaryota; kingdom Metazoa; phylum Chordata; class Amphibia; order Anura; family Ranidae; genus Lithobates; species Lithobates septentrionalis. The sequence goes on along the minus strand of JBBDGP010004377.1, from coordinate 330,310 downwards.
CCGGCTTTGGCACACTTTATGTGAGTGGGTGGTGTAGGGAAAGGTTATTTGTTACAGACAATACTAGTGGTAGGGAAATGTTCATGAAAAGAAGGGAAAGCATAGGGTCGCAACTCTTCTGGGCTTCATTCCTCTTGGGCACGAGACGGGATGCTCTCTTAACAGACGCTCTCAATCTGGCTGATACCATCTCTTTTCACATTACTGGACACCATGACTGGTACACAGTGGTGCAGCCTTCCCACTGGGCTTGTTGTGAACTGTTGCTGCATTATTTCAATACAAGTTTTCCACTGCAACTGACTGTGTAAATTATTGTCGCTGACCCCACCTATAGACCGTTCTCAGGGGAAAAATGGTAGATTGAAATGGATTTCTAGATAATCACTTTTGTTTCATTAAGATAAGGCCAGGATAGGCTAAAATGGTTGCCTATATTTATGTAAAGGTCTTTTATTGGAAAGACCTTTTAGCAGTATCTTCTGGCAATTCCCTGCCTATGGTTAGCTTTTGGAGGGGACAGCAGCCAGTCTTACTGAAGGCCCCACATGGTGCTCAAATGGATTGCCGTAAGATGAGCAGACGACCCTGCCAATGTTCTTATCTCATGAAGAAAATAGTCCAGGGAATGCCAACCGGCCGGGGGTTCCTACAAAGGTGAGATTAGACCTGTAGACACTTCACACTAACAGTTAATGAACGGCTCAAGATCTTATGAAAGATCTTGCCATAAACATGCTGTCACAAGCAACCCCATTGGGTAATGTGGCCATCCCACGGGCACAGAGTCTATGGATCACTTGGGTTTCATTAGCTCTGAGTTAGAAGACAGGTAGCCAGCAAACATCAGAGCCAATTTAGAAAACCTGATAGTGAGATCGGTAACAAAGGCCAGAGGTAACAGCAGAAGAGCAGAATGGGAGTAGGTGATGGATGAAAACCAATAGAGCAAAAGACCCAGTCCTTGGCACCTTAATCTGGCCCTCGGAGTCATTTTCTTCCCACTGATACAAGACATTATGATGGAGCAATATATCACCCACTTATACCAATCATGGGACACTATTCCTTCCACTGATAGCAATGATGGGGCACTATTCCTTCCACAGACACCAATTTTGAGGCACTATTCCTCCCACTGACACCAATGATGGAGCACTATTTCTCCCACTGACACCAATGATGGGACACTATTGATCTTTTATTAAAAGAATCAAGCAACCAATTTTATACAAAAGTAAAAAACAAAACCATAGTACAAAACTTCAACAGAAATCCAAGGAATACACATCCATGTTCAGAATATATACAATATATACATAATCCACTACCAAAATTATTTACATAAAGCAGCAGAGAGGGCCTAAGAGGCACAACCCATCACCTATGTACGCAGCCATTTATCAAAAATTAATCCAAAAAAAAAATAATCTAGGGTGATAAGAGACAGACAGCCACACCCGGGAAAGAGACTCCTGGCAGTCAGGGAGGCTTGAAACCCCTCCACGCCTTCAACCAAGCCCCCTGACTCCGCTTGTCTCTCTCAAGTACCCGAATCTTCTCCACCTCATGCAAAATGTCATACACCACCACCTGAACAGGAAGGATTTTACGCCGAATGCAGACCTGACACCGTGCATTCCAAGTGAAATAACGGACTACTAGGCTAACTAGAAAAAGTGTATCTAAACAAAAAACCCCACCAGTATTGAATGCTCCATACACCCACTCAGCATAACCCAGCCTGGAGAGGAAAGGGACACCGAGGGCCCGTCCCACCTGTTTGTACACCTCTATGTTAAAAGGGCAATGAAGCAGAAAATGGTCCATAGTCTCCTCCTCACCTGCACACTCCTCCCGAGGACAGCTACGATCCACCCCACTGCGGAATTTCAAATTGCCCCTAACATAGAGTCTCCCATGGAAGCACAACCAGGCCAGATCCCTGAATTTAGGGGGTACTCTGTCCAAATTAATAAGTCTTAACCCTGCCCTCAAAACTGGGCCTGGGCAATCCCTTAAGGCCAGTGGGTCATGAAAGACTTCGCTCAAGACTCGACTCATAAGGACTTTCCTCGGAACCGATCTGAGATCTTCAGCCGACAATCGCCACTGCCGTAGTAACTTCAGGCACGGAGCGACATAGGCTGGTAGCTGACCACGATGACCCCTGAGATTCTTCACTTGGCCACCTTCTTCCCAAAGTCGTAGAAAAGGCCTAAACCAAGATCTAAATATGCCTGCCCATCCAGGAGGTTCCACTGCAAGCATATTACCAATATTAAACTTGAGAAAAAGCAGTGAAAAGAAAAGAACTGGGTTGACCATACCTAAGCCACCCTCCCTCCTGGATAGATAGGTGACATTCCTCTTGATGGGGTTCAGTCTGTTCCCCCACAACATCTGGAAGAACACACTACTGACCCTAGCATAGAGAGACACTGGCAAGATGCAGACAAAGCTGACATACAAGAAGATCGGAATCAGGTAAGTCTTAATCAGATCAACCCTTTCCCTCATAGATAACTTCCATCTCTTCCAGCTGACCACCTTAGTATTGGCAATTTCCAGTCTGCCTTCCCAGTTTTTGAGGCCATAATCGCCAGGTCCAAATTCAATGCCTAAAATCTTAATTCTTTCCTGGGGCACTGGAAAGGTGTCCGGGAGATCAAACCCCTCACCTTCCTTTCCCATCCAGAAAACTTCACTCTTTTCCTGATTGATCTTGGAGCCTGATGCTTCAGAATACCGTGATGTCAGAGAGACCACCTCCTCTGCTTCATCCGCCCCAGTGACAATCACCGACACATCGTCCGCATAGGCAACAACCCTCAAAGGCGGCTCACCCGGAAGCCCCACTGGCACCCCACACAACATGCCGCTCTCTAGCCTCCTGATGAAGGGGTCGATTGCAAACACATAGAGCAGGGGACTCAGGGGACAACCCTGGCGCACCCCGGAGCCAACCCCAAAGGACTGCCCAACCCAACCATTAACAAGAGGAAAGCTCTCTGCCCCCTCATACAAGACTTTTAACCAATCGACAAAACCACCCGGCAGACCGTACTTACTAAGGAGCAACCACAGGTACTCATGGTTAACACGATCAAAAGCCTTTGCCTGATCCAATGTCAGCAAATACTTTCCCCAGCCTGCAGCCCTGCACCGCTCCAAGGCCTCCCGGACAGCTAAAACTGCTGTGAAGGTGCACCTACCCTGGACCGAACAGTGCTGATGGCGAGAAAGCAAAGACTCTGCTACTGACGATAGGCGCCAGAAAATGATCTTTGCCAGTATCTTTCTATCGACATTAAGAAGGCTGATGGGGCGCCAATTCTCAACCATCGAAGGATCTTTACCCTTTGAAAGAAGAATCACAGCTGAGTGCCTCATGGAAGAGGGAAGTACCCCCTCAGCAAGGCAACTGTTAAAAACCTCTACCAAATGTGGGGCCAGAATAGACTTAAAAGCTTTGTAAAACTCAGCCGTCAAGCCATCCGGTCCAGGTGACTTTTTGATGGCAAGCTGTTCAATTGCCCTTATCACCTCTTCAACTGTGATCTCCTCTGTCAAATTCATCAATGGGACATCTTCATCATTTAGACCTGGAGTAGAGTCCAAAAAGCTTTCCATCTTGTCACGGTCAAGCTCTTTCCTCCCAAGAAGGTCAGCATAAAAGGACCTCACGACCTCCAGAATCCCTGACCTGGACTTTGTCAAGGAACCTGTACTGTCCTTAAGGCCAACGACCGTTTTAACAGCTACACCTTGTTTGCAGTTCTGGTAAGGGTCAGGCGAGTGGTACTTCCCATAGTCCCTCTCCAGAACCAAAGAGGCATGCCGGTCATATTGACACTTCCTGAGAAGGAGTTTCACTTCGGAGATTGCCCCAGGATCTCCTCCTCTCGAGACAAGAATATCCAGCTTCCTCCGTAAACGTTGGTAGGTCATGTATTTATTAAACTGCTTTCTATTGGCTAGGCCCCTGAAGAATCCAGCAATCCTCTTTTTGGTCAGCTCCCACCACTCAGCCTTGCTGCTACAAAAGTCCAGGATGGTCACCTGTGCCTGAAAGAATTCCTCAAAGGATTGTCTAACATGTTCTTCCTTGAGTAGAGTCGAATTCAGTCTCCAGATGCCCTTACCCCTCTGAGGGGCGTCTGAAGCATTCAGGACCACAGATAGCATACAGTGATCAGAGAACTCTACTGCCTGCACCACTGGGGGCGAGAAAGCAGAGGTCTCCTTCAAAAAAAACCTATCTATTCTACTCTGACTATTACCTCGATGAAAGGTGAACCCAGTGTCATCCGGGAGGTGCTTAATGTGCACATCCACAAGACCAGCATCCCTAACCATACTATTTAAAAAAACGCTATCATATCCCAGCCTGTCCTTGAAGTCCTTCCTGTCCTTGGGCCTAGTTACTGTATTAAAGTCACCTCCAAAGACCACTTGCCGGGATGTAAAAAGAAATGGCTTGATCCTTGTAAAAAGGCATTTCCTGTCCCACTTTGTGTGCGGTCCATAAACATTAATTAGGCGCAGGTCCTGCCCTCCCACAAGGACGTCTAAGACCATACATCTCCCAATCTCCACCTCAATAACCCGCCGGACAGTTACCATGCCGGTTTTAAACAACACCGCCACACCGCCGTAAGGCTCGGCCGCAAGAGACCAGTAAGATGGACCATACCTCCACTCTCTCTTGGCCACATGAATATCTGCCAAGGAGGTGAGCCTAGTCTCTTGCAAAAATAAAATTTCAGCATCTAATTGGCTGAACAAAAAGAAGGCCATAGAACGAGCTCTTACTGACTTAATGCTGGCGACATTTATTGTCACCACTTTTAACGGAGGGGGAACCGCCATTTGGGTTATTGGGTGGTTTGCTTCTTAGCTCCCCTCTGCTGCTCATCACCAGAAGCCTCTCTCTTTCTTGAGGCCGCCTCAAACTCCATTTCGGAATCAGAACTTCGCTCTGAAGAAGCTCCAGATGAAGAGATATCCCAATTAGAGGACCTATAACGGTTGGAGACAGGCACTGGAGCTTGTTCCGTCCTCACCACCTGCTTCTTCCGCTTCCCAACCTTCCTTCTCTCCTCCAGGTACTGCAGGTCCGCTTCAGAGATGCCCTCATCTCTTACTTTTTTCTGTGAAGTCTTTACAGAAGACTTCTTTACAGAGGAAGAAGCAACCTTTTTAGTACTCACTACCACTGCTGGTGGGGGGGGTGCTCCCTTTGAATCAGACTTAGGAGGGGTAGACTCCTGGGGGGTAACTGACTCAGGGGGCACAGACTTGGAAGGTTCTGACACAAGAGGAGAGGGTACAGTAGGCTGGGGGGACACAGATACAGATACAGAAGGAATACTTACAGACACATGAGGGGTGGTCACAGGAACTGGAGAGGGATCCTGAGCAGGACCAGGGGAGTGAGTCACCGCAGAGGAGGATGGTACACCAGGGGCCTCACCCTCCATCCTGTCCAGCCCTGACATGTCATCAATTACCTCCTTCTCCATATTGTGCCAGGCTTCAGGACATCTGCTGTAGGGGTGGCCAAGGCGCAGGCACAGGTTGCACCTGATCATTTCGGTGCAGTCCTTAGCCATATGACCCTGACCCCGACACACTGAACATATCAAGGCTGAACAGGAGGAACTCAAATGCCCCTTTTCTCCACAGCGGTGACACAGCTTCGGCTGACCAGGGTAAAAAACAGTCATCCTATCCCTCCCTATAAAAGCTGAGGAGGGCAGGTGACGGACAACATTCCCATCCCTGGCCAACCTGACTGTAACTGACCAACCCCCAGTCCAGATGTTACGCTCATCAAGGATTTTATTGGGCTTGGTCAAAACCTCCCCATAGTTCCTTAACCAAACCTCTAGATCCCGGGCAGGGACACTCTCATTAGTGAGGATAATTGTGATTTTTTTTACTGTAGACCTCTGAGAAACTGCAACTGGGGCCAGACCTTCCCATTCAGGTCTTGACCTGCACCGAGCCTCATATCTCTCCCAGAACAGGTCAAGACCCTCTGGCCTGGTGAAGCTAACTGTATAATCCCGTGTCCCAGCTACATGTATAAAGGCATACAGATCATTTGCTCCAAAACCCATCTCCAAAATCAAATCCACCACTGCACGCCGTGCTGGAGGGATCGCACCACCTTCCCATTTCAGAATAACAACATTACGTCTGGGACCCCCAGCAGAAGCCAGAGACCCAAGACCAGATCCTGGGGTGCTCAAAGTGGTAGCCTGTAGGGGAAAACCCCGCTTGGGAGCAGAGCTACCAGGAGCAGAGCGTACCACCTGAGCAAAGGTAGGTTTATCAGGGCCAAGGCCCCACACTGAAGTCACATTAGTCTGTACATCATTATCAACTGTCTGAACTGAACTGGCAAAATCCATAGCAGGACGATTGTCCATCACACTGATACTGGGGTGATTGTTATCAGTCACAGCAATATTCAATTTCCCATCAGGAAAGGTCACAGTTTCTGCTGCAATACCAGCTGTCTCCTGATGCTGCGCTGTAGAGTCCTCAGCAGCAGTGGGGCAAACAGCTTTGGACTCACCTAAAGAAGGGTTAATGGGCTCTGCTGACACCTGTGGTTCTTCTACAGAAATGACATTTTTTAAAAGTAACTCTTGCTGCATTGCAGCATCAGCAAGCACAACATTGCTGCACACAGGATCAGCAGCCTGATTGTCATTAGGCACATTGTCAGTGTTGAAAGGCACAAAAACAGTCTTATCCACAACATGGGACTTGGCAGTCTTTACCTTATCAGGTACATCATCAGTAATGTCCTCTTCATTAAACATTAACTGATTCCTCCGCATAGGAGACTCCATTACCTGGATGGCCCTGAGCATGCCTCCTGAGTCCTGGGAAGGCATGGGGCTGCTTACCTCTCCCTGAGGGGGCAGGGGGTCAGAACTGGGGGTCTCCTCCTCCACCTCCATCTTTGTCATTCTTCCAAACCTCCTGTCATTTCCAAACTTCTCCTTAAATGGCCCATCTCTGCCTTCCATCATGGCCACAATGGTCTCCTGATGGTCCACACGGACTTTGGCCAACTGGATCTCCGGATCCATGGATCCACGCTTCTGGCTGTGTAAGCCCTCCCGCTGCCTTCGCAGACGCTTCAGCTCCGCTCGTAGCTTGTAAAGCTTATCCCTCTCCCTATTTAGGACCTTAATCCCGGCCACCACTCGCTCCCGAATGGCTTCGGAACCTTCATCCCCACCAGGGGTAGAGAGATCAGCTTGTACAGGGGCAGGCATGTCACCCGACGGCCCAGGAGATGGCTGTGAGCTTCCAGCAGGAGAGGCCCTGCTGGCCTCCATGGCTTCCCCAGAAAGGGGCCAGGAGAGCTGGGATAGATTTCCTCACCAGTCCCCTCTCACACGGATCTGCAGCAGCTCCAGAAAGACAGCCTCCTCCTGACACACCTGTGCTCCAAAGATGGGTGGGGCACTATTCCTGCCACTGACACCAATGATGGCGCACTATTCTTCCCACTGACACCAATGATGGGGCACTATTCCTCCCACTGATACCAATGATGGGGCACTATTCCTCCCACAGACACCAATGATGGGACATTATTCCTCCCACTGACACCAATGATGGGACACTATTCCTCCCACTGACACCAATGATGGGACACTATTCCTCCCACTGACACCAATGATGGGGCACTTTTCCTCCCACAGACACCAATGATGGGACACTATTCCTCCCACTGATACCAATGATGGGGCACTATTCCTCCCACAGACACCAATGATGGGACACTATTCCTCCCACTGACACCAATGATGAGACACTATTCCTCCCACTGACACCAATGATGGGACACTATTCCTCCCACTGACACCAATGATGAGGCACTATTCCTCCCACTGATACCAATGATGGGGCACTATTCCTCCCACTGATACCAATGATGGGGCACTATTCCTCCCACTGATACCAATGATGGGGCTCTATTCCTCCCACTGATACCAATGATGGGGCACTATTCCTCCCATTGATACCAATGATGGGACATGATTACTCCGATGGACACCAAAGATGCATTGTTTACTCCTACTGATGCCAGGGCAATTTTTACTCCCAATGGCCACAGCCCAGCCCCCTAAAGTCTGAAAAAACAGTAAACTGGCCCTTTGTTTAGAAAGTTTGGAGACCCTTGTTCTACAGCATCATATAGATATCCATGGGGGAAAATAAGCACTTTTAAAATCCTATTCCCAGAGCTTTCTCTACTTACTGACCCCATGTATTGTATCCATGTTGGGAAATGGAACCACCTTCAGACTTCGGGATCACAGAACTCTAGTATAACAAAGCTCATGAGGGATCGTTCAGTTTTAATTTCCACTTTCCAACATGTTTTTTGGGTCTAACGTTATACAGCTTGTAGCATGTTGTATTCCTGAGCTTCTGAGGCTGCGGTTGGCTTTGGCCAAAGGCCAGCAGAGGAGGAAAACGGGTCTAGGACCCAGTGAGTGGTTGGAGAAGGAGCAGGGAAGGGGAATGTAAGAACCAATAGGATGAGAGGCAAGGATGTTTCCCACTAAAACTGAAAACTATTGCTGGACAAAGGGGTTACAATGTCCTTTAGACTTCCCAAAATATATTGTAATTTCTTAGAATGTGTTAATAAAGTTGTTAGGGAACCTGTGCATTCTGAGAATTCTCTAAAGGAAGCCACCATTTTGAGCATCTTCTGCAAGGCAGTAGGGCTGTTTCTCCAATCTCTCACCATCACCTCTTAGCGAGCTTAAAAAGTGAGTTTTTGTTATCTCATTCTGTGTTATAGAGCATTGTTACTTTATTATATGTAATATTGCACTGATTGATGTTTGTTTTTATCAATTTGTAGTTTCACCTAGCTCGTTCTAATAAATTATATGGTATCTGAAGTTTATGGAGCGGGAAGGTTTAGCTCTCTGTCCTACAGACAGAACAGGCAGCCAGGCAGGCTGGATCACCTATATGGCATGTATGTCGCCAGCTAATGGGCGCACAGTGCAACGCCCCCGCGGATTGCAGCTCCAGGTACCCGGCCGCTCAAAGCTATCACATGATCACAATGTAAACACGACTGTTTTGGATGGGTTTTTATTCATAACAGCTGTACTTAGTATTGCGATGCTGTGATTGCCCCACAGCTATCACATGGTACCTTGGCCAATCACAGCACCCTGTACCATGTAATGGCTGTGGGCCAATCACAGCCCACAATAGTAATCCCAGCTGTTATGAATGTAACCCATTGGCGACAGTTCAAAACATTGCTGTTACAATGATAATCAATGATCATCACTGCAACAGCAATCGAAATGTAAAAAAGAAAAAAGAAAAAAAAAACCCAGAGTGCTACACTATGGTGAAAGCATGTAAAAAATATTGTAAAAAAAAAAAAGGAAAAAAAAAATGTTACAAAAACAAATGAAAATTATTTATTTATTTTTTAACATGCTGTCACCAGTCAGTATCCCTGATGACCGTCACACCAGCCACTGTTGATATGAAGATGCTGTACTAGACTAAAACAAACGCGGGGGAAAAAAAAAAGTTATTTAATTTCTTCAATTTTCCCCCAAAAATTTCCAAAAAAAATTACAACTTTAAAAAAACACGCCATGCCTCTTACTTCATACCTCAGACCGTCTACTTTCCCAATAGGGGTCATTTGGGGGGGGGGGGGGGGGGTATTTGTAATGTCCGGGGATTTTTGGGCCTCAAGAAATTAGATTAGCCGTCAGTACATCAGGATTGATCGATTTTCAAATATATATCTCATACTTTGTAGACTCTATAACTATTTGTACTGTGCTGGCATACTTGCCCTCCGCAAGTCAAGTCAAGTCAAGTCAAGCTTCATTGTCATTCCACTACACCTAAGAACATACAGTAGAACGAAATATCGTATCTCTCAGGGCCAGAGTGCTACATACAAATTAAACATGATTATAACGAGATGTACAAAGAATAAAAACACAGTGAGGAATACACATCTGGGAACTACATAACTGTACATATACTATATGTTTCCAAAAGTCTTTGTAGCAGCAAGTGTTTATAAAAGTGTCTAGTGCAAAGTCAAGAAGGAGGGGATGTGAGACGCTCCTGATCACAATATGTAGGGATAGAAGAGGTTTCAAAGAGGATTGGAGTTGAAGGCTCTCACAGCCTGGGGGGAAAAGCTGTTGGACAGTCTGACAGTCCTGGGTTTGATACTCCGGTACTTTCTACCTGATGGCAAGAGCTGGAAGAGACTGTGGGAGGGATGAGTAGGATCCCTGTGGGAGGGATGTGGGAGGGATGAGTAGGATCCCTGTGGGAGGGATGTGGGAGGGATGAGTAGGATCCCTCACCATACTGGTAGCTTTTCTGGAGCATCGTGTATGGAAAATGTACAGGATGGAGGGGAGGGAGACAGCAATAATCTTTTCAGCCGTCTTCACTAGCTGCTGCAGGGTCTTGCGGTCAGCGGAACTGCAGTTCCAGACTATGATGCAGCTGGTCATCACGCTTCCAGTGGTTCCCCTACAAAATGTAGTAAGGATGGGTGGAGGGAGACTGGCTTTTTTTAAGGTGGCGGAGAAAATATAGGTGCTGTTGTGCCTTCTTGGTTAGTGACGAGATGTTGGTTGTCCAGGTGAGATCCTCTGAGATGTGCACTCCCAGGAATTTAATACTGCTTATGCCGCGTACACACACCCGGACTTTTTGTCTGGACTGGTCCAACGGAACGAATCCGGCGGACAATCCAACCGTGTGTGGGCTCCATCGGACCTGCAGCGGAATTTTTGGGTGAAAAATCTGATGGACTTTAGATTTGGAACGTGTTTCAAATTTGTCCGATGGACTCGAGTCCGGTCGCAAAATCCGCTCGTCTGTATGCTAGTCCGACGGACGAAAACCGCCGCTAGGGCAGCTATTGGCTACCGGCTATCAACTTCCTTATTTTAAGTCCGGTCGTACGTCATCACGTACGAATCCGTCAGACTTTGGTGTGATAGAGTGTAGGCAAGTCCGTTCGTTGGAAAGTTCGTTGAAAGTCCGTTGGAAAGACCGTTGGACCTTTGATCCTGAAAAGTCCGCCCGTGTGTACAGGGCATTACTCTCTCCACAGTCAAGCTGACGATGGTCAGTGGGCGGTGATCAACAGACTTTCTCCTGAAATCCATCACAACCTCCTTTGTTTGGAACAGGTTGTTTGTACTACACCATTTTACCAGTCATTCCATTTCCTCTCTGTAGAGCGATTCATCATTGTTGCTGATGAGACCCATCACAGTTGTGGTGTCATCCACAAACTTGATGATATGGTTGGAGCTGAACGTGGCAGTACAGTGGTGGGTCAGCCATGTGAAAAGCAGCGGGGCTGAGCACACATCCCTGTGGGGCACCCGTGCTCAGTGTGGTAGATTTACCCCCTTCCATGACCAGGCTATTTTTTTTTTGCGACATGCCGCAGCATTACTTTATCAGACAATTGTGCGATCATGCGACGTTGTACCCAAATAACATTTATGTCCTCCCCCCCCCCACAAATAGGGCTTTCTTTTGGTGGTATTTGATCATCTCTGCGTTTTTTTTTGGTTTTTTTTAACAAAAACAAAACATGTCGCAGAATACAAATTGGCCTAAATTAATAAAGAAATTAGATTTTTTTTTTTAATTATTTGATATGTTTAATATCAAAAAGTAAAAAAAGATTGTTTTTTTGTTTTTGTTTTTTTCAATATTGTCGGTCTTTTTTTGTTTATAGCGCAAAAAAAAAAAAGAAAGAAAAAAAAGACCGACAATATTGAAAAAAAAAAATAATATTTTTTACCTTTTGCTATAAAACATATCCAATAAATGTATTTATTTATTTTTTAAATCTAATTTCTTCATTAATTTAGGCCAATTTGTATTCTGCTACATGTTTTTGGTAAAAAAAAAAAAAAATCCCAATAAGTGTATATTGATCGGTTTACACATAGCGTCTTTAAAACGATAAGATATATTTGTGGAATTTTTATACTAATAATGTCAGCGGTCAGCGACTTATAGCGGGACTGCGATATTGCAGCGGACATTCTGACACTGACACTTTGTGGGAACCAGCGACACTAATACAGTGATCAGTGCTAAAAATACGCACTGTCACTGTACTTATGACACTGGCTGGGAAGGGGTTAAACACCCAGGGGCGATAAAAGGATTAAATGTTTGCCTAGCTGGTGTTTGTGTGTACTGTGGGAGGTGCTTTTTCTAAGGGAAGTGATGGATTTTGTTCCCTTTCGTGTATATAATAAAAAAAAAAAAAAAGTGGTGATCAAAATATCACCAAAAGAAAATCTCTGTTTGTGTGAGAAAAGTGATATAAATGTCACTTGGGTACAGCGCTGCAGGACCGCCCAATTACCAGCTATAATAGCCAAACCTGCCCTGGTCACGGAACCTTCCGGAGATCCAAGTGGTTAAATAACTGTTAGATTATTTCCTGTGAGAGACTCCCGGCATTGGATGCCGCTCACTCATTGCTGCATAAATGTTGATGCCCAGAAAAGAAGTATCTGAACCTCGGGGCGCTCACCAGCATTTCCCTTCTGCCACCCGCTGACTGAGGGCCAACGCCAGCCAATGAGACGGAGACAGCCGCGGCCGAGTGCCCAGAGTCTCTTCTTGATAAATACGTCCCAAAACACACCGGAGCTTCTTACTGATAAAATGTTTCAAAATTAGCAACACTGTAACTCTTGATTCTACTAACCCAAAGAGCAACATAAGGACATTTAGTAGGTACAGAATTCTTTTAAAGCCGAACTGTGTGATAAGCAAACGTCTTCTACATCCATCGGTCATATTTCTTCTCCTTCAATCTCGGAGATCTTTGTGTATTTATCCCAGATCTGGGCAGTAATCCAGTGTGAGACTTCCTGTAATAAAGACCAATCACTGCTGCTCTCTCTCCTTGTGCAGGGGGACTGGTCTTGATCCGCCCCTCCTGTCGTTTTCTGTAGTGCGTGGAGCCTGCTGGGCCCCTCCCACAGCTTTGCTCTCTCTCCTTGTGCAGGGGGACTGGTCTTGATCCGCCCCTCCTGTCGTTTTCTGTAGTGGGTGGAGCCTGCTGGGCCCCTCCCACAGCTTTGCTCTCTTTCCTTGTGCAGGGTGACTGGTCTTGCTCCGCCCCCTCCTGTAGGTTTCTATAGTGGGTGGAGCCTGGTGGACCCCTCCCACAGCTCTGCTCTCTTTCCTTGTGCAGGTTGACTGGTCCTGCTCCGCCCCCTCCTGTAGGTTTCTGTGGTGGGTGGGGCTAGCTGGACCCCTCCCACAGCTTTGCTCTCCCTCCTTGTGCAGGTTGACAGATCTTGCTCCGCCTCCTCCTGTAGGTTTCTGTAGTGGGTGGGGCTAGCTGGACCCCTCCCACAGCTTTGCTCTCCCTCCTTGTGCAGGTTGACAGGTTTTGCTCCGCCCCCTCGTGTAGGTTTCTGTAGTGGGTGGGGCTAGCTGGACCCCTCCCACAGCTTTGCTCTCCCTCCTTGTGCAGGTTGACAGGTCTTGCTCCGCCCCCTCCTGTAGTTTTCTGTAGTGGGTAGAGCCTGGTGGGCCCCTCCCACAGCTCTGCTCTCTCTCCTTGTAAGAATGGTCTGGAAGAATGGTCAAACGTTCCCATAGACACCCTCCTAAACCTTGTGGACGGCCTTCCCAGAAGAGGTGAAGCTGTTATAGCTGCAAAGGGCGGAGCCAACTCAATATTAAACCCTACGGACTAAGACTGGGATGTCATTAAAGTTCATGTGCGTGTAAAGGCAGGCGTCCCAATACTTTTGGTAATATAGTGTATATACAGTATATAGCATAAAACTGTGTGCTGTTTGTACCCCGGAACCCTTTCCCAGAGCTCATGTCACACTCCTGGCCCCCCAAATCCAATCTATGGGGGTAAATCTGTACATGGTGGATGTGGACCGGCAGTGAACTCTTATCTCCGGCTCTTCTCCCTCCTCGGTGCAGATTTAATGGAACAAGATTTAGCGATGAGATGAAGAGCGTTGGATTGATTTCTGCTCCCCGGTAACACAAAACGCTGAGTCCGCTGATATGCAAATGGGGGAATTATCATAATAATATTTCTATAGCACTTCAAAGGAAGGAGAATAGAATTAAAGAAGAACTCCGGGCCCATGTAATAAAAGCTCAGATTATTTCATTCTTGATCAAAAAATAAAACTAAACCTCTTCTTAAACTGTGATTTATTCCATTCCCCATCACTGTCCTGACGAGTGACTCCCCGCCTCCCCGTCTCCCCGCCTCCCCACCTTCCCGCCTCACCGCCCCCCCCCCCCCCCCCCCCGTCTCCCCACCTCCCCGCCATCGTTTTCTCCACACCACCTGAAATGTCAAATCAGAAGGACAGCGAAGGTCAGAAGTGGAAGAGTCACAATAACGAGTTTTCCAAAACATTGGGGTGGATTTAGTAAAGGCGAATAGACAGAGAACTTTGCAGGTGAAGTTGCTCCAGAGCTTAGTAAATGAGGGGAAGCTCTGCTGACTTTCGTCATCCAATCATATGCAAGCAAAAAATGCTGTTTTTCCTTTTTTCTTTTTTTTTTCCTTGCACATGATTGGGTAATCTTTGCTAAGTAAGCTTTACCTCATTTACTAAGCTCTGGAGCAACTGCACTTGCAAAGTGCGTATTCTGTTTGCTTTTAGTAAATCCCCCCCCCACTATGTCTGATAGTTTGGTATTTAGGCTGAACTCCGGGCACAAAAAAAACCCAAAACGTTAATTTCAATATATACCTCAACAGCTACAAAGGATATAAATCCACTTTGTGTGCACCTAATGTTCTTGCAAACCCAGATAGAACTTTGTAAAACTAGCAGTGACATCATCACTGTGCTGTGCATAGTCTGTGCAGGGAGCAGAGCTGTGGGAGGGGCCCATCAAACTCCACCCACCACAGGCTGCCTGCGGGAAAAGTACAGGAGGGGGGCGGAGACAAGACCAGTCACCCTGCACAAGGAGAGAGAGCAGAGCTGTGGGAGGGGCCAGCAGGCTCCACCCACTGCAGACAACTACAGGAGGGAGGCGGAGACAAGACCAGTCACCCTGCACAAGGAGAGAGAGCAGAGCTGTGGGAGGGGCCAGCAGGCTTCACCCACTGCAGACAACTACAGGAGGGAGGCGGAGACAAACCAGTCACCCTGCACAAGGAGAGAGAGCAGAGCTGTGGGAGGAGCCCATCAAACTCCACCCACCGCAGGCTGCCTGCAGAAAAGTACAGAAGGGGGCGGAGACAAGACCAGTCACCCTGCACAAGGGAAGAGAGCAGAGCTGTAGGAGGGGTCAGCAGGCTTCACCCACTACAAAAAAACACAGGGGGGCGGAGACAAGACCAGTCACCCTGCACAAGGAGAGAGAGCAGAGCTGTGGGAGGGGCTCATCAAACTCCACCCACTGCAGAAAACTACAGGAGGGGGCAGAGACAAGACCAGTCTCCCTGCACAAGGAGAGAGACCAGAGCTGTGGGAGGGACCCAGCAGGCTCCACCCACTACAGAAAATGACAGGAGGGACGAAGCAAGGCCAGTCCCCCTGCACAAGGAGAGAAAGCAGCAGTGATTGGTCTTTATTCCAGGAAGTCTCACGCTGGATTACTGCCCAGATCTGGGAGAAATACACAAAGATCACCGAGATTTCAGAAGAAGATACGTGATGAAGGGATTTAGACATTGTTGGCAGTAGCCTGGAGTGCAGCTTTAAAGCTATGGGGGGGGAGTCAGGAAAGGGGGTGTGTCATACAGAGCGCAGGAGGCGGGACCGTTACCGCTGAACAAATGTCTCACTTTTGGATCCTAATTTAAGTTGGCGGGGGGGGGGGGCCTCCATCACAAGAGCGGCTGGGAAGAACTACACATCTTTTGCAGGAAAAGACAGTTCAGATTTGTGAATTTTCAAATTTGCCCAAAGTTCCGCCATTACCGCAAGATATTTCTGGGTGGAGACGTTATGTATACAGGAGGGAACAGGGAGGAGTTCTCCAGAATCGTATGATATTACTTAAAGTGGTTGTAAACCCTTCCATATACCCAGTGAAGGGAATATCCTCAGGTGATACACAGAGATGGAACAAATCCTCCTACATAAGTTGTACCTGTTTATTTAACAGCCATCTTTTTCTTTAAATTCACACAGGATCTCTCAGATTTGAAAAATAGGGGTTGAAGTTACATCAGTGAGGAGAGCTCTGAGAACTGAATGGAGAGAATTGACACCCCCCCCCCTTTCAACACAGCACCCAGGAACAGAGCTGAGGCTGTCAATCACAGGCTGTGTGTTGGAGCTCCCTCCCCTGTCACCATTTTTCTCTTGGGGGTCAGGAAAACTTGTCAGAAGTGACTCATGATGATAGCGGAGGAAGGAGGCAGCAGACAGAAATGATACTTAGTGCTCTGGATTGAGACCAGTACACACTATAGAGGGATGTGCTTTTGTAGCGCCCTCCTAGGTAGGTGATAGTGAGTGTATATCGTTTTAGGGTTTCTCTGCTTAACAGGGAGACGGCTTGGGAAAATGGGTGCTACCACACCTCCCAACATTTTGAGATGGGAATGAGGGACACCTACTAACAAAATTATGTAGGCATAGGACACGCCCCCCTGCCACACCCCCTTAAAGGAGAATTAACCACAAAAAAAGGTTAATTAAATCCACAAGGACTTTTTTACCACTACTATTCCTTTATATTGGCTTTGAAAATGTACAAATGCCGCAATTTAGAAATCAGATGAAAGGTTTAGCCCTGGGAAACAATTTTTGAAAGATAAAAAGTGCATTATATATACAACTATATGGATCAGACCAAAATGAGGGGGAAAAAGGGACTGCTCCAAATCAGGGACAGTCCTTTGAAATCAGGGACAGTCCCTTGAAATCAGGGACAGTTGGGAGCTGTGGGTGCTACTCATGCTGGCTTGAAAGTTTTGCACTGGTCCAATAGTAATGAGGCATATTGGACAGTGGGAGGAAACCTGGCAGATGAGAGCTGTGCCCCAGGGAATGTGCCCCAGGGAATGATGGGTACTTGTATTTATATCTGAAGAGCACATGGGCTCGAGGTCCAGTCCTCCTCTGAGAGAGGTCCAGGTAGGGAGGGGCCTGATGCCTCTTCACCTATCCCCCCCCCCCATACAAATCCCCACTCCTAGCACACATCCCCAGATTTGCCCTTCTAGAAAATCTTTATCCCCCTGACACCCCCCCCCCCCAATTCACCCTCCCAACAAACACAAATTCCCCCTCTCCCCCGAATCTCCTTGTGTTGCCCCCCCCACCTAACCTCACATCATGATACCATATTACCCAGGGCAGCCACCCCCTTGTCCCGACCTTGCCTAGACGTTAAGTCATAGCTCCCAACTGTCCCAGATTTCGAGGGACTGTCCCTGATTTGGAACAAAGTCCCTCTGTCCCCCTCATGTGCCCCTTATTTTGGTCTGATCTATATATAGTTGTATATAAAATGCACTTTTTATCTTTCAAAAAGTGTTTCCCAGTGCTAAACTTTTCATCTAATTGCAGCATTTGTATATTTTAAAAGCCAATATAAAGGAATAGTAGTGGTAAAAAAAAAGCCCTTGTGGATTTAATGAAAATCTTTTTTTTTTTGGTTAATTCCCCTTTAAGGGGGCGTGACAGGGGGCGTGTCCTCTGCCTACATACGTTTGCTAGTAGGTGTCCCTCATTCCCATCTCAAAATGTTGGGAGGTGTGGTTAAGTTATCATAAATAGCTTGGAAAGGCCACATGTAGTCCCCATCAGAAGCCTGTGTGACAACGCAAGAGAACAAATGGGAACCAGGGACAGAGCGTTGTCACCCTATAACAGGAAGTGCCTGAACAGGGACATTAATGGCAGGATCATCAGGGATTATTTTAATGGAAGCTGCAGATTTTAAAAATATTGATCATATTGATTGGGATCAGATCCAATTTAAAATGGGGGTTGTCGGTGGAAATCCAGGACAGATGTCCTCCTGACCCCTCTTAGATATTTGGATTGTTCCCATACCACGCCAAATAGAAAGGGAAGAAATTCCAGTGGCAGGGTTGAATCTCTTTTCCGCACGTTTCCCTCCAAGCATCCTGAGCGCAGTTTGATTGACAAGCAATTTTGTCGCCGTCCGCGGCTGGGACCGCCTGATATCATCTACCGCCCTGCTGGGGGACGCGGCTCCCTGTAATATTGATGAAGGTGTAAATTATATGATTACTTACTGTAACAAGCTGCAGGGACTCGCGGCTCGGACCAATTCGGAGGCTCCGCAGAGACTTGGCGCTTATTGCCGGGGAAGTAAAGCCAGTCTGCCTATTGATTAGGCAAGGAGCGATCAGACTGATTTGTAATGTTTTATAGTCAGCGGCAGAAAATATATTGCGGGGTCCCACGTAGGGTTGCCACCTTTTCTTCGAGCCAAACCCGAACACTTCAGCGGGACTTGGCATTTTTTTTGTAGCATACATTATAAGATTGTAAAATACCCGGGACACCTCTGTGTGTCCTAGGGGAATAGTAATGCGGCACGCGCAGCAGTGAACAGTGGGTGTAGACAATTGCATATAGCGCAGGCGTGCATAATGTACAATATAGTGTATATGTAGTGTGTAATGTTTGGTGGGAGCCTCCCAGTGTAATATTGGGGGGTGGGGGGAGGTCTCCTGGTGTGTATATGTATGTATGTGTATAGATAGATAGATAGATAGATAGATAATGGTGGGTATGGGGGGGTTGGTGGTGAGGACTGTATGTATGGTGTATGGGGGAACTCTGATGTTGGGGGGGGGAAACTCTGATGTAAGGGGGGGCTCTGGTGACGAGATCACCTTATATCAGAGTCCACTGCATTCCCCTTTACATCAGAGTTCCTGTTTATGTAATTGTCCACAGAGTTCTAACTTGCATTTAAAATGGAAACTCTAATGTGGGGGGGACTCTGGTCACCATAGAGCACCTTCCACAGAGTGAATGCACTAAGGTAAGGTGGGGGGGGTTACTGATATAAGAGGTAACCTTTATATCAGTGCCCCTTTACCCTACTGCATTCACTGCCCCCTACACCAGTGATCCCCCCTTCAGACTGGCCTTGCTACACTATCACTGACCACCACTCAGGTGCATCGTGCAGGGCTCAGTCAGATGGTTCTCTTTGGGCCCCAGCTTGGTGGCTCTCCTTTCATCCTATATTACACTACGAGACTGTGCGGCCATAATACAAGAGATGATCAGAGGCTACAGACACAATACAAAAAAATTGTCAGAGACTGCAGACATAGTACAGGAGATGGTAAGAGACTGCAGACATGGTACAAAAGATGGTCAGAGACTGCAGACATAATACAGGAGATGGTCAGAGATTGCAGACATAGAGTGTGCGGCCATAATACAAGAGATGATCAGAGTCTACAGACTTGATACAAAAGATGGTCAGAGACTGCAAACATACTACAGGAGATGGTCAGAGACTGCAGACAAAGTACAGGAGATGGTAAGAAACTGCAGACATAGTACAGGAGATGGTCAGAGACTGCAGACATGATACAGGAGATGGTCAGAGACTGCAGAAATAGTACAGGAGATGGTCAGAGACTGCAGAAATAGTACAGGAGATGGTCAGAGACTGCAGACATAGTACAGGAGATGGTCAGAGAGTGTGCTGTTATAATACAAGAGGTGATCAGAGTCTACAGACATGGTACAAAAGATGGTCAGAGACTGCAGATATAGTACAGGAGATGGTCAGAGACTGCAGACATAATACAGGAGATGGTCAGAGACTGCAGACATAGTACAGGAGATGGTCAGAGACTGCAGACATGATACAAGAGATGGTCAGAGACTGCAGCCATAGTACAGGAGATGGTCAGAGACTGCAGACACAGTACAGGAGATGGTCAGAGACTGCAGACATAGTACAGGAGATGGTCAGAGACTGCAGCCATAGTACAGGAGATGGTCAGAGACTGCAGCCATAGTACAGGAGATGGTCAGAGACTGCAGACATGATACAAGAGATGGTCAGAGACTGCAGCCATAGTACAGGAGATGGTCAGAGACTGCAGACATGATACAAGAGATGGTCAGAGACTGCAGCCATAGTACAGGAGATGGTCAGAGACTGCAGACACAGTACAGGAGATGGTCAGAGACTGCAGACACAGTACAGGAGATGGTCAGAGACTGCAGACATAGTACAGAAGATGATCAGAGACTGCAGACATAATACAGGAGATGGTCAGAGACTGCAGACATGATACAGGAGATGGTCAGAGACTGCAGACATGATACAGGAGATGGTCAGAGACTGCAGACATGATACAGGAGATGGTCAGAGACTGCAGACATGATACAAGAGATGGTCAGAGACTGCAGACATATTACAGGAGATGGTCAGAGACTGCAGATATAGTACAGGAGATGATCAGAGACTGCAGATATAGTACAGGAGATGGTCAGAGACTGCAGACATAATACAGGAGATGATCAGAGACTACAGACATAATACAGGAGATGATCAGAGACTGCAGACATAATACAGGAGATGATCAGAGACTGCAGACATAATACAGGAGATGATCAGAGACTGCAGACATAATACAGGAGATGATCAGAGACTCCAGACATGATACAAGAGATGGTCAGAGACTGCAGATATAGTACAGGAGATGGTCAGAGACTGCAGACATAGTACATGAGATGGTCAGAGACTGCAGACATGATACAGGAGATGGTCAGAGACTCCAGACATAGTACAGGAGATTGTCAGAGACTGCAGACATAATTGGGCTGAAATTGCACCCGGGTCACATATGAATCGCACAGAACGCACATCGTGTTCCTGTGTTTTCATAGTGTGAACCCACCCTGTGACCTGGAACCCACACTTTGCTCCACTAACTTGCTTGGAAGGGGGGCACTTGTATGGGCACCTGGAGCAATTTTCCACATCTCCTGTGGGGTGCCAAGGGCCACCCGCTCTGTGGCAGACATCATCTCTTTAATATTGGGGGGAGAGGATATGTGCTAAGGGGGGTGGATTTCATATCCAAGCCCCCTTTTAGCACAGGTATTAAAGTGCCCCCTAGAAGATATCCCCCCCCCATTGCTCAAAGTGAACTGTAGGCTAGTTCCCCCCTCACCCTCTTGTTCATGCCCCCCATCCTCTGGAAGACTCACTGTGGATTAGTTCAGATAGATGATCTCAGTCCAGCAGCGTTGTCGGCAGCGTGGTGAGCCTTCTCCTCCCCTCCTCCTCCTCTGTGTACACAGGAAAACAACACAGCAGGAGGAGGAGGGGCGGGTTCACTCCACAGCACTCTCTCTGCACTGTGTATGTGTCCTGCAGCTGGGGACAGCGGGGAGAGATGTCGGGTCTGCCCTGTCATGAAAAGTGGAGCTCACAGGCGGCGTGTGGGAACAAAGATACCCCGCATAACTGCAGCATTCCATTACTATGATTCGCCGGGGGAGTTAATTAGAGGGCCGCCTGTGTAGGCAAGGCACGCCGCACAGGGAGCCACAGGCGGGTCTGAATAATGTGCCCGGGTCTCAGGCGGCCAGAGACCCGGACACATGTTTCAAAACCCGTACTGTCCGGGTGAATCCCGGACAGGTGGCAACCCTAGTCCCACGTGCGCGCTTGTGTTTTCCGGGGATAAAATGGTTCATCAGCAGAGGAAATTCTCTCAAATCTTATTTAAAACTGCCAACTAAATCACGCAACGCGCTGACTCGTCCCGGTCAATAGACAGCGGAGATCAGAGAACGCTGGAGAAGTTTAAACATTTATGAGGAAAGGAAAAAAATAGACATCATCAGTAACAAGAAAACGGCATCAATGTTTCATCCTGATGAGCAAAAACTTTCCATATATTTCCTGTTCAGTAAAAGGGTTTCCTGATTTTGCGATAATTTAAAGGGCCAGTCCCCCGAAAGTAAACATTTTAGGTATAGATGCAGTGGCGGCCTGTCCATACGGGGTGCAGGGACGCTGCCCCCTCTAAACCATCCGCCCGGCCCCTAATCTTCATGTAGGGTGCCAGACGCATGGATTCCAATGCAGTGGCGACTGGTGCTCAAAATTTTTTGGGGGGGCGCAAACAAATTGAAAAATTCTGAGAAAAAAACATCAATTGCAGCCTCACTGTGCCCATCAAACACAGCCTCTGTGCCCATCAAACACAGCCACTGTGCCCATCAAATGCAGCCTCTGTGCCCATCAAATGCAGCCTCTGTGCTCATCAAACACAGCCACTGTGCCCATCAAACGCAGCCACTGTGCCATTCAATAGCAGCCACTGTGCCCATCAAACGCAGCCACTGTGCCCATCAATAGCAGCCACTGTGCCCATCAAACGTAGCCACCATGCCCATCAAACGCAGCCACCGTGCCCATCAAAAGCAGCCACTGTGCCCATCAAACGCAGCCACTATGCCCATAAAACACAGCCACCATGCCCATTAAACGCAGCCACTGTGCCCATCAAATGCTGCCAATGTGCCATCAAACGCAGCCACTGTGCCTTTAAACCACCACTGTGCCCATCAAACGCAGCCACTGTGCCCCATCAAACGTTGCTACTGTGTCCATCAAATTCTGCCACTGTGCCCCATCAAATGCTGCCACTGTGCCCATCAAATGCTGCGACTGTGCCCCATCAAATGCTGCCACTGTGCTCATCACATGCAGCCACTGTGCCCATAAAATGCAGCCACTGTGCCCATCAAATGCCACCACTGTGCCCCATCAAATGCCTCCACTGTGTCCATCAAATGCTGCCACTGTGCCCATCAAATGCTGCCACTGTGCTCATCACATGCAGCCACTGTGCCCATAAAATGCAGCCACTGTGCCCATAAAATGCCACCACTGTGCCCCATCAAATGCCTCTACTGTGTCCATCAAATGCCGCCACTGTACCCATCAAATGCCGCCAATGTGACCCCCTGCTCGCCGTCTGCACGCCACTTACCTTATCTTGGTGACGGGTCAGGCAGCGGGTGATGGCGGCGAGCTGTGGGACCTTGCAGAGGCTCAGACAACGACTCCTTTGTCCTCCATGTGTCTCCTCCCCTCCTCCTGGTAGGCTTTCAATCACAGCGCCTGTCCTTTCAGCCAGTCAGGTGAAGGCTATCAGACCCACGCTACCTGATTAGTGGAGAGGCAGTTCAGTGTTAGAAAAGCAAATTAATATTCGCTTGGGTGGAATGTGAGCGCAATGCTTTGCACTCCAAGTTCACCTTTTTTGAAGCCTATTAGAGCCTTTGGCTCTAATCTAATACCTCCCCGCCGCTGTAATTCAGGCGCCCAGCATCCAAAAAGGGGCCGGATGCCTGAATGGGGGGGGGGGGGGGTTAGGCCATGGATAGATTCATGCTATGCATGAATCTATCCATCAGTCACAGAGGGTAGTGGCTGGAGAGAGGGGGTGGCGCCTGTGCGCCCTTAATGGACGCACCGCCACTGTTCTAATGTTTTTTTTTTTTTCGAAGCACGTGATTACAGCGGGAGGCTCTAATTGGCTTCAAAAAGGATAAGCTCAGGGCACAGAGCACTACGCCCCGAGCCCACCCACTTGTGTAACAATAGAAAATTGATGTTTGCTATTGTCTTCCTGTTTGACGCCCCCCCAAAATGGAACACCAGCCGCCACTGTATAGCTGGGGCCTGGTGGACTGAGTCAGTCCTGACTTTTTCCAGGTTTGTGATATTCCAAAAGTAAGATCTACTGGCCATAATTCATGACAGCTTTGTGTATCCCCGCCCACCTTTGTGTGTTCCAGCTTCTCCTGTTGCATTTTCTATAATTATATATCTGATAAAAATCTAATAGGGATGGCGGAAGCCCCTCATAATGGCTCACATTAGGTGTGCAGATTGGGGGAAAAAAGATAGGGATGCTGGGAACCCCTCACAATGGGCACAATAGGTTTGTAGATTCTGGGACCCAGCACAGGGATGGTGGGAATCCCTCATAATGGGCATAGCAGGTGTACAGACCCGGGAACTCAGCACAGGGATGGTGGGAACCCCTCATAATGGGCATAGCAGGTGTACAGACCCGGGAACTCAGCACAGGGATGGTGGGAACTCCTCATAATGGGCAAAGCAGGTGTACAGACCCGGGAACTCAGCACAGGGATGGTGGGAACCCCTCATAATGGGCATAGCAGGTGTACAGACCCGGGAACTCAGCACAGGGATGGTGGGAGCCCCTCATAATGGGCATAGCAGGTGTACAGACCCGGGAACTCAGCACAGGGATGGTGGGAGCCCCTCATAATGGGCATAGCAGGTGTACAGACCCGGGAACTCAGCACAGGGATGGTGGGAGCCCCTCATAATGGGCATAGCAGGTGTACAGACCCGGGAACTCAGCACAGGGATGGTAGGAACCACTCATAATGGGCACAGCAGGTGTACAGACCCGGGAACTCAGCACAGGGATAGGAACCCCTCACAATGGGCACAACAGGTTTGTAGATTCTGGGACCCAGCACAGGGATGGTGGGAACCCCTCATAATGGGCACAGCAGGTGTAGAGACCCAGGAACTCAGCACAGGGATGGTGGGAACCCCTCATAATGGGCACAGCAGGTGTACAGACCCCGGAACTCAGCACAGGGATGGTGGAAATCCTCATAATGGGCACAGCGGGTGTACAGACCCGGGAACAAAGCACAGGGATGGTGGGAATCCTCATAATGGGCACAGCTGTGTAGAGACCCGGGAACTCAGCACAGGGATGGTGGGAATCCTCATAATGGGCACAGCGGGTGTAGAGACCTGGGAACTCAGCACAGGGATGGTGGGAAACTGCCATTCTGCTCCTTGACAGTGCTTCCAGAGACCTGGGGCTAAAGTTGGTTCTCTGCCCCAGGAGGGATGCTGAATCCTCGGGAGGACCCAGGTGGGGGCCCCCTGGATAGGCCTGTGACTAGGCCTCAGCCTGTGTAAGATACTGGGCCTGGCCCAAGGAGAGATGAGTCCCTGTCTGCCTTTAGACAGAGGATTGTCAGGAAGCCAAAACGGATTGAGAAAGAAAAGGAGAAATTGTTAGTTTTGATGTCTGAATTTTGGAAGAAAAACAGATTTGTGCCAAAGTATACAGTAAGAAGAGACTGGCTCTCTGAAGGACTTGGAACAAGCTGTGAGGAAACAGAAGGAACTGGTGGGTTCTCTGAAGGAGAATAGTGGAATATTTAAAGAAAAATATAGAAACAAGGAACGGTTTAGCCGAACGAGAAGGGGAGTCGCTTCCTGCATGGAAAGTGACCCAATCAGTGAGGAGATGCAGGTACTGGCAGAGTCGGTAGAGAGTGAGAAAGTGGGCCCGGAGGATGAGCCCAGCTGTTCAACACCTCAGGCATCTGCTGAGCCCACAGTGGCGGAGGCCTCTGTCCCCCTCCCATTGCAGCAGCAATATGGAACATCTGAGCAGGAGGTTGAGGGAGGTACAGGCATGGTGGAGTTCATGACTGTGCAGGAATCCCCTTTGGATGCAGCTTCCCTGGATGACGATGAGGAGGTGGACACCGTTCCTCGCTCTGTGAAAGAGAGACCTGCGGAGAGAGCAAGATCGACCATGAAGTCTGAAACAACTGGGGGGAAGTCTGATCCCACCGTCAGCCATGACATTGCAAAGGTAACAACACAGCAAACAGGTACAGTGTGTGTACAGGATGGTGACGAGGACTTTATTAGTGACAATGGGCTTGCTGAGGGTTGTAGTGCTACAGGCAGTCAGCCCAGACCCATAGACAATGTACAGTCTGATTTACCTGCTGAAAACAAAACCTCAGATTTAAATGAAACTGGTGAGAGTAACTGTCAGCTTCTGGGGGAGGAGTCTGCAGAGAGGAGCGCCATGGACAATACAGTGACTTTGCCTGGACCAGACACAGCGGCTGTTTCTGACAATAGTGGAAGAGATGCTGGGAGCAGTAGTGCTACAACTATCCTGAGTCTGCAGTAGCCAAGACTGCGCTTGAACCCAGGAAAGAAGCTGAGTGTTCAGAGCAGAGGGAGAGGGCAGGTCCTGCCTCTGTTGATTCCACTGCTATCCCAGCTGAATCAGACTCTCTGTCAGCTGGTTTGATTGTGTCTAAGGACAACACTGCAATTGGTGTGTCTGTGGGGAAAACTTATGCTGGTGTTGCTGCTACGGGATTTGGGAGGAGGGAGCAGGCAGGGAAGGAATATGGAAATGTTTTATCTTCCTCAATGTTTAAAAGGAGAAATGTTGTGCAGCTCCGATGGGAGGATGGTGGACTTCCTCCACATAGGAGGGCAGTGGTGGATAAGATTCTGCAGATGAGGTTTAGGCCCACAGATATCTTCGCCCTGATCAGTCTGGCAGGTTCCTATGAGTCTGATCTGTCCTTTATCCGTCCGGAGTCTTTGGACATATTTCTAAGTCAGAATGGTGGAAGCTTGTAAAACAGCGGACTGTTGGGCTTTTTAAGGCCAAAGGAAGAAAGAAGCTGCAAGATAATTATATCACCTACCAATGTTTGCGGAGGAAACTTGACTGCCTTGTTTGGAATGGTGGAGATTCTGGGGCGATCTCTGAGGTGAAGCTCCTCCTTAGGAGACATCAATATGAGCGGCCTCTTTGGTTCAGGAGAGGGATTATGGGAAATATCATTTGCCTGACCCTTACCAGAAATGTAAACAGAGCGTAGCAGTTAAGACGGTCAGTGGCCTGAAGTACGGGCTCTCTGACGAAGTCTAGGTCAGGGATCCTGGAGGTTGTCAGGTCATACTATGCTGATGTCCTGGGAGGAAAGAGCCTTGATCGGACAAGGATGTTGGGTTTTTTGGACTCTACACTAGGTCTGGATAGTATTGTTCCTTTGATGAATTTGACAGATGAAATCACTGCAGATGAGATAATCCAGGCTATTGATAAACTAGCCATCAAGTAAACGCCAGGGCCAGATGGTTTGACAGCCGAATTTGATAAATGTTATAAGACAATCCTGGCTCCCTACCTTGCGGAGGTTTTTAACTGCTTCAGATCTGCGCTATAGCCAAATGACGGCTACAGCGTGGATCTGTTTTGCCGGGAGTACATCTATTGACGTCCTCCCCTTTGCAGGCTCCTGAAGGGCACGCGCGGCACGTGCTGTGATCGCCCGAGATAATGAGATTAGGGTGATCACAGATCCAAGTAAGGGGCCGATCCCGGCCCCTTACCACGTGATCAGCTGTCAGTCAATGACAGCTGATCGCGTGATGTAAACAGAAGATTTCATTTTTTTTTCTTCTCACGTTGACAGACTGAGGAGAAAAAAAGCCAATTACTGGCTTCTGTTTGAAGGGACATCGGTCCCGAAGAGGAAGAGCCTCATATATGCCCACCAGTACTGCCTGCCAGAGCCACCTGCCAGTGCCACGAATCAGTGCCCACAGTGCCACGAATCAGTGCCCACAGTACGTAAGTGCCAGCAATCAGTGCCACCTATCAGTGCCCACAAATGCCACCTATCAATGCCCACCAGTGGTGCCAATCAGTGCCTAATCAGTGCCACCTAGCAGTGCCCCCTATCAGTGTCACCTACCAGTGCCCATTACTGCCACCCATCAGTGCCAGCTATCAGTGCCACCTATTAGTGCCCTTCAGTGCCACCCATCAGTGTCACCTCTCAGTGCCCACCAATGCCACCTATCAGTGCCCACCAGTGTCACCTCATCAGTGCCCACCAGTGCCACTTATTAGTGCCCATCAGTGCTGCCTTATCAGTGCCCATCAGTGTTGCCTTATCAGTGCCCATCAGTGCAGCCTATCGGTGCCCATCAGTGTAGCCTCATCAGCGCACATCAATGAAGCAGAAAAATTACCTGTTTGCAAAATTTATTAACAAAATATAAAACGGTTTTGTATTATTTTTTTTTTTTTAAATCAGTCTTTTTAAAAAAAATTTAACAAAATACCACCAAAAGAAAGCTCTATTTGTGGGAAAAAAATTATAAAAATGTCATTTGGGTACAGTGTTGTATGACCGCGTAATTGTCATTCAAAAAGTGGCAACGCTAAAAGCTGAAAATTGGTCTGGGCAGGAGGGGGGTTTAGGTGCCCGGTAAGAAAGTGGTTAATGGCTGTTTGTATGAGGGTTCTCTCCCTCCCTCCATGAGGCAATCTGCAGTGAGTCAGAGAGTAAAGATCCTTCGATGATTGGGAATTGGCGCCCCATTAGTCTTCCTAATGTTGATAGAAAGATACTGGCAAAGATTTTTTATGGCGATTATCACCAGTTGCAGGCAGTTTTTTATCCCACCACCAGCACCGCCCGGTCCAGGGTAGAAGCACTTTCTCAGCAGTGTTAGCTGTCTAGGAGGCCTTGGAGCGTTGTAGGGCTGCTGGTTGGGGTAAATTTTTGCTGACATTGGATCAGGCTAAGGCCTTTGATTGGGTTAATCATGAATACTTGTGGCTCCTTCTTGGCAAATATGGCCTGAAGGGGGGTTTCATTGATTGGCTCACGATTTTGTACAAAGGGGCCTCTGGTTAATGGTTGGGTCAGGCAGCCCTTTGCGGTCGGCTCGGGTGTGCGTCAGGGGTGTCCATTGAGTCCTCTGCTATATGTGTTTGCAATTGACCCCTTCATTAAAAGGCTAGAGAGTGGACCTTTGTGTGGGGTACCTTTGGGCATCGCTGGTGAGCCTCCTTTCAAGGTTGTGGCCTATGGAGATGATATTTCTGTTTTTGTCTCTGGGACTGGGGAGGTGCAGGAGGTGGTCTCAGTGATAAGGCAGAATACAGAGGCATCAGGTTCAAAGGTCAACCAGGACAAGTGTGAAGCTTTCTGGATGAGCATGGAAGGTGAGAGCTTTGTTCTCCCGGAGCCCCAGCAAAAAATTTGAGTTCTAGGCATTGATTTCGGCCCAGGTGACTATGGTCATGCAAATTGGGTGAACAGGCTGGAGAATGCCGATGCCAAGGTGGCAAGCTGGAAAGGTTGGCAGCTTTCCTTGAGGGAAAAGGTTGATCTGATCAAAAATTACCTGATTCCGACATTTCTGTATGTCAGTTTTGTTTGCGTTTTGCCAGTTTCTCTCTATACCAGGGTCTATAGTTGTTTCTTCCAGCTGTTATGGGGGAACAAAATAAACGTCATCAAAAGGAATGTGACTTACCTTCCTAGGCGAGAGGGTGGTCTAGAGATGATCAACCCTGTAGTCTTTTTCTCTCTAATGTTTGTGAAGTACAATCTTGGTAACATGTTGGCAGAGAGACCGCCTGGGTGGGTTGGTATTTTCAAGTCCTGGTTTAGGCCCTCTCTGCGAGACTGGGAAAATAGTGGGCCAGTGAAAGCCTGAGGGTCAAGCATCATAAACTCCCAGCTTATATTGCCTTGTGTTTGAAAATGCTTCGGCAGTGGCAAGTAACAGCAGGAGAAGTCAGGTCTCTTCCAAGGAAACTTCTTGTGAAGTGGATCATGAGCTTTGCTTTTTGCGAGCCACTGGCCTTGAGGTATTGCCCAAGCCTGGTTTTGGGGTGGTTTTGCGATTGATTAATTTGGAGAGCACCCCAATGAAGTTTAGGGATCAGGCTTGGCTTGCCTTTCATGGAAAACTATATGTGAAGGGCATCTTGAAGTTTCTTTCCATGAGTGATCGGAGCTGCCTGAGTGTGGAGGAGTGGTGGAGTCCATGGATCACTTTCTACTTTGGTGCCCTTTTAGTATAGAGGTATACAAGAGAGTGGGGAGGGCTCTGGGTATACCCTTCCTCCCCCATATGAGTTATGCAGAGTGGGTGTATGGGGCATTCCAGACTCGTCAGGATTATTTTTAATTAGTCTAGTAGTCCATTATTTCACGTGTCAGGTATCCTTATGGGGTAAAATCCTCCCTGTCAAAGTGGTGGTGCAGGACATTCTGGGTGAGGTTGGGAAGATTTGGGGTCTTGAGAAAGACAGGTGGCGGCAGGAGGCCTGGATAAGGGCGTGGAGGAATATCAGGACTCTGTAGATGCTGCCTGTTGATCTAGGGGTGTGCGGCTTTTCTTTGTATTCTTGTTTCACTCCCCTAGAGTTTCAGATCAAATATATTTTTGATAAAAGGCTGCATGCATGGTGACGGTGATGTTCCTTAGTCTGGCTCTCTCGTAGGGATTATGTTGTGCGCAAGTTAGTTTGTACCATTTATTATGTTCTTGTTTTTTTGTTTTGTATAGTCATATTCAATTATTTTGTAAATATGTTTTATTTATTTATTATGGTTTTATTGTATATAAGTTGTTGTTTGTAAGATTTTTCTATAAACAAAATTAACCCCTCATAATGGGCACAGCGGGTGTACAGACCAAGGAACCCATCACAGGGATTATGGGAACCCCTCATAATGGGCACAGTAGGTGTACAATCCCAGAAACACAAAAAACAAACAAAAAATATGTGCGGTCCCAGACCCTTAATCGTACCATGCAGCCTGGCTTGCCGGCAAAGGGAGGGAGGAGGATAAGCATGTATCCTTCCTCCTAAACCATACCAGGTTACATGCCCTCAACATGGGGAGGTGCCTTTCCAGTGGCAATCCACCTGGCAAAGCACCTTCTCCCCATGTTGATTAGGACAAGGACCTCTTCCCCATAACCATGGCCGATGGTTGTTGGGGTCTGCAGGCAGGGGGCTTATTACCAGAATTTGGAAGCCACTTTAATCATAAGGGGGCCCACCTTCCCTAATAATGAGACCTTCAGTTCTTCCCTAATG
This sequence comes from Lithobates septentrionalis, assembly GCA_037952835.1. Taxonomy (NCBI): domain Eukaryota; kingdom Metazoa; phylum Chordata; class Amphibia; order Anura; family Ranidae; genus Lithobates; species Lithobates septentrionalis. The sequence continues at coordinate 299,508 of JBBDGP010004377.1, read as the reverse complement.
ATGAACATCCCTAACCACCTTCCCTAATAATGAGACCATTGGTTCCTCCCTAATGATGAGCATCCCTAACCACCTACCCACCTTCCTTAATGATGAAACCATCAGTTCTTCCCTAATAATGTTCCCTAATAATGAGCATCCCAAACCATGTAACCACCTTCCCTAATGATGAGACCATCAGTTCTTCCCTAATGATGAGACCATCAGTTCTTCCCTAATGATGAGCATCCCTAACCACCTACCCACCTTCCTTAATGATGAGACCATCAGTTCTTCCCTAATAATGTTCCCTAATAATGAGCATCCCAAACCCTGTAACCACCTTCCCTAATGATGAGACCATCAGTTCTTCCCTAATGATGAGCATCACTAACCACCTAACCACCTTCCCTAATGATGAGACCATTGGTTCTTCCCTAATGTTGAGCATCCCTAACCACCTTCCCTAATGAGGAGATCATCAGTTCTTCCCTAATGATTATCATTCCTGTGGGTTTTTTGTTGGGGGGGCGGCAGATAACCCCCCGCCCGCTGTCTGCTGATCGGTCTGGCACTTACGCCATCTAGGTGGTGGGTGGCGGTGTCCTCTGCTCCAACACTGCGGACGCGATCTAGGTGGCGGGCTCCGGTGTCCTCATCTCCTTCTCCTCCTAGGCGTCCAATTGGATCGCCTGACATATTGACCAATCGGGAAACGGGTCTCACGACCCACTTCCTGATTGGCGGGGAGTAGATTTTGTGTGAAGATAGAGAATATTTATTTGCTATTGTCACACAACTGGGGGGGGGGGGGGTCGAGGCGCAGTGCCCTGGGCCCTGAGACCACCCTTTTTGAAGTCTATTAGAGCCTCTGACTCTAATCACATGCTTAAAATAAACACACACCCCTATTGGAATCCATAGTCTGGTGCCCCTGCATGCAGATCAGGGGGCCGGACGCATGAATAGGGGTGGTGGCACCCGTGTGCCCCTAATGGACAGGCCGCCACTGCTACCCACCTTCCCTAATGATGAGACCATCAGTTCTTCCCTAATGATGAACATCCCTAATGATAAGACCATCCGTTCTTTCATAATAATGAGCATCTCTAACCACCTAACCACCTTCCCTAATGATGAGACCTTCAGTTCTTCCCTAATGATGAGCATCCCTAAACACCTAACCACCTTCCCTAATGATGAGCAACTCTAACCACCTAACCACCTTCCCTAATGATGCGCATCTCTAACCACTTTCCCTAATGATGAAACCATTGGTTCTTCCCTAATAATGAGCATCTCTAACCACATAACCACTTTCCCCAATGATGAGACCATTGCTTCTTCCCTAATGATGAGCATCTCTAACCACCTAGCCACCTTCCCTAATGCCTTCCCTAATGACAAGCATCCCTAACCACCTGATGAGATTATCGGTTCTTCCCTAATAATGAGCATCTCTAACCACCTTCCCTAATGATGACGCCATTGGTTCTTCGCTAATGAGGAGTATCCCTAACCACCTAACCACCTTCTCTAACGATGAGCATCTCTAACCACCTAACCACCTTCCCTAATGATGAAACCATTGGTTCTTCCCTAATAATGAGTATCTCTAACCACATAACCACCTTCCCCAATGATGAGACCATTGGTTCTTCCCTAATGATGAGACCATTGTTTCTTCCCTAATGACGAGCATCCCTAGCCACCTAACCACCTTCCCTAATGATGAGCATCTCTAACTATCTAGCCACCTTCCCTAATGACAAGCATCCCTAACCACCTGATGAGATCATCGGTTCTTTCCTAATAATGAGCATCTCTAACCACCTTCCCTAATGATGAGACCATTGGTTCTTCTCTAATGATGAGACCATTGGTTCTTCTCTAATGATGAGACCATTGGTTCTTCTCTAATGATGAGCATCCCTAACGACCTTCCATAATGATGAGCATCTCTAACCACTTTCCCTAATGATGAGACCATTGGTTCTTCCCTAATAATGAGCATCTCTAACCACATAACCACCTTCCCCAATGATGAGACCATTGGTTCTTCCCTAATGATGAGACCATTGGTTCTTCCCTAATGATGAGCATCTCTAACCACCTAGCCACCTTCCCTAATGCCTTCCCTAATGACAAGCATCCCTAACCACCTGATGAGATTATCGGATCTTCCCTAATAATGAGCATCTCTAACCACCTTCCCTAATGATGAAACCATTGGTTCTTCCCTAATGATGACGCCATTGGTTCTTCCCTAATGAGGAGTATCCCTAACCACCTAACCACCTTCTCTAACGATGAGCATCTCTAACCACCTAACCACCTTCCCTAATGATGAGACCATTGGTTCTTCCCCAATAATGAGTATCTCTAACCACATAACCACCTTCCCCAATGATGAGACCATTGGTTCTTCCCTAATGATGAGAACATTGGTTCTTCCCTAATGACGAGCATCCCTAACCACCTACCCACCTTCCCTAATGATGAGAATCTCTAACCATCTAGCCACCTTCCCTAATGACAAGCACCCCTAACCACCTGTTGAGATCATTGGTTCTTTCCTAATAATGAGCATCTCTAACCACCTTCCCTAATGATGAGACCATTGGTTCTTCCCTAATAATGAGTATCTCTAACCACATAACCACCTTCCCCAATGATGAGACCATTTGTTCTTCCCTAATGATGAGACCATTGTTTCTTCCCTAATGATGAGCATCCCTAGCCACCTTCCCTAATGATGAGCATCTCTAACCACCTAACCACTTTCCCTAATGATGAGACCATTGGTTCTTCCTTAATAATGAGTATCTCTAACCACATAACCACCTTCCCCAATAATGAGACCATTGGTTCTTCCCTAATAAGGCAGAAAAATGGGATTGAAAGAGGAACCAAAGCAGAGACCTCTCCAATAGGGTCCTGCCTCTTTCAGAAGGAGAAGGACTATTGCGGTACCATAAGGAGAGAAAGACCTTGTTTAAAAAATGTATAAATTTATTTCAAAATAACAATAAAAAGTCCTGCGGGGGACATATACTATACATATTCATGATTTAGCATACACAAACAATAATGATTGTTACAGCATTGTTGACACTAAGTTGGTATAAGTGATGCCCACACAGATACATGGACAGAGGTTATATAATATGATACTTGCAGACGTGACCTCTACAGTTTCGCTGTCACAGCTGCTTCTTCAGGAGGCGTCTGATAGTATATAATCTATGAAGATGAAGAAAACAATACAGTATCAACATGACAAGCAAGAATAAATAAGCAGTTATCAGAAGAGGTACACAATTGATATTGGAGAACATAATTGAAATTTGAAAATTGCACTCACCAAGCTATAACCTCAAAGGTTCTCTGGAGTGATACTGTGAGACGCCCTCAAGAGGCGTTCCCCCGGGGGCGGGCCAGGGAGGCAAATTGGGGTGATACTATTGTAAGAAATTCAATAAAATGAAGTTTTAAAATTTATACGGTGTGTACTACTTGAGGGACCACCCAGAAGTGTCAAGTTGAGGTGAAGAGGGGTGAAAAGAGAGGAAAGAGAGGAGGAAATTAAATGACCAAGAACTAAAACCCGGGAGTGGTGAAGGGGAAGAGGGAAGGAAGAGGATCAGAGAGGGGGAAAAAGGAAAAGGGAAGGGGGGGGGTTTTTGGAAAGTGAAGGGGGGAAAAAGAAAAGGGGGAGTGATGGATGGGGGAGAGGGGCGGAAAGACAAAGGGGAGAAAAACAGGGGGGGAAAAAAGAGGAGGAGGGGGGAAGGGGGGGAGGGAAGGAGGGGGAAAGGAGAAGGAAAAGGAAGGGAGGGAAAGGGGAAAAGGAGAGGAAGCTGTTGGGGAAGGGAGGGAAAGGGAAAGGGAGGAAAGGGACATAGGAAGGAACTGGGGAAGGGTAAGTAGAGGGAGGGGAAAAAGAATGAAAAAAGGGGGGAGGAAAAAAAAAAAGAGACGGGGTCACAGGGGAGGGGTGGAACAGAGAGGGGGTGGGCAGAGAGAGGGAAACACAAGAGAGGGAGGAGGGGGGGGGGGGAAGGGGGGAGGGGAAGGGGATGGAGGGGGGGGGAAAGAGGGAGGAAAAGGGGGGAAGGGGAAGAAGAAAAAGGGAGGGGGAGGGGGGGGGAGAGAAAGGGGAACAAAAGGGGGATAGAATAAGGAGGAGAGGTTGAAGTGTAATAACCCAATAAACCTGGTTGAGAAGATTAGGAGAACACAGAACTAAAGAAGGGGGGTCATGGTATCAAAAAGATTACCCACCGTTGCCGTGGTAAAAGCTAGACTCAAAGGCTGCTGGCACCCAGAATGACGTGACTAGTGCAGTCGATGGCCAATGAGCCACACCACACTGTCGAAAAGGAGTCTTCCCTAATGATGAGCATCCCTAGCCACCTAACCACCTTCCCTAATGATGAGCATCTCTAACCATCTAGCCACCTTCCCTAATGACAAGCATCCCTAACCACCTGATGAGATCATCGGTTCTTTCCTAATAATGAGCATCTCTAACCACCTTCCCTAATGATGAGACCATTGGTTCTTCTCTAATGATGAGACCATTGGTTCTTCTCTAATGATGAGACCATTGGTTCTTCTCTAATGATGAGACCATTGGTTCTTCTCTAATGATAAGACCATTGGTTCTTCTCCAATGATGAGACCATTGGTTCTTCTCTAATGATGAGACTATTGGTTCTTCTCTAATGATGAGACCATTGGTTCTTCTCTAATGATGAGACCATTGGTTCTTCTCTAATGATGAGACCATTGGTTCTTCTCTAATGATGAGACCATTGGTTCTTCTCTAATGATGAGACCATTGGTTCTTCTCTAATGATGAGACCATTGGTTCTTCTCTAATGATGAGACCATTGGCTCTTCTCTAATGACGAGCATCCCTAACCCCCTTCCCTAATGATGAGCATCCCTAACGACCTTCCATAATGATGAGCAGCTGATGCCGAAGTGACTGTAGTCAGTAAGTGACTGAAAGAGGCCGGAGGAGATCAGCGGCACTGAGATTGGAAAACAGATGATAAAAAGTACAAAAAAGTTATTTTATTTAAAAAAAAATGTAAATAATTTATGATACAGCTAAGTGTCAATCAGAGTTCACAGCAGACTCACTACAAAGTTCTGCAGTATTCCTCACCTACCTTCTCCCTCCTATTCCCGACCACAAAGGGTTACCACAGAGCACCTCGTCCTGCTGATCTGTAGATTTCCAAAATGGAAAAAAAATTCAAATCAGACCAACAGGATCCATTTTACTAAACGTCTCCGTCCGCGGCGGTCATACATTTACATTATAATTTGCGGTTGTAAAGTGTGTATCTGCCCAGCGTGGCGCCCGCGTCGGAGGCGAGTGCCGCAGGGCGCCTTTAAAGCAGATTGCTGACATTAGCCTTCATTGTTTTTCCCAGCGCTGTTTTCCTTTTTAAGTTAATTCTTATTTTATAAAGGCCGTCAGCTCTCAGCGCTCTCATGGCAGATCCCGCTGTTTGCCCTAAACTCTCTGGGATGCGTCACGCGTGGCTCTGGGGTTTCCTCCTCTGACCATTGACGTCACCAGCTCTTCACGTCTCTGCAGCGCTCACATCAGTCAGGAATCGTCAGGCTGGTTATTTTCCAGAAACAATCATTACGGTATGAAGTTCTTTATTAAGGAAACCTAAATTCTTAAAGAAAAAAACAGCTGCCAAAGGATTTTAATTTCTGTCCATCCAGTCCTGAAAGGTACACAGCTCTGCCACACAGCACAGCCCTGCCCAGCGAGGCTGAAGACCTGATTTTAATCTGAGGTCCTGCAGTTTAGTAACTGTAGCCCTGGCTGGTGGCCCCTTTAGGCAGCGGGAGTCAGACAACCCAGGGCATCATCAATATCATACCACAGGATGATTCCCTTCCCTTGGCCCCCCTATTGTCACCAAGAAAGGGGAGGGAGCAGCGTTGTGATTGGCTACATCAGTGCCAGGGAACTTTATCCCTCCCCTGACCCAATCTGAAGTCCGCTGTACGGTGGACTGCAAGAAACTGATACTAAGGCTCGGTAAACCTGAAAATCGTGTGACTTACTGTGCGACTTTGAAGCGAATTGAAGCAACTTTAAAGCGACTTTGGAGCAACTTCAGGGAATGCCTGAGTAATCTTCCTGTAATGTCAGATCCAAATCACAACAATATACAATATATTGTCAAAACTATTGAGACGCCTGCCTTTACACACACATGAAATTTAATGGCCTCCCCAGTCTTAGTCCGGAGGGTTCAATATTGAGTTGGCTCCGCCCCTTTGCAGCTATAACAGCTTCAACTCTTCTGGGAAGGCCGTCCACAAGGTTTAGGAGTGTGTCTATAGGAATGTTTGACCATTCTTCCAGAAGAGCATTTGTGAGGTCAGGCGCTGAGGTTGGACGAGAAGACCTGGCTTGCAAAATCCGCTCTAATTCATCCCAAAGGGGTTGAGATCAGGACTCTGTGCAGGCCAGTCAAGTTCCCCCAACCCAAACTCGCTCATCCATGTCTTTATGGACATTGCTTTGTGCACTGGTGCGCAGTCATGTTGGAACAGGAAGGGGCCGTCCCCAAACTGTTCCCACAAAGTTGGAAGCATGAAATTGTCCAAAATGTCTTGGTATGCTGACGCCTTAAGAGTTCCCTTCACTGGAACGAAGGGGCCAAGCCCAACCCCTAAAAAACAACCCCACACCATAATCCCCCCTCCCCCCACACCATAATCCCCCTCCACCAAATGATTTGGACCAGTTCACAAAGCAAGGTCCATAAAGACATGGATGAGCGAGTTTGGGGTGGAGGAACTTGACTGGCATTCACAGAGTCCTGACCTCAACCCGACAGAACACCTTTGGGATGAATTAGAGTGGAGACTGCAAACCAGACCTTCTCTTCCAAAATGCTCTTCTTGAAGAATGGTCAAACATTCCCATAGACACCCTCCTAAACCTTGTGGACGGCCTTCTCAGAAGAGTTGAAGCTGTTATAGCTGCAAAGGGCGGAGCCAACCCAATATTGAACCCTACAGACTAAGACTGGGAGGTCATTAAAGATCATGTGCGTGTAAAGGCAGGCGTCCTGATACTTTTGGTATTATAATGTATGTGCACTGTATATTGAAAGATGCACTATATATGTTTTGGATAAAGTTCCTGGGAGTTCTCTGTGACCGGCGCTGCCATGGTGGTGTCACTCTCGCTTAGCTAGATCTCCCCCATCATGGAGAATCCATGGAGAGGACATGACCTCATGGTTTGGATTTGCAGTGGCCGTAGCTTTTGTAGCAATCAGTTTGGAGGGGGGCGGTGTTGAGCACTCGTCCTCTGCTCATTACAATTCTATCACTGCAGCCTCAGATCGTGTCTTATGGGTACCCCAGATTAACACGAAAACGCGAACCAGAAAAGCTTGGCGGCCAGACGCCTGCATCCTGGTCATGAATCTTTCATGCCGAGCCTCGGCTGTGTCGGGTATGGATCTCTATTCTGTGAACAGCTCGAGTGCTTCATAAACAGCTTCACCTTTTATCTGCACCGATCCCACATCTCATACATCCTCCCCGAGGAGGAAGGGGAAAGTGAGGAGAAGCGCGAGAAAGAAAAATAAAATAAAATGGATGGGTATTTAGGGTTTTCATCAGGGACTTAATCAGGGAGCTACATCCCTCTAAATGTATATCCAGTTCCACCTCGATAGGCAAATAAATTGCCTCATTTTTAAAAATCTATTCATTAAAAGTTTGTTGGACGAATGTCACAAGCATTCGCCCAGCTATCACAAACTCCGGACATATTTTACTTAATCCCTTTAAGTTCCTATGGTCATCAGCTCCATCTAGTGGCCATAATGCAGTATTTTCACGAGTGAGTTATTTCAGGGAAAAAAAACCTCATTATGGCCACTAGATGGAGCTGACTATTATATAAAAAAAATCAGCTTATTTACAATGCGTTGGGTAATTTCTAGGGACAGATTAACACATCTCCATCTCTGATTGATATAATTAAAAAAATGTAAGAGAGAGCACCGCTCCCTCAAAAGGTGATGGGATTTTACCGGGTGCGTTATGAACTGTCACTGAGGCGAGCACAACCACAAGAGTTTTTATAAAATTATTTAAGATTTATTAGAAAGATACAAATATAAAATCACAATACAATAATATCATTGGTCATAAGGTATTGACCATAGTTCATACTTAAAGCACAAAATGCGAAAAGATGCTGGTAATTGCAGAGAAGCCGACGCGTTTCGCAAACTGCTTCTTCAAGGCAGCTCAGCATGCATCTATAGCGATGTATAGAAAAGTACCATTAGTATCAGTAACAATTCATTTCTTAATAATACATTTGCAAATATGATATACAAAAGGTATAGATGCTCACCAAACTTGTGGCATATATATATATCTAAGCGACTGCAACCCCGAAGGGACAGCGGTGAATGACCCTATGGTGATTGAGCGGTGAAGTCCGATACACCAGGCTGGTCTGTTGGACGTTGGACCGTGTAAAGGCACGATATCATGCTACAGGCAGGCAGTTGATTTTGCTAGCTGCAGTATCAGTATATATATATATATATATATATATATATATATATATATATATATGCATCAGGGTCCCCAGAGAGCCCCCTTCCTTACATCATGGTCCACAGAGAGCTTCCCTCTTGCATCAGGGTCCCCAGAGAGCCCCCCCCACTTACATAAGCATTCCCAGAGAGCCTCCCACTTATATCAGGGTCCCCAGAGAGCCCCCCCACTTACATAAGCATTCCCAGAGAGCCTCCCACTTATATCAGGGTCCCCAGAGAGCCCCTCCTTACCTCAGAGTCCCCAGAGAGCCCCCCTTGTCTCAGAGTCGCCAGAGAGCCTCCCTCCTTAGATTAGGGTCCCTAGAGAGCCTCCCTCCTTACATTAGGGTCCCTAGAGAGCCTCCCTCCTTACATTAGGGTCCCTAGAGAGCCCCTGTCTTACATCTCTCTTCTCTCTCGCCCGCCCGGCTCTCCCGTACTGCCTGCCCACTCTCTGGTGCTGCCCGCCGCACTCGCGGCCCGGCTACCGAGAGGCCACAACCACGGCCGTCTCTGAGAGACTCGGGGCTTTGGGCCCCAGATTCATTGCTATAGCCTCAAAAGCCACCCCCTAGCAACGCCCCTGCCGCAGTGGGCGTAAGGGGGGGCGGTATACGTGGTTCTGGTAGGACGTTCACGGATGCCCTCGGGAAGAGGTTAATATAGTCCCTAAAACCGTAGCAGATGCCGGTATACCTATTGTGAAGGAGGGATGATAAATGTCACACTATATATTACCTGACGAGGTCTCTTCTGTATTTGGCGCAGTCCAGTTTCGCAGCGTTGGGTTTGTATCGTGTTAATTAAATGATCGGAGAGCAGAGAGGGGAACATGACGATCGAGGTCACTTAATGGATATTAATGCAATTTACTTTTACATTACTGCAAGTCTGCAGATAAGCTGCAAATGTATCTCCAGGTTAAATGAGATGATAATTGATATCACTTCTGGATTAAAGAAGTAAGTGAGACCAAAGTGTGATATTAAAGGGCAAGCAAAAAAAAAAAGCTCTTAAAATAGATATAAACTCAATCAGTAAATCACATATGAGCTTAGATTGGGTTCACATTGTGTGCGGAGCGGCTCGCAGCAAGGGGGTCCGGTGCGTCCCGGTTCTTCATTTCAGGTCCGAATTTCGACTGAATTTTTGGCTGAATTCACACCTGAAAGGGACCAGAAGACACACAGAGCTCTTCTGCAAACCCCTCCGCAGCCCCCCCCCCCCCCCCCCGGAGATGTGTGAACCGGATCCATTGAGAGCTCCATGGAGATCCGGTCACACTCTCCTGACATGTGAATTGGACGCGGAGAAACCTTCCAATTCACACCAGTATGAACCCAGCCTTAACCACTTCAATACCGGGTACTTTTACCCACTTTCCTGCCCAGGCCAATTTTTAGCTGTCAGCGCTGTCACACTTTGAATGACAATTGCGCCATCATGTAACACTGGTACACATAGGACATTTTTATCATTTTGTTCAGACAACTAAAGATTTCTTTTGGTGGTATTTATTCACCGCTGGGGGTTCGTATTTTTTGCTAAACAAACTAAAAAAGACTGAAAAGTTTGAAGAAAAAAAAACCCTTTTAAGTTTTTTTAGTTTTCGTTTATACAATTTTGCAAATAAGTAATTTTTCTTCCTTAGTGATGTGTGCTGATGAGGCGGCACTGATGAGCAATGATGAGACTGCACTGATATGCTGCACTGATGTGTACTGATATGCTGCACTGACATGCACTATGCACTATGCTGCACTGATAGGTACTGACATGCTGCACTGATGGACACTGATATGTTGCACTGACATGCTGCACTGATGTGTACTGATGTGTACTGATATGCTGCACTGATGTGTACTGATATGCTGCACTGACATGCACTATGCTGCACTGATAGGTACTGACATGCTGCACTGATGGACACTGATATGTTGCACTGACATGCTGCACTGATGTGTACTGATATGCTGCACTGATGGGTACTGACATGCTGCACTGATGGGTACTGACATGCTGCACTGACATGCTGCACTGATGGGTAGGGATGAGCCGAACACCCCCCAGTTCGGTTTGCACCAGAACCTGCGAACGGACCGAAAGTTCGCACGAACGTTAGAACCCCATTGACGTCTATGGGACTCGAACGTTCGAAATCAAAAGTGCTCATTTTAAAGGCTAATTTGCATGGTATTGTCCTAAAAAGGGTTTGGGGACCCGGGTCCTACCCCAGGGGACATGTATCAATGCAAAAAAACCTTTTAAAAATGTCCGTTTTTTTCGGGAGCAGTGATTTTAATGATGCTTAAAGTAAAAAAAAAAAAGTGAAATATTCCTTTAAATATCGTACCTGGGGGGTGTCTATAGTATGCCTATAAAGTGGCGCGTGTTTCCCATTCTTAGAACAGTCCCTGCATAAAATGACATTTTTAAAGGAAAAAAAGTCATTTAAAACTGCTTGCGGGTTTAATGTCATGTCGGGTCATGGCAATATGGATGAAAATCAGTGAGACAAACGGCATGGGTACCCCCCAGTCCATTACCAGGCCCTTTGGGTCCTGTATAGATATTAAGGAGAACCCCGCACCCAAATTAAAAAAGGAAACAGCAGTATACAGGCGGTGCAAACAAGACAGGGACTGTAGGTTTGTTGTTAAGTAGAATCTGTTTGCATCTTGAACTGGTACATTTTTAACGTGTTTAGCTCCAGCCAAAAAATCTATTTTAAGCTTTTTGGAAAACCTAGGGAAGGGTTATCACCCCTGTGACATTCAGAAGATTTCACCTCACTTTCTGTCCCAATGACAAATGTTTTTTGAAAATTTGGGTTTTTTTGTGAAACAAGGATTGGTGATAAAGCATCAGTGGAAAGGAGAAAAGTTTTTCCCATATTAACTCTTACAGGAGAGAATTTCCCTTCCTAGGGGTAGATTTCATCTCACTTCCTGTTGTCTCCTTCCGTTTGCAAGTAGGAGTCTTTTGTAAGTTAGATGTTTGAAAGTAGGGTCCTGCCCTATATACTCAGCAGAAATTTGGGCCTTAGGTGTTGTTGTGGCCACAACACTGTAAGCCCTCACAGGGCCCTGCTGTGAAATGTTAGATCAAGAATTGTAATTACACGCCCCTGTTGAACAGGGGCTGAAAAATTGGGCCTTAGGCACTGGTGGTGGCGCCCAGAACCAAAAATGTTCTTACAAGCTATCAGCGTGATGATTGAGGAGGAAGAGGATAATTACTCAGGGATAGTCACTCAGCATCAGCATAGGCAGTCTTTGAAGGGATCTGAGATTTCAAAAAAAATTATTCGGTTACATCAGCATCAGGTGCTTGGTAGCTGGTGGTGATCCAAGACTGATTCATTTTTATGAAGGTCAGTCGATCGACCGAGTCAGTGGACAGACGCACCCTGTGATCGGTTACAAAGCCTCCAGCAGCACTGAATGTGCGTTCCGAAAGAACGCTGGATGCAGGACAGGCCAGTAGCTCAATTGCATACTGTGCAAGCTCTGGCCAGTGATCCATCCTCAAGACCCAGTAACCCAGAGGATTTTCGGTGCGAAAGCTGTCCAAGTCAGATCTTGCCCCTAGGTATTCCTGCACCATGTAAAACAGACGCTGGCGATGGTTGCTGGAACCGATCATACCTTGGGGCTGCGGACTAAAAAATTGTCTGAACGCATCGGTCATACGGCCACCTTCTCCACCGCTCCTTCTTTGACTGACCGAAGCCTCAGCAACACGTTGTCCAGAAACAGGAGTTTGTAACCTCCCAGTCTCTGGGAACGCGTTGCACAGACCTTTCTGCAAGGCCTCCCGAAGATGTTTCAGCCTCTGCTCCCTCTGCGATGGCAAGATAAGGTCCGCAACCTTACCCTTGTAACGTGGATCAAGGAGGGTTGCCAGCCAGTATTGGTCCTTCTCCTTGATACCACGAATACGAGGATCCTTACGCAGGCTTTGCAGGATCAGGGAGGCCATGCAGCGTAGGTTTGCTGAGGCATTCGGTCCGGAGTCCTCTGAGTCACTAAGGACAACATGGCCTGCAGCCACCTTCTCCCAGCCACGTACAAGTCCATGTGTTTCTTGGGACTGATCCCTTAAAGCCTGCTGCTGATGCTGAGTGCCAGGCTCCACCTCCATACTGACACAATCCTCCTCCTCCTCCTCGTCCTCTTCCTGTGTGATCGGTGGGCATGCAGTAACACTGTCTGGATAAAGGGGGCCTTGAGAACTGAGGAAGTCCTCCTCTTCCTGCCTCTGTTCTGCCTCAAGTGCCCTGTCCATTATTCCACGCAGTGTGTGCTCCAACAGGTGGACAAGGGGGACAGTGTCACTGATCAGGGCTGGACTGGGACAAAAATGTGGCCCTGGACTTCATCCAGACCGGCCCAGGGCACAACACATCAGGGCACGGTACATCAAGCCACATCAGGGTACAGAGCCCAGCACATCAGGGCACAAGGCACATCAGGGCACAACACATCAGGGCACAGCACATCAGGCCACATCAGGGTACAGAGCCCAGCACATCAGGGCACAAGGCACATCAGGGCACAGCACATCAGGGTACAGCACATCAGGGTACAGCACATCAGGGTACAGGGCACAGCACATCAGGGTACAGAGCCCAGTACATCAGCGTACAGGGCACAACATATCAGGGTACAGTGCCCAGTACATCAGCGTACAGGGCACAACATATCAGGGTACAGTGCCCAGTACATCAGCGTACAGGGCACAACATATCAGGGTACAGTGCCCAGTACATCAGCGTACAGGGCACAACATATCAAGGTACAGTGCCCAGTACATCAGCGTACAGGGCACAACATATCAGGGTACAGTGCCCAGCACATCAGCGTACAGGGCACAACATATCAAGGTACAGTGCCCAGTACATCAGCGTACAGGGCACAACATATCAGGGTACAGTGCCCAGTACATCAGCGTACAGGGCACAACATATCAGGGTACAGTGCCCAGTACATCAGCGTACAGGGCACAACATATCAGGGTACAGTGCCCAGTACATCAGCGTACAGGGCACAACATATCAGGGTACAGTGCCCAGTACATCAGCATACAGGGCACAACATATCAGGGTACAGTGCACAGCACATCAGGGTACAGAGCCCAGCACATCAGCTAATAGGGCACAACACATCAGGGCACAGTACATTAGGGTATAGCACATCAGGGCACAGAACATCAGAGCACACGACATTGAGGCACAGCACACCGGGGCACAGGACATCAGGGCACAGGACATCAGGGCAAAGCACATCGGGGCACAAGGCACATCAGGGCATAGGACATCGGGGCACAGCACATCCGGGCACATAGCACATCAGGGCGCATCAGGGCACATAGCACATCAGGGCACGGGGCACATTGGGGCACATAGCACATTAGGACACGGGGCACATCAGAGCACGGGGCACATCAGGGCACATGGCACATCATGGCACACCAGGGCACCTGGCACATCAGGGCACGGGGCACATCAGGCCACATGGCACATCAGGGCACGGGGCACATCAGGGCACATTATGGCACATCAGGGCACATGGCACATCAGGGCACGGGGCACATCAGGCCACATGGCACATCAGGGCACGGGGCACATGGCACATCAGGGCACAGGGCACATCAGGGCACGGGGCACATTATGGCACATCAGGGCACATGATGGGGCACATGGCACATTATGGTGCACATCAGGGCATGGGGCACATCAGGCCACATGGTACATCAGGGCACATAGCACATCAGGGCACGGGGCACATGGCACATCAGGGCACATGATGGGGCACATTATGGGGCACATGGCACATCAGGCCACATGGCACATTAGGGCACGGGGCACATGGCACATCAGGGCACATTATGGCACATCAGGGCATATGATGGGGCACATCAGGGCACATTATGGGGCACATTAGGGCACATCAGGCTACATGGCACATTAGGGCACGTGGCACATGGCACATCAGGGCACGGGGCACATCAGGGCACATAGCACATTAGGGCACATCAGGCTACATGGCACATTAGGGCACGTGGCACATCGGGGCACATCAGGGCATGGGGCACATCAGGGCTCTGGGCACATGATGGGGCACATAGCACATCGGGGCACATGATGGGGAACATAGCACATCGGGGCACATGATGGGGCACGTAGCACATCGGGGCACATGATGGGGCACGTAGCACATCGGGGCACATGATGGGGCACATAGCGGGGCACATGATGGGGCACATAGCACATCGGGGCACATGATGGGGAACATAGCACATCGGGGCACATGATGGGGCACATAGCACATCGGGGCACATGATGGGGAACATAGCACATCGGGGCCCATGATGGGGCACGTAGCACATCGGGGCACATGATGGGGCACATAGCGGGGCACATGATGGGGCACATAGCACATCGGGGCACATGATGGGGAAGATAGCACATCGGGGCACATAATGGGGAACATAGCACATCGGGGCACATGATGGGGAACATAGCACATCGGGGCCCATGATGGGGCACGTAGCACATCGGGGCACATGATGGGGCACATAGCGGGGCACATGATGGGGCACATAGCACATCGGGGCACATGATGGGGAAGATAGCACATCGGGGCACATAATGGGGAACATAGCACATCTGGGCACATGATGGGGCACATGATGGGGCACATGATGGGGCACATAGCGGGGCACATGATGGGGCACATGATGGGGCACATAGCGGGGCACATAATGGGGCACATAGCGGGGCACATGATGGGGCACATGATGGGGCACATAGCACATCGGGGCACATGATGGGGAACATAGCACATCGGGGCACATAATGGGGAACATAGCACATCTGGGCACATGATGGGGCACATGATGGGGCACATAGCGGGGCACATGATGGGGCATATAGCGGGGCACATGATGGGGCACATGATGGGGCACATAGCGGGGCACATAATGGGGCACATAATGGGGCACATGATGGGGCACATAATGGGGCACATAGCGGGGCACATGATGGGGCACATGATGGGGCACATAGCAGGGCACATAATGGGGCACATAGCGGGGCACATGATGGGGCACATGATGGGGCACATAGCAGGGCACATAATGGGGCACATAGCGGGGCACATGATGGGGCACATAGCAGGGCACATAATGGGGCACATAGCGGGGCACATGATGGGGCACATAGCAGGGCACATAATGGGGCACATAGCAGGGCACATGATGGGGCACATAGCGGGGCACATGATGGGGCACATAGCAGGGCACATAAGGGGGCACATAGCGGGGCACATAGCAGGGCACATAATGGGGCACATAGCGGGGCACATGATGGGGCACATAGCGGGGCACATGATGGGGCACATAATGGGGCACATAGCGGGGCACATGATGGGGCACGTAGCAGGGCACATAATGGGGCACATAGCGGGGCACATGATGGGGCACATAGCAGGGCACATAATGGGGCACATAGCGGGGCACATGATGGGGCACATAGCGGGGCACATGATGGGGCACATGATGGGGCACATAGCGGGGCACATGATGGGGCACATAGCAGGGCACATAATGGGGCACATAGCGGGGCACATAGCGGGGCACATGATGGGGCACATAGCGGGGCACATGATGGGGCACATGATGGGGCACATAGCAGGGCACATAATGGGGCACATAGCGGGGCACATAGCGGGGCACATAGCGGGGCACATGATGGGGCACGTAGCAGGGCACATAATGGGGCACATAGCGGGGCACATGATGGGGCACATAGCAGGGCACATAATGGGGCACATAGTGGGGCACATGATGGGGCACATAGCGGGGCACATGATGGGGCACATGATGGGGCACATAGCAGGGCACATAAGGGGGCACATAGCGGGGCACATAGCGGGGCACATAATGGGGCACATAGCGGGGCACATGATGGGGCACATGATGGGGCACATAGCAGGGCACATAATGGGGCACATAGCGGGGCACATGATGGGGCACATGATGGGGCACATAGCAGGGCACATAGCGGGGCACATGATGGGGCACATAGCGGGGCACATAATGGGGCACATAGCGGGGCACATGATGGGGCACATGATGGGGCACATAATGGGGCACATAGCGGGGCACATGATGGGGCACATAGCAGGGCACATAGCGGGGCACATGATGGGGCACATAGCGGGGCACATAGCGGGGCACATGATGGGGCACATAGCAGGGCACATAATGGGGCACATAGCGGGGCACATGATGGGGCACATGATGGGGCACATGATGGGGCACATAGCAGGGCACATAATGGGGCACATAGCGGGGCACATGATGGGGCACATGATGGGGCACATAGCAGGGCACATAATGGGGCACATAGCGGGGCACATGATGGGGCACATAGCAGGGCACATAATGGGGCACATAGTGGGGCACATGATGGGGCACATAGCAGGGCACATAATGGGGCACATAGCGGGGCACATGATGGGGCACATAGCGGGGCACATAATGGGGCACATGATGGGGCACATGATGGGGCACATAGCAGGGCACATAGCGGGGCACATGATGGGGCACATAGCGGGGCACATAATGGGGCACATAGCGGGGAACATAATGGGGCACATAGCGGGGCACATGATGGGGCACATGATGGGGCACATGATGGGGCACATAATGGGGCACATAATGGGGCACATAGCGGGGCACATAGCGGGGCACATAGCGGGGCACATGATGGGGCACGTAGCAGGGCACATAATGGGGCACATAGCGGGGCACATGATGGGGCACATAGCAGGGCACATAATGGGGCACATAGCGGGGCACATGATGGGGCACATAGCGGGGCACATGATGGGGCACATGATGGGGCACATAGCAGGGCACATAATGGGGCACATAGCGGGGCACATGATGGGGCACATGATGGGGCACATAGCAGGGCACATAGCGGGGCACATAGCGGGGCACATAATGGGGCACATAGCGGGGCACATAATGGGGCACATAGCGGGGCACATGATGGGGCACATGATGGGGCACATAATGGGGCACATAGCGGGGCACATGATGGGGCACATAGCAGGGCACATAGCGGGGCACATGATGGGGCACATAGCGGGGCACATAGCGGGGCACATGATGGGGCACATAGCAGGGCACATAATGGGGCACATAGCGGGGCACATAATGGGGCACATGATGGGGCACATAGCGGGGCACATAGCGGGGCACATAGCGGGGCACATGATGGGACACATGATGGGGCACATAGCAGGGCACATAATGGGGCACATAGCGGGGCACATAGCGGGGCACATGATGGGGCACATAGCAGGGCACATAGCGGGGCACATGATGGGGCACATAGCGGGGCACATAATGGGGCACATAGCGGGGAACATAATGGGGCACATAGCGGGGCACATGATGGGGCACATGATGGGGCACATGATGGGGCACATAATGGGGCACATAGCGGGGCACATGATGGGGCACATAGCAGGGCACATAGCGGGGCACATGATGGGGCACATGATAGGGCACATAATGGGGCACATAGCGGGGCACATAATGGGGCACATGATGGGGCACATAGCAGGGCACATAATGGGGCACATAATGGGGCACATAGCGGGGCACATGACGGGGCACATGATGGGGCACATAGCAGGGCACATAATGGGGCACATAGCGGGGCACATGATGGGGCACATGATGGGGCACATAGCAGGGCACATAGCGGGGCACATAGCGGGGCACATAGCGGGGCACATAGCGGGGCACATAATGGGGCACATAGCGGGGCACATGATGGGGCACATAGCAGGGCACATAGCGGGGCACATGATGGGGCACATAGCGGGGCACATAGCGGGGCACATAGCGGGGCACATAATGGGGCACATAGCGGGGCACATAGCGGGGCACATAGCGGGGCACATGATGGGGCACATAGCAGTGCACATAATGGGGCACATAGCGGGGCACATGATGGGGAACATAGCAGGGCACATAGCGGGGCACATGATGGGGCACATAGCGGGGCACATAGCGGGGCACATAGCGGGGCACATAGCGGGGCACATAGCGGGGCACATGATGGGGCACATAGCGGGGCACATAGCGGGGCACATGATGGGGCACATAGCGGGGCACATAGCGGGGCACATGATGGGGCACATAGCGGGGCACATAGCGGGGCACATAGCGGGGCACATAGCGGGGCACATAATGGGGCACATAGCACATCATCAGGGCACATTGTGGGGTCTTACTAGCCAGCATGCAGAGTAGCGCAGGGAGCTTCTGTAGTAATAAGTTCTCTCTCGTGTCATCACGCTGTTCCCCGGCGGCCCCGCCCCCTCCTCTCTTCTTGTCTATACCAGATGATCCTACAAGCCAATTAGTATAGACAAGAAGAGAGGAGGGGGCGGGGCCGCCGGGGAACAGCGTGATGACACGAGAGAGAACTTATTACTACAGAAGCTCCCTGCGCTACTCTGCATGCTGGCTAATCTCGATCTACCTGTCAGGCGTCAGCTGTTGGCGGTTGACGGGTAGATCGCTGGGCACCGCAGATGTAAAGTGAAAGTGAGACTGGCCCAGACTGAGCCATCGGCCCACCGGGAATCTCCCGGTAGTCCCGATGGCCACTCCATCCCTGTCACTGATGCATGCACTGTCACTGCTCACCATCCTCGTGGCCTCCTCAAATGGTGACAGGACAGTGCATGCATCCCTGATCATGGCCCACTGGTGTGGGGAAAAAAACCAAGCTCCCCTGACCCTGTCCTAGTTCCATAGTCGCACAGGTACTCATTGATAGCCCTCTGCTGCGTGTTCAGCCGCTGCAGCATGGCCAACGTTGAGTTCCACCTGGTGGGCATGTCACAGATTATGTCACAGATTAGGCGGTTCTTGGGCAGGCATTATATGACCGGCGGAAATGCACACAGACTTTCCTGGCCTGCCTCAGGACATCCTGTAAGCCCGGGTACCTGCCCAAGAACCGCTGCACCACCAAGTTAAGGACGTGAGCCAAACAGGGCACATGGGTCAGTTGTCCCTGTAGGAGGGCAGAGAGGAGGTTGGTGCCATTGTCGCAAACCACCATTCCTGCCTTAAGTTGGCATGGCGTCAACTACCTCTGAACCTGCCCCTGCAGAGCTGACAGAACCTCTGCCCCAGTGTGGCTCCTGTCCCCCAAGCACACCAGCTCAAGCACCGCATGGCATCTTTTAGCCTGCATACTTGCGTAGCCCCTTGAACTGCTACGGAGCACCACTGGTTCCAAGGACAAAGCACAGGAAGAGGCCATGGAGGAATAAGAAGAGGAGGGGGTGGAGGAGAGAGGTGTGTCACAATCATTAGTAGTGGCATTTTGGAGGCGTGGTGGCGGAACAACCTCCAACACTACTGCACCTTGTCCTGCATCCTTCCCAGCTGCCAGCAGAGTCACCCAATGCGCCGTGAAACTTAGGTAACGTCCCTGTCCATGCCTGCTGGACCATGAGTCAGCGGTAATATGCACCTTACTGCTGACCGCCCTGTCCAGCGAGGCATGGACATTGCCTTCCACATGCCGGTAGAGAGCCGGAATCGCCTTCCGTGAGAAAAAGTGGCGTTTGGGTACCTGCCACTGAGGAACCGCACATTCCACAAACTCACGGAAGGGGGCAGAGTCTACCAACTGAAAAGGCAGCAGTTGAAGTGCTAGCAATTTTGCCAAGCTAGCATTCAACCGCTGGGCATGTGGATGGCTGGGAGCGAACTTCTTTCGGCGGTGCAGCAGCTAGGGCAGGGAAATTTTCCTGGTACAATCTGACGTCGGTGTACCAAAAGCAGATTGCCCATAAGTACTTGGCTGTGACACACCTAATTCTACACCTTCATTCCTCTCACTGCAGGTCTCAGATAGGACTGAAGGTCTAGTGGGGTTGGAGATCTCAGCTGATGAGGAGCAAGGAGAGATCCTCTTTGTTCTTTGGTGTGGGTCTTTTAGATATGCTTGCCAACGAACTGCATGGCAGGTCAACATATGTCTGGCCAAGCATGTGGTACCCAAGCGGGAGATGTTTTGGCCACGCGAGATACGCTTGAGACATATGTTGCAAATAGCAGCGGTGCGATCTGATGCACTCGTCTCAAAAAAGGCCCACACCAAAGAACTTTTGGAATAACATGCAGAGACTGCAGCGCCCTGCACATGGGGTGTGATGCAGTCAGTGTGCTGCCCTTAGGCTGGCCCCTGGGGGGCATCCTGCCTTGTTGGTGATGTGCCTCCTCCTCTCTCCTATCAGGCACCCATGTTGAGTCAGTGACTTCATCATCCCCTCCCTCCTCATCACTGGAGCAAACCTGGCAGTATGCTGCAGCAGGGGGAGCATGACTGCCAGATTGCTGTCCTTCTTGGGCACCCCCTCTGTCCGTGCTCATGTTACTGCCTTCATCTAGCTCAGTATCATCATCAGAGCCTTCTAAACGCTGGGCATCCTCCTGGAGCATGTACCCAACACTGTGGTCAAACAGTTCGAGGGACTCCTCAGGAGGACATGGTGGGGCTAAGGAAGGAGTCACTGAAGACATTGAGCCAAGGGAAGATGCCACGTTGGCAGCTGCTTTGCCAGATAAAGTACCCTGGGCATGGGTGAGAGAGGATGAGGAGGATGAGGACGGCTTGGTCATCCACTCGACCAAGTCTTCCGCATGTTGCCGCTCAACACGGCCAGCAGCTGAAAAAAAGGCCAAGCGTGTCCCACGGCCACGTGCTGATGAGGATGCACCGTCTCCACGACCAGCACTAGACACAGAGCCTGCTTGCCCTCTCTTATTGGCTTGTGACTGTCTGCCTCTCCTTCTTGGCCTTCCAGACATACTAATGGCCTGTAGCTGCACTAAGCTGGGATATATATATATATATATATATATATATATATATATATATATATATATACTGATACTGCAGCTAGCAAAATCAACTGCCTGCCTGTAGTATGAGAACACCACCAACCTTCTACAGGTAGCTTTAGCTGAACACTGTGCAGAGGTCGCACCCCACTAACTTGTAGTTTTCGCTGAACACTGTGAGCAGGACATACTGCACTAACTTGTAGCTTTAGATGAACACTGTGAGCAGGACGCACTGCACTAACTGTAAATAGTCTAGCTGCCTGACTGTGGTACTAATAGGATCAAAAAAACACCAGCAATTTTCTTCAGGTAGCTTTATATACTGTAACCAGACAAGCCTGCCTGTCAGTAGGAAGATAACAGGAAGGGATCTAGCTGAACACTGTGAGCAGGACGCACTGTACTAAATGTAAATAGTCTAGAAGATAACAGGAACGGATCTAGCTAAACTGAATACAGTGTATATATATATATATATATATATATATATATATATATATAGAAAAAGAGTCCAAGAGGTTGCTGCACTTAAAAATTTCTTTGCTTTATTTCTCAAATTGTTCAGTAGGGATTTACAAAGCAAGTATAATCCAAAAACACAGGCACGAAATGCCTACACAGTTTCAGACACAGGTAGATTCAGATATGGATGGATGGATGGATTACGTCTCGGGCTAGTCAGCTTACGCCCTTCCTAAGATCCATTGAAGCACATCTGAGGGTTTCAATCCAATCATTCATTTAAATACAGGTTAAGTGAAGTACTTCACATATGGAATCAATATGGCTAATTAGTTCAAATCGCATACCATTTAACATCTATATATGCATATATTTATCTATAACATGCCATTAAAACAAGGATAAGCAACAGGTGTCGAATCTCTCATTCTCTTCACTCTCATTATAGAATATTTGAAATACCTATAGAAACGCAGGGAAATGTTGCATTCATGAGTAAATACAAAAACAAAAAGAAAAAACAAAAAAGATATCCCCATCATGAAGTTATTTTATCTGGCTACTTTCATATACTTATTCCAACAGTTAAACAAATAAATAAAGATCCAAATCAACATTTAAGCCATATGGAGCAATAGTATTCAAAAAATGTATCCAGTATACTTCTCTTTTTCTTAGAATCAATTCACGGTTGCCCCCTCTCCTATTTTTCTCAATACCTTCTAGGACCATATACTTTAGTTGTGATACATTGTGGCCAAATTCCAAAAAGTGTCTCGCCAGCGGTAATTGGGTTAATTTATCTCGTATTGAGTATTTGTGTCTCGCTATCCTATCTTTGATTTTTTGTGTAGTCTCCCCTACATAAACTAAACCGCATGGGCACTTTATGGCGTAAATTACATATGAAGATTGGCATGTGTAGTAACCCCGTATGGGGATGTTGAAACCCCTATGTGGATGTGTAAAGTATTTACCTTTAATCATAGAGTTACATTGTATGCATGACAAGCAGGGATACGATCCCAGATTTTTAGGTCCCAGGAAGGTTAGTTTGGCTGTTGCAGCCACAGGTTGATCAGATTTAATCAATCGATCTCGTATCGTTCTACCTTTTCTATAGGAGGACATGGGTGGATTCCAGAATTCCTGTACCATGGGGTAACTGGATCTTAAAAGATTCCAATGTCTTTTGATAATTTGATTAATTTTGTTGGAGAAGGGATGGTACTGCATAATAAAGGGGATTCTCTTCTTTTCTTTTCGGGGTGATCGATTACTATCCGTATTAGGATGATCGATATTAACTAAAGCTTGCGGATATCTTCTACTAATAAGTTTGTTTTTTATTTCATTAAGTCTCTGATCACGGCACAGCGGGTCACTCACGATCCGCTGCACCCTCATCATCTGACTTTTTGGGATGGATGAAAAAACGTTTGAGGGGTGAAAGCTATTAAAATGTAGCAATTGATTGCGATCTGTGGGTTTCACATATAAGTCAGTAGTGATCTGCCCATTGTTCAATTTAAGAAAAGTATCAAGAAAGGAGATCTCATTTTTACCAATTTCAATGTTGAACTTTAATCCAGGTACTAAATAGTTAATGTATTTATCAAATAAGTATAGGCTTTCCATGTTGCTTTGTAAATCCCTACTGAACAATTTGAGAAATAAAGCAAAGAAATTTTTAAGTGCAGCAACCTCTTGGACTCTTTTTCTATATACAAGGTCGGTGGGAAGACCTGATTGCTGGCACTAAATCGTAAGCAGAGTGCGGTTCTCCTCCACAAGTGAATATATATATATATATATATATATACATCACCTGGGATGCATATATATACACAATACGCTGTAAGTGCAGCTAACTGACTGACTGTTCTGCCTAATCTATCTAACTCAAATCAAATGACACTGTCTCTCTCTCTCTCTGTCTATTTCTTTCAACGCCGGAACACACACTACACAGGGCCGCCGTGCAGGCGGCCTTATATAGTGTGGGGCGTGTACTAAATCCCCTGAGCCATAACTGGCCAAAGCCTCCTTGGCTTTGGCCAATTACGGCTCTCTCTACTGACGGCGCTGTGATTGGCCAAGCATGCGGGTCATAGTGCATGCTTGGCCAATCATCAGCCAGCAATGCACTGCGATGCAGCAGTGAATTATGGGCCGTGACGCGCCACACGAATTTGGCGCGAACGGCCCATATCGTTCGCAATTCGGCGAACAGACGATGTTTGAGTCAAACATGGGTTCGACTCGAACACGAAACTCATCCCTACTGATGGGTACTGACATGCTGCACTGATATGCTGCACAATTTGACACTGCTATGCTGCACTGATGGACACTGATATGCTGAACCGATGGACACTGGTGGGCACTGATATGCTGCACTGATGGACACTGACATGCTGCACTGACATGCTGCACTGATGGAACTGCACTGATAATCAGTGTAAATGTCTCCTGTAACTGGAAAATCGGCTGACATCGCTGAGGAGAGGAGATGATGATAACCGTCATTCCATTACATGTGATGAGCTGAGATTGAACTACGTCATCTTCTCTTTATCCCGATCGGTGATTGGTGGGGGGGGGGGGATGGGGCGATGTGAAGGATGTCATATGACGTCCAGTCAGGATGGTGAAGTCCCCACCCCCCACCCCCCCCCCACCATCATTCTGCGATAGGCCTGGTGGGGAGGTGGTAATAAGTCAATGGGGGATGACTGACTAGAACTGGAGAGGACAGAATCTGCTGCAGCTCTCCATAGAAACCAATCGGCTTCCAGATTTGTTTTTTGTTTTTGTTGCATAAACATTTTATTGAGTAAACAAGAAAATACAATGAAAATACAAAGAAAATACAATGAAAAGGTGAATTTCCAAGTACAGAACAAAGATTGCTCAAAGGTACAAAATGTTGCATCAACACTTCCAGCAAGAAGAATAATACAAACCAAACAAAAAACAAGCGATCTGCGTCATGGAGCGGAGCTTAGATCTGGAATTGTGTACTTGAGCAATTCATAATAAAGAAAAAACTTTTGGATAAAGGAAATTAAATAAACAGAATACAGAGAAGCAGACAATTAAGTATCAAAGTCTCCCAAGAACATCCAACCCATCCCCCTCCATCGTCTCTGTACGCCCCGCCCCCCGAAGCTTCCACAATTTTATTGTCAAAGCTTAAAGTGATACTAAGTGTCAGTTGCCATAATTCATTCACATAAATCATATAGATAGATCATGTCACTGGATTTTGTTTTTTTATTTTAACCACTTAAGGACCGGAAGATTTACCCCCTTAATGACCGGTCCATTTTTTGCGATACGGCACTGCATCGCTTTAACTGACAATTGCGCGGTCGTGCGACGTTGTACCCAAACAAAATTGATGTCCTTTTGGTGATATATGATCACCTCTGCGTTTTTTTTTGCGCTATAAACAAAAAAAGGTCGACAATTTTGAAAGGACAAATGATATTTTTTTACGTTTTGCTATAAAACGCATCCAATAAAAAAAATGTAAAAAAATCTAATTTCTTCATCAGTTTAGGCCAATATGTATGTATGTTTTCTGCTAAATGTTTTTGGTAAAAAAAAATCCCAATAAGTGTATATTGATTGGTTTGCGCAAAAGTTATAGCGTCTACAAGCTATGGGATATTTTTATGGATTTTTAAATTTATTTTTACTAGTAATGGCGGCGATGAGCGACTTATAGCAGGACTGCGACATTGCAGTGGACAAATCAGACCCTAACTGACACTTTTGATACTTTTTTGGTTACCAGTGACACTAATACAGTGATCAGTGATAAGAAATATGCACTGTCACTGTACTAATGACACCGGCAGGGAAGGGGTTAACATCAGGGGTGATCAAAGGTTTAACTGTGTCCCTAGGGAGTGCTTGCAATGCTAACTGTGTGGGGGAGGTTCTTTAACTATGGGAAGACAGAGATCCGTGTTCCTGCTCAGAAGAAACACAGGATCTCTGTCTTTCCTATTAACAAAACTGCTATCTGCCTTGTTTACATAGGCAGACCACTGTTCTGCCTCTGTCGGGAATGATCAGCAGGTCCAAGGTAGACATAGGGTCCGCCAGACCCGCTGATTGGGTCCCACTGTGTACCTGGAAGTCAGTGGCGGACCATCCATAGGGGGCGCACGGGCGTCAGCCCCCTATCCATGTGCCTGGTCCCTAATCTACATGCAGGGCGCCGGACGCATGGATTACAATGCTTTTTTGAAGCACGTGATTAAAGCCCGAGGCTCTAATTGGCTTAAAAAAAGGGTGAGCTCGGGTCGCAGAGCACTGCACCCTGAGCCCACCCAGTTGTGTGACAATAGCAAATAATATTCTCTATTGTCTTCCTGATTCTCCTCCCGGCCAATCAGGAAGCAACTCCTGAGTCCCCATTGGCCAGGGTCTTAGGACCCACTTCCTGTTTGGCCGGGAAGAGAAGCTACGTCTATTCCGACCCGGAGGATAAGCCCCGGCTCTTACCTCGGCTGGAGCGAGGAGCAGCAGCCCAACCCCTTCTCATCTCCTAAGGTAAAGCAGCCTTCCTGTCCATCACCCGCGCCGGGGGGTTGTGGTGGCGGTGCGAGTGGCAGCGGTGGGAGTAAGGGGGGGAGGTTTGTTTGCCACCCCCCAAAAATATTGAGCACCAGACGCTAGAGCTGCACGATTAATCGTTAAGAATCGAAATCGCGATTCTTTTCCCTTCCCAATCTTAAAACAGCATTTCCCGATTCAATCTAAACAAGTGCAGAGAGTTCTCTGACAGCTAAACAACAAAAAAAAAGATCTAGGCAAGTTTTATGACAACACGGCAGATAACTCTAGACAAAGTAACATTTCGTTCTTAGATCAAAGGGATGAACTTCTGTCTATAGATGAGGGAAGTTTAACCACTTAAAGAGTAAACTTGTTGCTTACAAGTTAAAATCAGTATTTATTGCTAGAAAATTACTCCGAACCCCCAAACATTTTATATATATATAGATATATATATATATATATATATATATATATAGATATATATATATATATATCTATATATATATATATATATATATATATATATATATCTATATCTATCTAGATATCTAGATATCTATCTAGATATCTAGATAGATATAGATGTAGATATATATATATATATATATATATATATATATATATATATATATATATATAGATCTATATATATATAGATATAGATATATAGAGATATATAGATATAGAGATATAGATATATAGATATAGATATAGAGATATATAGATAGATATATATCTATATATATATCTATCTATATATATATATATATATATATATATTTATATATATATATATATATATATTTATATATATATATATATATATATATATATATATATATATATAGATAGATAGATAGATAGATAGATAGATAGATAGATATTTATAGATTTTTTTTTCTTAGCAGAGACCCTAGAGAATAAAATATTTTAAATATATTTTATGTGACACCATATTTGTAGTCTTTCAAACGCAATTTTTTAGGAAAAAATACAAATGAATGAACTAAAAAAAAAACCTAAACAGTAAAGTTAGCCCACTGTTTTTGTATAATGTGAAAGATGATGTTAGGCCGCAAAAATCGTGATCTTTATTCTAAGAAAAAAAAATCGTGATTCTCATTTTAGCCAAAATAGTGCAGCTCTACCAGCCGCCATTGCTGGGAGTGCAGACCCGGAAGTGCAGAATCACGTACCTGGTACGTGATTTTGCTCACAGGAGCAGCCGCCCCGCAGTAAATGTACGTGGGGGGGGGGTGTCGGCAAGAGGTTAATTGAACAAGCTGAAGTTGGAAGCTGATTGGTTTCTATGCAGAGATGCACCAGATTTTGCAATGCAGTTTTAGTAAATCAATCCAAATGTCATTTCAAAAGCGATTTTTTTTTTAACTCCCAGCAAAAAATAGATAACCCTCCAGCAACAATAGATCCCCCCCCACACAAAAGAGATCCCCTCTGGCAACAATAGATCCCCCTGCAAAATAGTTCCCCCAGCACTGCAGCCAGCATCAATAGACCCTCCTGCTTTTGATGAAGGCCTAAGGCCGAAACGCGTCAGCATTTTTGGATGAAGATTTTTGCTGTAATGCTCAAATAAATATTTTCTATGGAGAAGCTGTCGAGTTGCTGGCCTGTATTTTCAATAGACCCTCCAGCACCCCTCGCCATTACATACATTTATTGCTGGAGCTCCCGGAACTGCATCCCTCCGCCCCACGTTTCCACTGAAAAAAAGCCCTGCTAAAGGGAGAGGGAAAAATAATAGAACTAATGTCAGGATCAACAGATAATAAAAAGTTACGGTGAAAAATAAAATCTGCTGTTAATGCCACGGACAGACTGCATCATATATTTCATTTCTGATTTTGCCAAATAATAATAAACTTCAAGAATCAGTACAAAGAGAAAGGTTCTCGGTGGGTCAGAAACTCTATCTATTCTCCTGTTGATGTCGTCCTTCCCATCCCGTACTATTCTTTTTTTTTTTTGTTCCCGGCAATATTTGCACTAGATAATAAAGTTTCTCTTTGTTGGGGCCTTTTGTCCCGTAAGGGCAGCGAGTCCAGCCAAATTCAATCACTCTGTTTAAAGATAGGAGATTAGGAGTCAGGCGGCTCCTCGCGGTACACTGCAGCTTCTTGTTGATAAATTCTGGCTGAGACGCAACCTTTGTACTAAAATAAGTAGCCCTTGTCCGCGCTCTAGATGTGATCTGAAAGCCGAGCGCGAAGGAAATAGCGTGCTGTCAGGCTGGAAGAGATACACTGCCTACAGACGGATGAGCTTGCGGGCTCCTCTCCGCCGAATCAGACAAGCTTGAGCATCCGGGAGATTGTCTCTCGGACCGCTTCTTGATGTCAGAAGATGAGGTTAAGCTCTGAGAAGTGGCTGAGCGGACGCTGCGTGGATATTGATTAAGCTTGTGTGCTGAATGCCGATGTGTTGTCAGCCCGGCATAAAGGTTTGCTTTTTAATAAATTGATATAATGGAGCACCCTGGAAAAGTATTCAGATGCCGTATTGCTATGGCCCTGTAGCAGTGTAGTGTGGTCGGGGATTATGGACCCACCATACAGCATGCACAGTGGAAGCACAAGGGACGCACAAGAGACGAGGATCTGGGAAAACGTGGAATACTGGACTCACAGGAACGGCAAAAAAAATAGTGCAGCAAGGGGATGCTGGCCCTACGGGCAGGCAGGATTACTCATAAAAAGACACTTGCAAAGTCACTGGGAACAAGGAAGGTCTAGCTACAGAAACATGGGAATCTCTCAGAGGACCAATAGGACCCCAGTATCTTGGGGTCACTGAGAATCTTCTCGGGAAGTCAGGGACACCAGGAACATCAGAATCTTGGAGTCGCTGAGAATCTACTTGGTGACACTAGGAACCTCGGAAAATCAGGGACACTACAAAGCTTGGAATCTTGGGGGTCGCTCAGAATCTTCTTGGACAGTCAGGGACACTAGGAACTTCAGTATCTTAGGGTCACTGAGATTCTTCTTGAAAAGTCAGGGACACTAGGAAACTCCGAATGTTGAAGGTCACTCTGAATCTTCTTGGAAAGTCAGGAACACTAGGAACCTCAGAATCTTGGACTAGTATTAATATTCTTCTTGAAAAGTCACGGACACTAGGAACCTCAGAAGCTTGCGGTCACTCTGAACCTTCTTGGAAAGTCAGAGACACTAGGGGAATCACTTGGGGAATCTTCTCAGAAAACCATAGACACTATGAAGCTTGGAATCTTAGGGGTCACTCAGAATCTTTTTGGAAAGTCAGGGACACTGGGACCTTCAGAATCTTGGACTAGTATTAATATTCTTCTTGAAAAGTCACAGACACTAGGAACCTCAGAAGCTTGCGGTCACTCTGAACCTTCTTGGAAAGTCAGAGACACTAGGGGAATCACTTGGGGAATCTTCTCAGAAAACCATAGACACTATGAAGCTTGGAATCTTAGGGGTCACTCAGAATCTTTTTGGAAAGTCAGGGACACTGGGACCTTCAGAATCTTGGACTA
Source organism: Lithobates septentrionalis (assembly GCA_037952835.1). Taxonomy (NCBI): domain Eukaryota; kingdom Metazoa; phylum Chordata; class Amphibia; order Anura; family Ranidae; genus Lithobates; species Lithobates septentrionalis. The sequence continues at coordinate 269,403 of JBBDGP010004377.1, read as the reverse complement.
GTATTAATATTCTTCTTGAAAAGTCACAGACACTAGGAACCTCAGAAGCTTGCGGTCACTCTGAACCTTCTTGGAAAGTCAGAGACACTAGGGGAATCACTTGGGGAATCTTCTCAGAAAACCATAGACACTATGAAGCTTAGAATCTTAGGGGTCACTCAGAATCTTTTTGGAAAGTCAGGGACACTGGGACCTTCAGAATCTTGGGCTCACTAATATTTTTCTTGAAAAGTCACGGACACTAGGAACCTCAGAAGCTTGCGGTCAATCTGAACCTTCTTGGAAAGTCAGAGACACTAGGAATCCTGAGATCTTGAGGTCACTTGGAATCTCCTCAAGAAAGTCAGGGATATTAGGAACCTCAGGATCCTGGGGTCACTCTGAATCTTCTCAGAAAGTCAGGGACATTAGGAAACCAGGAATCATGAGGGTCACTGAGAATATTCTCAGAAAGTCAGAGACACAATGTGTTATCAGACCAGCATAAAGGTTTTTTTTTTTTTTTAAATAGATATAATGGGGCACCTTGGAAAAGTGTTCATATGCTGTATTGCTATGGCATTGTAGTGTGGTTGGGAATCATGGACCCTCCATACAGCATGCACAGTGGAGGGTGGTGTGCTTGAAGAGTGCACCCATGCAGGCTACAGCTGACCAGGTACAGGGAAGCACAAGAGATGAAGATTTGGAAAAACATGGAATACTGGACTCACAGGAATGGCAGGAATGTAGTGCAGCACTGGGGTCCTGGCTTTACAGGCAGGCAGGATTACACTTGCAAAGTCACTGGGAACAAGGGAGGTCTGGCTACAGAAACACTAGGAATCTTAGGGTCAATCGGAATCTCTCAAAGAGCCACTAGGAACCCTAGAATCTTGGGGGTCACTCGGATCTTCTCAGAAGGCCATCCTGCCTGCTGGCCTTTGGGAACAGAGGTGACAGATTAATGCTGCTGATCCGCAACATAGTGATTATTTTATACAGTAGCTACCATTTGGGAGTTAAAAAAATCAATTGCGTTTCCAGTAAGTTTTAGTTAAATGCCAATTAACTTGCGTAGATATTTTGAAAGGGCTGGTTAAACAGGAAGTGATGTTGGCAGGATAGGTAGGGAGGCAGGAAGTGAGATCACACAGCTATGTGCTTGGGAAGAACTGCATGCTGGGAAGAAGAGTCAGCAGCCATGTCTTTGCACGTTGACCATGCAAGAACTCCATCTTCATCATTGCAGAATCATTCATCCGAACTGATTAAAGTCTTTGATTTAAATCAAAGTCGCAATCCATTATGTATATTTTATACGTGTGACTTGGTGTGCAACGGCTTTACCTAGTTTTCAGAACATTTCTCTTTTTTTGTTGCCATGTATTTCTCTTTCTCCGCATTGGGGAACAAAGTGAGCGTGGAGGGGTGTTGATCATATTTTTGGAGGCCAAGCCCAGGAAAGACGTGGATTAGCTGTCGCTAAGTGTCCACCCTTAAGGCCCCATTCACACCTGAGCGTTTTTTAGCTTGAAGCCTGAAGCTACAAAACGCTAAAGGAGAAAAAAACAATTATTCTCTATGGAGATGGTTTACATCTCCACTCCAAAACGCCTGAAGCCCAGAAGCTCCAAAACGCCTGAAGCTCAAACAAGTTCTGGAATTTTTTTTCTAGGCAGATTTGGGCGTTTTTCTGCTCTTTACATTGGTGACCTTTTGACCTGTACAAAATCGCACAAAATGCGCCAAAACTGCGGCAAAAATTGCGTAATTTTCTGCCTGAAAACATTACGCTCAGGTGTCAATGGGGCCTTAGCAACCGAGCAAGTGGGAAGACACATGCAGCTGGAGAGGGGGGGAGAGGAACTATAATGCCTAGCCACTCAGGACCACAGGGCACCACCTGGAGGACGGAGACTGAGTCATTGTAGTTTGTGAGCACTTGTGAATGCAAAGACTAAGGTACAACCCCTAAGTACTCAACACAGATGGCACAGCACCCTCCAGGCACTGTGTAGCAGATTCAAGAGTATTAGTCAGAGAGCATTATAGATTGTGCGTGCACCCTGAGATCCTTTGTTCCCTACCCACAATTCCAGAGTCACTGGAACTGTGGCACAGGGACAGAGGCGGCTCTAGGCTTTGTGAGGCCTTAGGCAAATCTTACACATGAGGCCCTACTCACGCCCATAATGGGAAAAATAGTTCAAATATTTTTCCTGGCCCCCACCCCTAGCAATTTCGCTCCCCATCCCGACATCCCAAAAACAAACGCACATAGACTTATCTAAAAAAAACCTTTAATAATGTAAACATAAAGATCTGGTTCACACTCACTGATCGGTTGCTAGAGGTCACTGCACATCATTACCGCTCACTGATTGCTAGAGGTTACTCCGCAATATTACCATTCAATGATTGGTTGCTAGAGGTTACTGCACAGGTTTGGCATCTTAGGCTATCTTGATTGACAGGCATAGGAGTATATTCGTCCCAACACACGGAAAGTGCTGGCATTGTAAAATGAGCTGTGAGTGCACACTAAAGAAAATGGTGAAAAGAAATGTAATGCCGCGTACACACGGGCGGACTTTTTGACTGGACTGGTCCGGCGGACAGTTCGACCGTGTGTGGGCTTCATCTGACTTTTTCGGTCAAAAATCTGACGGACTTTAGATTTGGAACATGTTTTAAATCTTTTTCCGACAGATTTGAGTCGGTCTAAAAATCCGCTCGTCTGTATGCTAGTCCGACGGACGAAAACCGACGCTGGGGCAGCTATTGGCTACTGGCTATCAACTTCCTTATTTTAGTCCGGTGTACGTCATCACGTACGAATCCGTCGGACTTTGGTGTGATCGTGTGTAGGCAAGTCCGTTTGTTCGGAATAGTCCATCAGAAGTCCACCGAAAGTCCGTCGGATAGACCGTCTGACCAGTCCGGCCGAAAACTCCGCTCGTGTGTACGCGGCATAAGAAGCTTTTATTGCAAAAGAAACATAATATGTATCTTCTGCAATAAGGTGAAAAACCTAGACTCTAGATTTCTCAGAATTTTTAACCTATAGCATGACATTTGCCCTCAACAAGGGTTCTTGTCTTCTTCAGACTAAAATCTGGCTTCTTTAACCACTTCCCGCCGACCGTACGCAGATGTGTGTACTCGGCTTTCGGGGGTTATACCGGGATGATGCCCGCAGCTGCAGGCATCATCCTGGTACCGTTGTTTAGAGCCGGCGATTGGCTATCCGTGTATAACAACCAATGCGGCTAAAAGCCGCTTGGCTGTTATACTGGAGCAGTGGGAGGGGACGTTCCCCCCTCCTGCCACCTCCCGCCGCCTCCCGCCGCTCTTACCGGGCCTCCCGTGCGATCGGGAGGCCCGGTGTCCAATCGGCTGCCTTCAGCGGCTGGGGGCGGGCTGGAACGAACCTGTGGGCGGCTTCGTTCCAGCCTTCAAATTGTAAACGCGGAAGCGACGTCATGACGTCACTTCCCGTTTACTCGGCTGCCAATGGCGCCTGTTTTAAAAAAGTACACAGTATTCAGAATCGCCGTTTTTAGCGATCTAAATGCCTTGAAGTGTAAAGGAGGAATTTGGGGTCTTTTAGACCCCCGATCTCTCCGTAAAGAGTACCTGTCACCACCTATTACTGTCACAAGGGATGTTTACATTCCTTGTGACAGCAATAAAAGTTATCAAAACCTTTTTTTTTTAAAACACAATTTATGAATTTTAAAAATAAATAAAATAAATAAGGAAAAAAAATATTTTTTTTAAAGCGCCCCCGTCCCCGCGAGCTCACGCAGCAAAGAAAACGCATACGGAAGTCGCGCACGCATGTGTAAACGGTGTTCAAATCACACATGTGAGGTATCACCGCCATCGCCAAAGTGAGAGCAATAATTCTAGCACTAGACCTCCTCTGTAACTCTAACCTGGTAATCGTTAAATTTTTTTAAAGCGTCGCATATGGAAATTCTTAGGTACCGTAGTTTGTCGCCATTCCACGAGTGCGTGCTATTATAAAGCGTGACATGTTTGGTATCTATTTACTCGGCGTAACATCATCTTTCACATTATACAAAAAAATTGGGGTAACTTTACTGTTTGGATTTTTTAAAATTCATGAAATTGTCCCTTTTCCAAAAATTTGCGTTTAAAACACTGCTGCACAAATACCGTGTGATATAAAATATTGCAACAATCTCCATTTTATTCTCTAGATTCTCTGCTAAAAAAATATATATAATGTTTGGTGGTTCTAATTAAATATCTAGCAAAAAATACTGATTTTAACTTGTAAACACCAAATTTCAAAAATAGGCTTAGTCATGAAAGGGTTAAAATTCGCTGTTATTTCTAAAAAGAGGTCTGGTATAGAATTTCGGGTCAACCTCACACCATTTTTGGGGGTTTTCTGCATGGTGCCCCCCTTAAAATTCATACTGGACCTGAAGAGCCTAGCATTAGCTATGGAGGAACTCTCATACCGTTTTTTTTTTTTCTTCTTTTAACTATCCCAAACTCCTTTGCCTACATCAGTGGTTCTCACCCTCGGGCCTCAAGTACCCCCAACAGGCCATGTTTTCAGGTAGTTTCCTTTACTTTGCACAGCTGCTTTGAATCAATATGAATGACATGGTATTGATAAGAGCTATTTTATCTAAGGGAAGGTCCCAAAACATGGCCCGTCTGGGGGTACTTGAGGACTGAGGTTGAGAACCACTGGCCGACATGGTATGCGCCTAATGGGCCTTATGGTCATTCTGATCCTGGATCATTGGGGGGTTTACATTGGGATGAAAAAATTAAAATGAAAAGAACTTCAACACAGCACAATGCTGTTTGGGCATTAACGTAAAGTGCAGGTGCGATTTGGGTCCAAAGGAGGGCGATGAATAGAAAAAAAAAAAACAAGGACAGCCTAAGAGATACATTGTATAAAAGGAAAGAAGCAATAACCTTGAATGTAGGACATGTTTGCGTAGACATAATCGATATTTATGAACTTCACTTTCTTTGCCTTGTTTCGGATCACCTGTTTTCTCGTGTGACGGCGTCATTGGGAGTTTATTGCGCACTGCTCACTTTATGGACTTAAATAATTGCAGGAGGCCCGATCAATGTTAATAATATCCTGTTACTGGTACACTTTGTGGAATAAATATGTTGGCAGTCACAGACCCGTGTCTCCGGTAAAGGCTGTGCGCTATTTATCTGTCTTATTATTTCTTTTCACACAAGTCCTTGCAATTGATTTTATCATTTTTGTCCTGGTGCCGCAAAGGTGAGGCTGCTCTGCTAAATGTATTTGTGCTGCACTCAAGAGATGCCATTTATCATGCAAGGAACATCAGAGCGCAATTAAATTAAAGCGGACCTGTCATCAGGGAGGGTAACATTGGTCAATGTACAGTGCCTCGAAAAAGTATTCATAGCCCTAGAAATTCCCCACATTTTGTCATGTTACAACCAAAAACGTAAATGTATTTTATTGGTATTTTATGTGATAGACCAACACAAAGTGGCTCATAATTGTGAAGTGGAAGGAAAATGATAAATGATACAAATAAATATGTGAAAAGTGTGTGTGGGGGGGGGGGCATTTGTATTCAGCCCCCTTTACTCTGATACCCCTAACTAAAATCTAGTGGAACCAATTGCCTTCAGAAGTCCCCTAATTAGTAAATAGAGTCCACCTGTGTGTCATTTAATCTCAGTATAAATACAGCTGTTCTGTGAAGTCCTCAGAGGTTTGTTAGAGCACCTTAGTGAACAAACAGCATCATGAAGGCCAAGGAACACACCAGACAGGTCAGGGATAAAGTTGTGGAGAAGTATAAAGCAGGGTTAGGTTATAAAAAAATCTCCCAAGCTTTGAACATCTCACGGAGCTCTGTTCAATCCATCATCGGAAAATGGAAAGAGTATGGCACAACTGCAAACCTACCAAGACATGGCCGTCCACCTAAACTGACCGGCCGGGCAAGGAGAGCATTCATCAGAGAAGAGCCAAGAGGTCCATGGTAACTCTGGAGGAGCTGCAGAGATCCACAGCTCAGGTGGGAGAATCTGTCCACAGGACAACTATTAGTCGTGTTCTCCACAAATCTGCCCTTTATGGAAGAGTGACAAGAAGAAAGACATTGGTGAAAGAAAGTCATAAGAAGTCCTGTTTGTAGTTTGTGAGAAGCCATGTGGAGGACACAGCAAACATGTGGAAGAAGGTGATCTGGTCACATGAGACCAAACTTGAACTCTTTGGCCTAAAGGCAAAACGCAATGTGTGGGGAAAACTAACACTGCACATCACCCTGAACACACCATCCCCACCGTGAAACATGGTGGTGGCAGCATCATGTGGTGGGGATGCTTTTCTTCAGCAGGGACAGGGAAGCTGGTCAGAGTTGATGGGAAGATGGATGGAGCCAAATACAGGACAATCTTAGAAGAAAACCTGTTAGAGTCTACAAAAGACTTGAGACTGGGGCGGAGGTTCACCTTCCAGCAGGACAACGACCCGAAACATACAGCCAGAGCTACAATGGAATGGTTTAGATCAAAGCATATGCATGTGTTAGAATGGCCCAGTCACAGTCCAGACCTGAATCCCATTGAGAATCTGTGGCAAGACTTGAAAATTGCTGTTCACAGACGTTCTCCATCCAATCTGACAGAGACTGAGATGTTTTGCAAAGAAGAATGGGGAGAAATGTCCTCTCTAGATGTGCAAAGCTGGTAGAGACATCCCCAAAAAGACTTGTAGAGAAAGGGGGTTCTACAAAGTATTGACTCCGGGGGGCGCCATACAAATGCTCCCCCCACACTTTTCACATATTTATTTGTAAAAAAAATTGTAAAACCATTTTTTCATTTTCCTTCCACTTCATAAATATGTGCCACTTTGTGTTGGTCTATCACATAAAATCCCAATAAAATACATTTACGTTTTTGGTTGTAACATCACAAATTGTGGAAAATTTCAAGGGGTATGAATATTCTTTCAAGGCACTGTATCAGGATTTTAGAATGCAGCAGCTTTTTGTTTCACTCATTTTTTTACCCGTCTAATTTATGTAAGCCCCTCAGGGGAGAGCTGCTAAAATATTCTGGCATCTGAAAATTCTAAACACACTTACTTTTAAAGCAATGCCCTCTCCCCCAAAAAATAAAAATATTCCCTTCCAAAATGAACCCCCAGGTCACAACAATGATGTCAGATTATTTGGATGAATTGGGCCAGAAGGCGGAGGATGAGGGGAGGCGGTCCCAGGGATATGTGCCGGGAGGGGAGAATTGGGTTGGGGGGGATTTGTGCTAAGAGCAGGGACTTGGGGCAGGGGACTAAACCCAATATATATTATTTGTACCTGTGGGTGGGTGCAGTGTGGTGCGGCAGCAATAACACACACCCAATCCGGATGCAATTGAAAGAACTTGTATTGCAGTCAAAGGAAAACAGTTCACAACAACCCAAGCAGAACCCCCGACCAGGAACACAAACAGATGACAGCAGCGTGTAGCAGTGCATGTCTCAGCTGAGCGGACGGCGTCTGTCTTAAAGGTTGGAATGCAGCCTGGCAGGTCCAAGCCCAGGTGGGGAAGTTTTCAGGAAGAGTGGATGGTCCCTATGGTTTCCCTACTCATCTGGAACCTTTCCCTACCACTAGTACTGTTCCTGACAGATGGGTGACATGTTCCTACGCTACCTACATGCTCAAATTTGCGTCAATCCCAGGAGCCAGGGTCTTAAATAAACTCTTCCTGACCCAAGATGGCTGCTAGAGTCACATGGACTGTTGGCTATAGATCCCAACTGTCCCTGATTTCGAGGGACTGTCCCTGATTTGGAGCAAAATCTCTCTGTCCCTCTTTCCCCCTAATTTGTCCCTCATTTTGGTCAGATCCATATAGTTATATATAAAATGCACTTTTAAGCTCTCAAAAAGTGTTTCCCAGTGCTAAACCTTTCATCCAAGATGAAAAAGGGGAAAAGGCGGGACTTTAAATGAAGCACGCAGTCAATAGTGAGGGGTCAAGAAACTGTATATTTAATATATAACATGATAAAAGATTTCATACAAATTGGTACATGGGTCACAGTAATTCATCTATATTACATATGTCTATATTATAATGGTATTACACATTGCATATACAGAGGCTCTACGCGTTTCGTGTAGTATTTTTATCCACTCTTCAGGAGCAACAATGTGTGTATAGCTACCGTGCAGTGATAGTGCAAAAATGAGAGCTGGAGGCTTCCCAAAGGGGCATCTTTTCCAGGAGCTGTGGGGGGCATCCAGCACACGCAGGACCCCCACATGACAGCGCCGGGGACGGACAGAACTCCAAAGGGTGATGGTCCCTAGGAATGGTTGTGTATGTGAGTGAAGACGTCTCGTGGAATTTCTGTAAAGTTAGTGCCAGGTGATCTGGTTCCCCGAGCCACCGGCTCACCCCACCTCTGGGAGCCGCGATGCACACCGCGGGGTGCCCCCCATGCCCTCCCGGGTGGGCTGGAACACCCCCATTCCCCATCCAAATTCTAAATTGCTGCATTTATACATTTTAAAAGCCGATATCTAGGAATAGTAGTGGTAAGAAAAAGTCCATGTGGATTTAATGAACCTTTTCTCCGGGTAATTCTCCTTTAAGGGGGTGTGGCAGGGGGCGTATCCTATGCCTACATACATTTGTTAGTAGGTGTCCCTCATTCCCATCTCAAAATGTTGGGAGGCATGCTGTTGGCATCCAACTGGATCGCTGTCCCAGGAAGCCATAGAGGAACCACGTTCCTCTTGACTTCCTCTCCCTCTGCAGTCCAGCTATGGTTGAGCACCTGCAAGGGAGAAAATAGACTGCACCTGCCTACCAGTAGTGGCCCGTCCATTAGGGGCGCCCAGGCATCGCCCCCTCTATCCACGCCACCCCTATATGAAAAATGGATATAAGTTTATGTGCGTGTAAAGGCAGGCGTCCCAATACTTTTGACAATATAGTGTAGCTCCGGAGCCATGGAAGTTAATGTAATGGGAGATGTAGAAAGCACAGGGTATACCGATCACAGTAGTTGTAGTATATAACATGACCACTATTGCATGAAATACATTTAATGTGAACTATAAGACATTTCTCATTATCACAGTCAGGGGTCTGATTGATAACTCAGAACATTGCAGGATATCGCTTTCAAACTAAATGCCAGAGAGAGCCGACTCAGCTAAGACCTCCATGAGAAGCAGCAGCTTACTTATAATGAGCAAAAGAAAAAATGCCTTGGCAGGTCAAGCTTTGTATATGAGGTCCTTTCATGCATCATAACATGCTAAAACGCATGGGTCATCAAAGAAAAAATTATAGCGACATCCCGTACTGTTCTGCCAAGCTTATTTTTTCCTCCTCCATGCATTTCCAGGCCCATAGAAGTCAACGGTAAAGCATGAAAACGCAGGTGTTGTTCATCATCATGCACGGTCAGCATATGGAAACAGATCCCGCCAAAACCAATGACTGCGAGAAATCAATCCTCATTGGTCAAACCAAAAATGCATCGAAGAGCAACACATAATAAAATGCCAATGCGTACAATGGACATGGATAGATGTGAACTCGGCCTCAATTGTATTTTTTTTTTTTGATTGTCATAAAAACTACAGGAAAATACATTAAAAATAAGTGTCAACATGTGTCAAAAAATGTTCATCAACATACATTGAAAAACCTGATAAAAAAATGCATGAAGGTGGAAACCAATGGCGTCTCTAGGGGGGGCCAGAGGGGGCCCTAACCCCCTTCCCAACATTACGCTGTGCCCCACCATGTGCCCCCCAATTAAATTTTTTTTTTTTTTTTTACAAAAAGGCAATGTCTTTTTGTTTGCATTTATATCAGATGCGTCGCATCTTACTCGGGCCGCCGCTGGAGTAACACAGTCTCTATTGAGGGAGAGAGTCCCCAGTCAGCTCCTGCAGGTGATTCCTCCCCCCTCCCTCTGCTCGCCGACACTGCATAATGCGAGCGCTCACACAACCACGGCCGCCCGATCTGCTCTTTCCCCTGCATCCTCATTGGCAGGGAGAAGAGCGAGTTGCAGGAAGGACTCCACCAGGACTCTCAGTTACTGAAAAAACAGACTGATTTCTCCCGTCCTTAGGACAGGAGAACGAGCCTGTAAATTCCAAGAGATGCCAGACCAGCGCTGTCAATAGCAGGGGCAGGACAGCAAGAGGAGGCTGGGGAACCCCACAGTGGCAGAACACCAGGGCCCGGTGGCAAGACAACCTTTGCAACCCTGATAGTTCTCCCACTGCTTTGGACCCTTATATTTTCTTGGCATGCTGGTGACATATATCTCTTGTTTTCTGCCACCCTGGGGGGGGGGGGGGGGGGCAATACAGTAGGAAGAGAACTCATTTGAATTTTATAGTTGTCCCCCTACTTTGGTCCCTGTCCCCCCATGTGCCCCCCCTAAATATGAAGGCTGGAGACGCCACTGGTGGAAACACAAGTGTTTGAGTCTAGGATTTTTTTTTTTACACTTGCTCTGCTCATCATACAACCCCTGCAGAGTTTTTATTGCCGTCTGTGCCCCGCATTGGTCCCGGTGACCTTTGTTATCATTGTTGTAATTACCATTGTTATTATCATCATTATAGTCCAACATATTACAATTATCAGCAGGGAGCAATGGGAAATCTTTCATTAATTTCACAAATAATCATCGTTTTTCCATTCATTCCATTATTAATTATAATTACTATTGTTATTCAAAATATTACAATTGTCAACAGGTGTCAAGGGAAAATCTTCCATTAATTCCATGAATATTTATAATTATTCCAAGAATTCTATTTATAATTATAATTGCCATTTTTGGAATTGTTATAATCCAACAGGATGCCAAAAGGTGGCGAGAGGAGATCTTCTGTTAATTCCATTAATATTTATAATTGCCATTTATATAAATGTTATAATCCAAAATATTACAATTGTCAAATTATTAAATGCCATTGTTATAATTGGTATAATCTGAAATATTACAGTTGTCGACAGGCGGCAAGTGGAAACCTTCCATTAATTCCATTAATAATTCCATTAATAATTATAATTATTCTATGAATTCTATTTATGATTATAATTGCCTTTTTAAAAATGTTATCCAAAATATTAGAATTGTCAACAGGCGGCAAGGGGAAATCTTTCATGAATTCCATAAAAAAATTATAACTATTCCATTAGTTCCAATAATAGTTATAATTGCCGTTATTATATTTGTTATTATCCAAAATATTAGAATTGTCAACAGGTGGCAAGGAGAAATCTTCTGTTAATTCCATTACTATTCATAATTTCCATTATTATAATTTTTATAATCCAAAATATTAGAATTGTCAACATCGAGTAAGGGAAATCTTTAGTTAATTCCATTAAAAATTATAAGTATTCCATTAATTCCATTATTAATTATAATTACCATTGTTATAATTGCTCTAATCTGAAATCTGAAATATTATAATTGTCAATAGGTGACAAGGGGAAATCTTCCACTAATTCTATTAATAATTGTAATTCACATTATTATAATTGTTCTAATCCAACATATTACAACTGTCAACAGGTGTCAAGGGAAAATCTATTAATTCCATCAGGGGCGTTGCTAGGTCTGCAAAAGATCTGGGGCTAGAGCCAATAGCAGCGGTCACCAACCTTTTTGCATGCCCGCCGGGGGGGGGGGGGGGGGGGACCGGTGGTAAGCAATTTTTCACGGGCGATGGCTGGTGTTGGCACTTCAATCATCATGGCACCATGGTTGATATGGTGTCAGGGTGATTGAAGTGCATTATTTCTATTGTAGAATTCTAATATATAATGAAGTGGTTCAACTCACCATACTGCAGAATCAGTGGGAGCCCTGGGCGTGTCACTTGCCACATCTCTTGCCACTAGATGCAGCGTGTCACTTGCCACCGTCACCTGTCACCAGATGCAGCGTGTTACTTCCCTCTTTCACCTGGCAGCAAATGTGGATTGTCACCTGCCACCATTTGCAGATTGCCACTTGCCATGTCACCTGCCACCATTTGCAGATTGCCACGTCTCCTGCCACCATTTGCAGATTGTCACATCTCCTACCACCATTTGCAGATTGTCACTTGCTACGTCTCCTGGCTCCATTTGCAGATTGCCACGTCTCCTGGCGCCATTTGCAGATTGCCACATCTCCTGCCACCATTTGCAGATTGTCACTTGCCATGCCAGCCAGTGCCACCAAATGTGCATTGACGCTGCATTGGTGGCAGGCTGACAGCACTGGTCCATTTAATGAGAACAGGAGAGCGGTGATGCCGGACGCAGTGAGAGATAATGTCATCTTGCTGCTCCCCGCCACACCTTCGACATTGAAGCAAGGGGGTCTGGCTGCAAAGTGGAGCTCCACGATGACAGGAAGCACATGACCTCCACTCCACCATGCTGTGAGGGCGGAAGAGCGCTGATGTGTGGCGGGCAGTGAGAGATGATGTCATCTCTCTGCTGCTCACCACACCTCGCTCCCAAATTGAAGAGCCCCGGCTGTGTAGAGCGCTGATGTGGAGCGGCCGGAGAGAGATGTCACCTCTGCTCATCTGCCCACTTGCTTCTCTCCTCTCCTCCGCCTCTCTCATGCAGCTAGCCCACCACAGCAGCCACAACCCACTGGTTAGGCAGGGACCCTGCAGCAAAAGACTCGGGGCTATGGGCCCCAGATTCGGGGCTATAGCCCCAATAGCCACCCCCTAGCAACGCCCCTGAATTCCATTAATAATTATAATTATTCTATGAATTCTATTTATAATTACATTTGACATTTTTATAAATTTTATAATCCAAAATATTAGAATTGTCAAAAGGTGGCGAGGGGTAATCCTCTGTTAATTCCATTAATAGTTATAATTGCTATTTTTATAATTGTTATAATCCAAAATATTACAATTGTCAATAGGTGTCAAGGGGAGATCTTTTGTTTATTCCATTAATAATCATAATTTCCATTATTAGAATTTTTATAATCCAAAATAATGTTATAATCCAAAATATTAGAATTGTCAACAGGCGGCAAGGGGAAATCTTTCATTAATTCCATTAAAAAAATATAATTATTCTATTAATTCCAATAATAGTTATAATTGCCATTATTATATGTGTTATTATCCAAAATATTAGAATTATCAACAGGTGGCAAGGAGAAATCTTCTGTTTATTCCATTACTAATCATAATTTCCATTATTATAATTTTTATAATCCAAAATATTACAATTGTAAACACTGAGTAAGGGAAATCTTTAGTTAATTCCATTAACAATTATAAGTATTCCATTAATTCCATTATTAATTATAATTACCATTGTTATAATTATTCAAATTTTTCTAATCTAAAATATACTAATTCTATTAATAATTGTAATTCACATTATTATAATTGTTCTAATCCAACATATTACAATTGTCAACAGGTGTCAAGGGAAAATCTTCCATTAATTCCATTAATAATTATAATTAATCTATGAATTATATTTATAATTATATTTGACATTTTTATAAATGTTATAATCCAAAATATTAGAATTGTCAACAGGTGGCAAGGGGTAATCCTCTGTTGATTCCATTAATAATCATAATTTCCATTATTATAATTTTTATAATCCAAAATATTAGAATTGATGACAGTGGCTAAGGGAAATCTTCAGTTATTTCCATTAACAATTATAATTATAATTATTCCATTAATTACATTATTAATTATAATTACCATTGTTATAATTGTTATCATCTGAAATATTACAATTGTCAATAGGTGGGAAGGGTAAATCTTCCATTAATAATTATAACTGTTCCATTAATGTGCTCAAAATACTTTTTTTCTAGTGAGAAAAGCGCAGCAAAGACTGGTTTTCCTATAGAGACTAAAGCAGGCTGGATTGCCCTTAAGGCTTCTGGCAGAGGCGTAACTAGAATCTTCAGGGCCCCGGTGCAAGAAACCATGAAGGGCCCCCACCAGTGGCATTGCTAGGTCTACAAAAGATCTCGGGCTAGAGCCCATAGCAGCTAAGTAAGGAATGTCATACACTTTTGCGGGCATACACACACACATATATATATATATATATATATATATATATATATATATATATATATATATATCTCGTTACATATCTGAATGCAGATCCCCCACTTACATCAGGGTCCCCAGGGATCCACCACCTACATCAGGGTCCCCAGAGAGCCCCCCCTTACATCAGGGTCCTTAGAGAGCCTCCCCCTATATTAGGGTCCCCAGAGAGCCCCCCCTTACATCAGGGTCCTTAGAGAGCCTCCCCCTATATTAGGGTCCCCAGAGAGCCTCCCTCCTTACATAAGGGTCCCCAGGGATCCCCCCCCCTTACATCAGGGTACCCAGAGAGCCCCACTTACATCAGAGTTCCCAGGGAGCCCCTCCTCACATCAGGGTCCCCAGAGATCCCCCCCCTTACATCAGGGTCCCCAGAGAGCCTCCCCTTATATCAGGGTCCTTAGAGAGCCTCCCCCTACATTATGGTCCCCAGAGATTCTCCCCTTAGATCAGGGTCCCCAGAGAACCCTCCTTACATCAGGGTCCCCAGGGACCCCTCCTTACATCAGGGTCCCCAGAGAGCCCCCCCCCCTACATTAGGGTCCCTAGAGAGCCTCCCCTTACATCAGGGTCCCAAGAGAGCCTCCCTACTTATATTAGGGTCCTCAGAGCCCCCCTCATTACATCAGGGTCCCCAGAGAGCTCCCCTTAACATCAAGGTCCCCAGAGAGCCCCTCCTTACATCAGGGTCCCCAGAGAGCCTCCCCCTACATAAGGGTACCTAGAAAGCTTACCCTTGCATAAGGGTCCCCAGTGAGCCTCCCCTTACATCAGGGTCCCCAGAGAGCCTCCCCTTACATCAGGGTCCCCAGAGATCCTCCCCTTACATCAGGGTCCCCAGAGATCCTTCCCTTACATCAGGGTCCCCAGAGAGCCTCTTCTTACATCAGGGTCCCCAGGGAGCCCTCCATACATCAGGGTTGCCAGAGAGCCCCCCCTACATTAGGGTCCCTAGAGAGCCTCCCCTTACTTCAGGGTCCCCAGAGAGTCTCCCCTTACATCAGGGTCCTTAGAGAGCCTCCCCCTATATTGGGGTCCCCAGAGAGCCTCCCTCCTTACATCAGGGTCCCCAGGGATCCCCCCTTACATCAGGGTACCCAGAGAGCCCCACTTACATCAGGGTTCCCAGAGAGCCCCCCTACATTAGGGTCCCTAGAGAGCCTCCCCTTACTTCAGGGTCCCCAGAGAGTCTCCCCTTACATCAGGGTCCTTAGAGAGCCTCCCCCTATATTGGGGTCCCCAGAGAGCCTCCCTCCTTACATCAGGGTCCCCAGGGATCCCCCCTTACATCAGGGTACCCAGAGAGCCCCCCCTTACATCAGGGTCCTTAGAGAGCCTCCCCCTATATTAGGGTCCCCAGAGAGCCCCCCCTTACATCAGGGTCCTTAGAGAGCCTCCCCCTATATTAGGGTCCCCAGAGAGCCTCCCTCCTTACATAAGGGTCCCCAGGGATCCCCCCCCCTTACATCAGGGTACCCAGAGAGCCCCACTTACATCAGAGTTCCCAGGGAGCCCCTCCTCACATCAGGGTCCCCAGAGATCCCCCCCCTTACATCAGGGTCCCCAGAGAGCCTCCCCTTATATCAGGGTCCTTAGAGAGCCTCCCCCTACATTATGGTCCCCAGAGATTCTCCCCTTAGATCAGGGTCCCCAGAGAACCCTCCTTACATCAGGGTCCCCAGGGACCCCTCCTTACATCAGGGTCCCCAGAGAGCCCCCCCCCTACATTAGGGTCCCTAGAGAGCCTCCCCTTACATCAGGGTCCCAAGAGAGCCTCCCTACTTATATTAGGGTCCTCAGAGCCCCCCTCATTACATCAGGGTCCCCAGAGAGCTCCCCTTAACATCAAGGTCCCCAGAGAGCCCCTCCTTACATCAGGGTCCCCAGAGAGCCTCCCCCTACATAAGGGTACCTAGAAAGCTTACCCTTGCATAAGGGTCCCCAGTGAGCCTCCCCTTACATCAGGGTCCCCAGAGAGCCTCCCCTTACATCAGGGTCCCCAGAGATCCTCCCCTTACATCAGGGTCCCCAGAGATCCTCCCCTTACATCAGGGTCCCCAGAGAGCCTCTTCTTACATCAGGGTCCCCAGGGAGCCCTCCATACATCAGGGTTGCCAGAGAGCCCCCCCTACATTAGGGTCCCTAGAGAGCCTCCCCTTACTTCAGGGTCCCCAGAGAGTCTCCCCTTACATCAGGGTCCTTAGAGAGCCTCCCCCTATATTGGGGTCCCCAGAGAGCCTCCCTCCTTACATCAGGGTCCCCAGGGATCCCCCCCTTACATCAGGGTACCCAGAGAGCCCCACTTACATCAGGGTTCCCAGAGAGCCCCCCTACATTAGGGTCCCCAGAGAGCCCCCCTACATTAGGGTCCCCAGAGAGCCCCCCTACATTAGGGTCCCCAGAGAGCCCCCCTACATTAGGGTCCCCAGAGAGCCCCCCTACATCAAGGTCCCCAGAGAGTCCCCTCCTTTTGTCAGGGTCCCCAGAGACCCCTTTCCTTACTTTAGGGTCCCCAGAGAGCCCCCCTAACATCAGGGTCCCCAGAGACGTAAGCTAGCAAGTGGGTGTGGTGCTGCGCTAATACTGGTAACTAAACAAATGCATGAGTGCAACCGTGCTACAATGTTGATGAGTCAGAGGCTAGTCACCTAACGTGAACGTGGGGTGTGAATAATCATCAAACACCATTGTAAGAGAATAAAAATATAAATATACTCCGCCCAGTGTAAAAAGTGACTAAATTGGGTAAAAGTGTCCGGACTTTAAAAATTGTAATAATAGCATTAACATAAGCAGTTAAAAGGCATGCAGTGTTGGACTAAACATATAGTGCATATGTAGGCAAGTGGGTGACTAAAACATTTATAGCACAATATACAACTTTCAGAAAAATAAAAATAAAACAAAAAAGTGCAATGTTACACTGTACGTCCGGAGAGATCACAATGCCTGTGGTAATGCAAAAAAGTGTCCAGTGCAAACAATAAGTGCTCAAAAATTGTCTAAAGACATAAATACAGTCCAAAGAAAGGTGGCTTGTGTAACAGCAAAATCTCCAATGATTTATCAATCCTCAAAGTGCCAAACAGTGAGATGCAAAGCAGCAAACTGGATTCTAAAATCAGTCACTTTGAATAGGTGAGGAGTGTGAAGTGTATAGAGCAGTCCTCTTCATGCAGCAATCCTACACTGGTGGGTAATGGCCCCTTACCTCATTATACTGAGGTTACAGCATAAGTCAGTCACCGCTTATGGCAGCTCCTATGGAGGTTGGTCCTGGGTCCCGGACTATGTCTCTATATGCCTCAGGTCCACAGGGGGCATGGCGGCCGAAAGGGGAAAAAGGATGCCATATAGTGTAGTCATTTTTAAAACATCTAAACTTTATTCAAAGGTAAAAGAAGGTACTCACACAGTAATAACGGCAGAGGGCGCATATAACCAAACGAGCGGCGAGCTCGTACACTGCTGACAGTGGAAGGTGCCTGTCCCTGGGACTGACTTATGCTGTAACCTCAGTATAATGAGGTAAGGGGCCATTACCCACCAGTGTAGGATCGCTCCATGAAGAGGACTGCTCTATACACTTCACACTTTTCACCTATTCAAAGTGACTGATTTTAGAATCCAGTTTGCTGCTTTGCATCTCACTGTTTGGCACTTTGAGGATTGGTGAATCATTGGAGATTTTGCTGTTACACAAGCCACCTTTCTTTGGACTGTATTTATGTCTTTAGACAATTTTTGAGCACTTATTGTTTGCACTGGACACTTTTTTGCATTACCACAGGCATTGTGATCTCTTCGGACATACAGTGTAACATTGCACTTTTTTGTTTTATTTTTATTTTTCTGGAAGTTGTATATTGTGCTATTAATGTTTTAGTCACCCACTTGCCTACATATGCGCTATTTATATATATATACACTGCATGCCTTTTAACTGTTTATGTTAATGCTATTATTGCAATTTTTATAGTCCGGACACTTTTACCCAATTTAGTCACTTTTTACACTGGGCGGAGTATATTTATATTTTTATTCTCTTACAATGGTGTTTGATTATTATTCACACCCCACGTTCACGTTAGGCGACTAGCCTCTGACTCATCAACATTGTAGCACGGTTGCACTCATGCATTTGTTTAGATACCAGAATTAGCGCAGCACCACACCACTATACTGACTACATGGTAGCGCAGGAATAATACACTTTACAGGGCCCCCAGAGAGTCTCCCCCTTACATCAGGGCCCCCAGAGAGCCTCCCCCTTACATCAGGGCCCCCAGAGAGTCTCCCCCTTACATCAGGGCCCCCAGAGAGTCTCCCCCTTACATCAGGGCCCCCAGAGAGCCTCCCCCTTACATCAGGGCCCCCAGAGAGCCTCCCCCTTACATCAGGGCCCCCAGAGAGTCTCCCCCTTACATCAGGGCCCCCAGAGAGTCTCCCCCTTACATCAGGGCCCCCAGAGAGCCTCCCCCTTACATCAGGGCCCCCAGAGAGCCTCCCCCTTACATCAGGGCCCCCAGAGAGTCTCCCCCTTACATCAGGGCCCCCAGAGAGCCTCCCCCTTACATCAGGGCCCCCAGAGAGTCTCCCCCTTACATCAGGGCCCCCAGAGAGTCTCCCCCTTACATCAGGGCCCCCAGAGAGCCCCTCCTTACATCAGGGCCCCCAGAGAGCCTCCCCCTTACATCAGGGCCCCCAGAGAGTCTCCCCCTTACATCAGGGCCCCCAGAGAGTCTCCCCCTTACATCAGGGCCCCCAGAGAGTCTCCCCCTTACATCAGGGCCCCCAGAGAGTCTCCCCCTTACATCAGGGCCCCCAGAGAGTCTCCCCCTTACATCAGGGCCCCCAGAGAGCCTCCCCCTTACATCAGGGCCCCCAGAGAGCCTCCCCCTTACATCAGGGCCCCCAGAGAGTCTCCCCCTTACATCAGGGCCCCCAGAGAGCCTCCCCCTTACATCAGGGCCCCCAGAGAGTCTCCCCCTTACATCAGGGCCCCCCAGAGAGTCTCCCCCTTACATCAGGGCCCCCAGAGAGCCTCCCCCTTACATCAGGGCCCCCAGAGAGCCTCCCCCTTACATCAGGGCCCCCAGAGAGTCTCCCCCTTACATCAGGGCCCCCAGAGAGTCTCCCCCTTACATCAGGGCCCCCAGAGAGCCTCCCTCTTACATCAGGGCCCCCAGAGAGCCTCCCCCTTACATCAGGGCCCCCAGAGAGTCTCCCCCTTACATCAGGGCCCCCAGAGAGCCTCCCTCTTACATCAGGGCCCCCAGAGAGCCCACCCTTACATCAGGGCCCCCAGAGAGCCTCATCCTTACATTAGTGTCCTCAGAGGGCCCCTTCCTTACAATAATGTCCCCTGAAAGCCCCCCCCCTACATCAGGGTCCCCAGAGAACCCCCCTTACATTAGGGTCCCCAGGGAGCCTCCCTCCTTACATCAGGGTCCCCAGGGATCCCCCCCCCTTACATCAGGGCCCCCAGAGAGCCTCCCCCTTACATCAGGGTCCCCAGAGAGACCCCCCCTCCCCCAAGACATCAGGGTCCCCAGAGAGCCCCTTCTTACATTAATGTAACCAGAAAGCCCCCCCCCCTTACATCAGGGTCCCCAGACTGCTGCCCCCCCCCTCCTTCAAGAGGTTCCCCATGTACCTGGCTGGTGGAGGTTGGAGGCGGCGATCAACAGCTCTATAGTGTCCACAGGCAGGGAATCTCCATGTGGCTTGTAGTTCTCCCTGAAAGTGAAACTGATACCTGCACGGCCCCTCCCCTCCTCTCTCCACTGTTTACACTGACACTGGGGAAGAGACAACTACAAGCTGCAGGGAGATCCCACCGCATACAGGCACAATAGAGCTGCCGATCGCTGCCTCTCACCTCCCCCCACTGCATTACAAACGGCAAGCCAGAGGTGTAGGGAGAAATGCCAGGTCTTGGGCCCCCCCACAGCGGCAGAATGGCAGGGCCCAGTCGCAAGTGCGACTGCAGCGACCCCTATTGTTCCGCCACTGGCTTCTGGTCAATTTCTATCATTTGTACCATTTGAGAGTATTCTTCTCCACTGCGTTGTAGTGTGGTATGCCGGCTGCAGGCGGAGGCATAATGTAATGCATTATTTAAGCATTCTCTAAAATTTCCAAACTTATTATATGCTCCTGGAGTTAAAAATTCTAACATGTTATTATTTATGGTATTAAGGTTAGAACAAACTCACAGATACAGATTTGGCCACTCTGCACAGTACTCTGGATGGTGTTCTGAGGGGAGGCCTGTAATGCTGCACAGTGCTCTGGACAGTGGTCTGAGGAGGACAGTAATGCCGCACAGTGCTGGATGGTGGTCTCAGGTCTGAGGAGGCCTGTAATGCACAGTGCTCTGGATGCCGGTGGTCAGAGGAGACCTGTAATGCTGCACAGTGCTGGATGGTGGTCTCAGGTCTGAGGTATTACCTGTAATGTACAGTGCTCTGGGTGCTGGTGGCCAGAGAAGGCTTGTAATGCGGCAGAGTTATCTAGATGCTGGTGTGAGGAGGCCTGTAATGCACAGTGCTCTGGACGGTGGTCGGAGGAGGTCTGTAATGCACAGTGCTCTGGACGGTGGTCTGAGGAGGTCTGTAATGCACAGTGCTCTGGACAGTGGTCTGAGGAGGTCTGTAATGCACAGTGCTCTGGATGCTAGTGATCAGAGGAGGTCTCTAATGCTGCACAGTGCTGGATGGTGGACTCAGGTCTGAGGAATGGCCTTTAATGCACAGTGCTCTGGATGCTGGTGGTCAGAGGAGGCCTGTAATGCTGAAGAGTGCTTTGGACGGTGGTCTGAGGAGGCCTGTAATGCACAGTGCTTCTCTGGACAGTGGTCTGAGGAGGCTTGAAATGCACATAGTGTTTTGGACGGTGGACAGAGGAGGCCTATAATGCTGAAAAGTGCTGGATGGTGGTCTCAGGTCTGAGGGATGGCCTGTAATGCACAGTGCTCTGGATCCCGGTGGTCAGAGGAGGCCTGTAATGCTGCACAGTGGTGGACGGTGGTCTCAGATCTGAAGGATGGCCTGTAATGTACAGTTCTCTGGAAGCTGGTGGTCAGAGGAGGCCTATAATGCAGCAGAGTTATCTGGACGGTGATCTGAGGAGGCCAGTAATTCTGCACAGTGCACTGAGGAGGCCAGTAATGCTGCACAGTACTCTGGATGCTGGTGGTCAGAGGAGGTCTGTAATGCTGTACCGTGCTGGATGGTGGTCGTCTCAGGTCTGAGGGATGGCCTGTAATGCACAGTGCTCTGGATGGATGGCGGTCTGAGGGGAGGCCTGAGGCCTGTAATTGTAATGTACACACTCACAGTGGATGCTCTCTACTCTGGACGGTCGTCATCGTGAGCCGTGAGTGGGACCCTCGTTGGGACTCGGGAGGCCTGTCATGCACAATTCTGCTCTGGACGGTAGTCTGAGGACTCAGAGGCCTGTAATTTTGTCTGCACAGACTCGCTTGCTTGCTGGGAGCGGGAGCAGGCGGAGCACCGTGGAAACCAGAAGTTACGTTAGTTCACGAGGGTAAACATCCCTGCCTCACATTTTCATTTTGTTTGCGTTCGTTAACGAAAACGGAATCGATTTTCTTCATAGTTTTTCTGACAAATTATTTTGACGGAAACGTTTTTATTGACGAAATTAACACTGATAAGAATTCAAGTTTTTCGTTGGAAAATGCGACCATGTGTATGCTCCATCAGACTTTTGCTGGCCGAATTCAAGCCAGCAAAAGATTGAGAGCATGCTCTCAATTTTTCGGTCGGCAGAAGTTCCTATCCGAAAATGCGATCGTCTGTAGCAATTCCGACATGCACAATTCCTACGCATGCTCGGAAACAATTCGACGCATGCTCGGAAGCATTGAAATTAATTTTCTCGGCTCATCGTAGTGTTGTACCTCACCGCATTCTTGACGGTCGTAAGTTCAGCAAACTTTTGCGTGACCGTGTGTATGCAAGGCAAGCTTGAGCGGAATCCCGCTGTCATATCTTTTTCCGATGAGAAGCCCAATGGTGTGTACACGGCATAAGGGTTTAGGTTTAGGGTGAGGGTTAGGGTTAGGGTTTTCCCTTGAAGAACAAGGTTAGGACTGGATTTGGAATAGGGACCTGCTCCAAAGGTTAAAGGTCAGAACACTTGTCCCCAGAGGTTAAGGGTCAAGAGGTGTGGCTGACCCACCCCCACCAGTGTTCCGCCTACCCCAATGAACAAGTCGGGGAAAGCGCTTTGGACCCTAACCCTAAACCACAGGGGGCACGCAGGGAGCGCATGCTCGGGGGGGCCTACATGGACGCCCTTCCGGCAATTTAGGCTCATGCTGTAGCCGTCTTTCGGCTATAGCGCGGGCAGGAAGAGGTTAATTCCATTAATAATTAGAATTATTCCATTATCCTATTCTTCTTTGAAGGTATTTCCACTCCCTTCCTGGTATGTCAATGGGACAGGAAGTGAAGGAAAATCTCACCGAAGCAGCATAGAGAAAAAAATTGGTTCCAACCTCTACTATCCAAAACTCAAAAATTAAAGTTTTGCCTATAGATATACTTAAATAAGAAATTTTATCTGAGGATGCCTGTAAGGATCAGTTGGACAGATAGATAATGCAAGGCATGAATTATGAATTCCAAGTGAATCCTTCCAGTAAACCTCTATGGGCCCAATGTTGTAGATCATTTTTCCCACTATAAGCACACGCATACAAGCAATAGGTAATTACCGGCCAAGAGAGCAGAGGGCTTTATCTCTGATCCCAACTCCTTACTTTATCCTAATACAGGTAGAATCAAAGATACCTCTCCCGGTGTTGGTCATGGTGGATTTCCATTTATTAAAGGGAAATGGTAATAGTTTCGGGCCAAATACATTTTATAGGATTTTTTTTTTCCTATGATCATAGGCCATCATAAAGGGGTTAACCCCTTTAATCCCGGGCACTTTTACCCCCTTCCTGCGCAGGCCAATTTTCAGCTTTCGCGCGCTGTCACACTTTAAATGACAATTGGGCGGTTGTGCAACATTGTACCCATATAATATTTTTTATCATTTTGTTCACACAAATAGAGATTTCTTTTGGTGGTATTTAATCACCACTGTTTTTTTTTTGCTAAATAAACAAAACAAAGACTGAAAATTTTGAAAAAAAATGCATTTTTTTTTCTGTTTTTAATATTTTGCAAATAAATAATCTTTCTTCATAAATTTTGGCCAAATTGTATTCTGCTACATTTCTTTGGTGAAAATAACCCAAATCAGTGTAAATTATTTAGTCTGTAGTAAAGTTTTAGAGTCCACAAACTATGGTACAGTATATTAGGGCTGGGAGATTTTCTGAAAAAAAAACTTGATTCACGATTCGAATCGAGTTTTTTTTTTTCACCGTGCCGGTCCTGAGGAGCTGCGGGCAGGAGTTTTTAGGCGAGGCCGCGGCTTCAGCCTAGTCCGCGACGTCCCGCCTCGTGGACTAGGCCGAAGCGGCAGCCTCGCCTAAAAACTCCTGCCCGCAACTCCTCAGGACCGGCGCGGTGAAAAAAAAAAAATCTAAAAAGATGGATTTGCTTAAATTTTTAATCGAGTTGACCTCTCAACTCGATTCAATATTTAAATTTTTTCCCCAGCCCCACAGTATAAATCTGAAAATGCTGATGCACTGACGGCCAATCTAATATTTTTGAGGCCCTAAAATGTCGGGACAGTACAAATACACCCCCCCCCCCCCCAAATCACCCCTTTTTAGAAAGTAGAAAGTCCAAGGTATTTAGTAAGAGACATGGCAAGTTTTTTGAAGTTGTAATTTTTTGTCATCATTTTTTGGAAAGTTAGGAAATTTAAAAAAAATTCACAGATACTGACTGGTGCCAGTATGAAAAGACAACAACATTTTTTGCAGTCTGGAATGTAACAGGTTGCACATCAAAGCTTTGTAGCATATCTGAAAGAAGAGATCAGGCCTCCATCAAGGCTGAACAATACGTGGCTCAGGACCATCTGTTGTTATAATGCTATGCAAGCAAGCTTGAAAGGGACCATAGCTGACAAGATGATTGATGAATGTCCTGCTACAGAAGATCAAAAGATCAAAGGCATTGAAGATTGACCAGGATACATAGACATGGACAATGCTGCCCCTAGAGGCCAATACAGCAGGATGGACAGTAATATATTGAGGAGGACTGCCACATAAGTACTGTGATTCGTCAAAAGTCTAGATGGGATGGCAATGGGGTTGGGTCTGGATGGTGTATGATTGAAGTATAAAATGATTGAATGAGTCAGAGAGCTTCCTCTCTCTCTACCCTTTTCGCTCTTGGCTCAAGCCTGGTGGCTCTCCGAGCCGCATGGCTCTCTCTTTTGCCATCCTGAGCCCAGCTGACGAAACAATATCTTGAGGAAAGCATTGTGGTAAGTATCTTTGATGTTCTTGTATTATATGTTCTGTTGTTATATGCTTTGTAATATCTTTCTTTAGTATTTTCATGTTAGCGTTTTCCTATTATCTTGGGAAATAAATACGATTTTGTTTTATTAAGCAGTGTGCTTGGTTTCATAGCTAACCTTGTATTATTGTGATATCAACAGTAACATGTGATCAGAGTTTTAATAGACTAGCTATCTGTAGGAATAGACAAGGTAATACATAGCTGCAATAAATAGAGGGAATCCGTAACCACCTTCAGATAAATATTTAGTTCTTATAATATTTAGAACTTATTCCACTATTCCACTTCACTATCTATCTATCACTATATATATCTAGCTATATCTATCTACAGTATGTATATAATGACAGTGCTATACCCTGCCACTGTATTAGTATGATTAAAGATCACGCAGGGTTCTCATGATTGTAAAATGAGGGATTCCGGAATATTGGTCCCAAGATGAGAAAATGGGATTTTCAATTTCCTCAGGGCTTTTGTAACTCCCGGATTGGGCTCTGGAGTCCAAAGATTTCAAAGAGTCTTGCCATGAATGAAGCCTCCAGGTGTGTGAGGTGTGTGCACCTCAAGAGCAGTGGCGGCTGGTAGTAAAAATTTTTTGGTGGGCGGCAAAAAATCCACCCGCCGCCACGCTCCCCTCCACCCCAGTTGGTCGACTCACAGGAATCCCCCGGTCGGTCACCCCCCCGGTCGGTCATCTCCAGCCCTGCACTTACCCCATCTAGGTCGCAGGCAGCGCTTTCTCTGGGCGGCGGTTTCACCCTGAGTCTTCTCGGCTTCGTTGGCTTCTCCTGCGTCTCCTGCCTCCTCCTCCTCGGTGGCCAATAGAATCGCTTCTCCTCTCGGCCAATCGGGTGATGGATCTCAAGACCCGCTTCCTGTATGGCCGGGAGGAGAATCGGGAAGACAATAGCGAAAAATAATTCACTATGTCACAGCTCTGCGCCCCAAGACCACCTATTTTTTGAAGCAAATTAGAGCCTCAGGCTTCTAAAAAAACCTCTATTGGAATCCATGCGTCCAGCGCCCTGCATGTAGATTAGGGGCCGGACTCATGGACTAGGGGGGCGGCCCGTGTCAAGGGGCTGTCACTGC
Organism: Lithobates septentrionalis; assembly: GCA_037952835.1. Lineage (NCBI taxonomy): Eukaryota > Metazoa > Chordata > Amphibia > Anura > Ranidae > Lithobates > Lithobates septentrionalis. Next base: position 243,707 of record JBBDGP010004377.1, on the reverse strand, counting down.
TCAAGAGGTTGTCTTCAGTTCAGGGCTCTACCCAGGAGATATGAGGGTCCCTACCCAGATGCCAGACTGTAGGCCAGTGCAGCAGGGAGCTGCAAGAAAGAGAACTAAGATAGTTGCACGTGAGCACAGTGGTGCTGAGAGACAGTCTGAGGGACCAGGCCAGTGGTGGCTGGTGTAAATTTTTTGGGGGGAGCGGCAAACACTGTACCCGCCACCCCCCTCAACACCCCCTCCCCACGGTCGGGTCCGGTCGGTGCACTTACCTTATCCATGGCAGGCAATCATGGGCGGCTTCCCCGGCTCTCCTCTGCGGGCATCACAAGCAGCTTCTTCTTCTCCTGCGGCTTCCATCTCCTCCTTCCTCCTCGGCCGCCAATCAGAACGCTTCTCCTTTCGGCCAATCGGGAAACGTGTCTCAGACCCGCACTTCCTGATTGTCGGAGAGGTGATTCAGTGTGAGAATAGTGAATATTCATTTCCTATTCTAACACACCTGATTGAGCTACGAGTGCAATGCTCTGAGCCCGGAGTCCATCCTATTTTGAAGCCTATTAGAGCTTCTGGCTCTAATCAGCTGCTTCCAAAAAAGCAGCCAGGAGATGGGGTATTTGTGCAGGGGGAGGGGATTTAGGTGTGGGGGGGGGTAATTTAGAGTGGGTTGGGCCAGGAGGAGGGATTTGTGGGAATTTGTCCCAGGATGGGAATTGAAGAACAAAGATTTGTGGGGGAATTTGGGCTAATAGGAGGGCTTAGGGGGATTTGTGCTGGCAGGGGGATTTGGGGAAGAGGATTCGTGCTAGGATACAAAGTTTGAGAAGAAAGAGGATGTGTGCTAGATAGGGTGATTTTTTTGGGGGGTGAGGGAGATTTGTGCTAGGAGGGGAATTCGGGTGGAATTTGGGGATTTGACCTGGGGGCGGGATTGGGGGGGGGGCAAAGATTTGTGCTGGGAGGGGGGATTGGAACTGGGAGTTTGTAGAATATGTACATTATTGTTTGGGGAGCATTTTGGCTTGCAGGCAGAATTTATGTTTTTGTATGTTTGACAGAATGTTTGTGTCCACTAATAATGATTTTCTTGTATTTTTAAGGAAAATATCATTTTGATATTTTCACGCAGGGGTGTTTCTTTTACATCTGCCTGGAGGTTAGCTTTAGCTACCAACTTTTGTAGATAATTGTACAGCATGAGTAAAGGCAATGCCAACATGACCAGATTATTTCTTAATCTCAATCACTTTGCTTGGGTTTGTCCGTATTGCCCCTGGTGATTCAGCCCATTGGTTAGACCCTTCCCCAGTCTGACATCATTTTAACTGGGCGGGCTCAACAGGGTTCAATATTGAGTTGGCCCACCCTTTGCAGCTTTAACAGCTTCAATTCTTCTGGGAAAGGCTGTCCACAAGGTTTAGGAGGGTGTCTATGGGAATGTTTGACCATTCTTCCAGACGCATATTTGTGAGGTCAGGCACTGATGTTGGACAAAAAGGCCCGACTCACATTCTCTGCTCTAATTCACTCCAAAGGTGTTCTATCGGGTTGAGGTCAGGACCCTGCAGGCCAGTCAAGCTCCTCCAACCCAAACTCGCTCACCCGTGTCTTTATGGATCTTGCTTTGTGGACTGGTGTGCAATCTTGTTGGAACAGGAAGGGGCCGTCCCCAAACTCTTCCCACAAAGTTGGGAGGATGAAATTGTCCAACATGTCTTGGTATGCTGACGCCTTAAGCGTTCCCTTCACTGGAACTAAGGTGCCAAGCCCAACCCCTAATAGAAAACAATCCCACACCATAATCCCCCCTCCACCAAACTTCACACTTGGCACAATGCAGTCAGGCAAGCACCGTTCTCCTGGCAACCACCAAACCCAGACATGCCCATTGGCTTGCCAGACAGAGAAGCGTGATTGGTCACTCCAGAGATCACGCCTCCACTGCTCTAGAGTCCAGTGGCAGGGTGCTTTATACCACTGCATCCCACACTTTGCATTGCACTTGGTGATGTAAGGCTTGGATGCAGCTGCTCGGCCATGGAAACCCATTCCATATAGCTCTCTATGCACTGTTGTTGTGCTAATCTGAAGGCCACATGAAGTTTGGAGGTCTGTAGCTATTGACTCTGCAGACAGTTGGCGACTCATTTTATCAGTTTACATGGCCTACCACTTTGTGGCTGAGTTGCTGTTGTTCCCAGTTGCTTCCACTTTGTTATAAAACCACTAACAGTTGACCGTGGAATATTTAGTAGCAAGGAAATTTCACAGATGGACTTTTTGGTGGCAACCTATCACAGTACCACGCTTGAATTCACTGAGCTCCTGAGAGCGACCCATTCTATCACAACTGTTTGTAGAAGCCGTCTGCATGCTTAGGTGTGTGACTTCATACACCTGTGGCCATGGAAGTGATTGAAACACCTGAATCTAATAATTTGGAGGGGTGTCCCAATACTTTTGGCAATATAGTGTATGTGCATCTCCTTTTGTGCTAGGAGCACACTGCACAGCGCACTCCCAGCACAGAGACCAGGCTCTCACTGAGAGCCCCGGGTTTTGTACTAACAATCGGGACCCGGGACTCACAGTGCCTACTGATTGCTGTGATAGCCTCTGGTTGGCTATCACAGATGTTGAAGGGTGTCTAAGGGAATTTGTACCAACTGTGAGGTCAGTGTCAGGGCTGGGCTCAGCCCTTCCTTCTCTGAGCTGGCCGCTCAGCTGTCGGCTAATTGCCAGTTCCTATCTCTCCACGGTTACTCAGCTGTTGATGATATCCTGCTCGTCAGTCCTGCCTACTTAATCCATCCAGCCCAGAGGATCTCTGCCTTCGCCTTGGTCAACATCACAGAGGAGCTCTCCTGCATTCCTGTTAAAAGACTTGCTTGGCTGACCTTTCTTCTGGCTCCAGATCCTGCTTGCTGTTTTACTACGCTCATCTCCGGCTCCCTGATGTTTGGCTTGTCTGACTATCCATTCCGGTTCCTGAACTCTGGCTATGTTTTGACTACGTTTGTTCTATTTACTTTTATTATTAAACAAGTGTGATTTAACTGTACTTCTGTCTCGGTCTGATTTCATGGTTTCTGACAGTCAGGCACCGAAGTTGGATGAGAAGACCCGACTCGCCATCAGTGTTCCAATTCACCCCAAAGGTGTTCAGTAGGGATGAGGTCAGGGCTCTGGGCAGGACATTCGAGTTCCTCCACACCAAACTGGTCACACCATGTCTTTATGGAGCTGGTTTTGTACACAGGGGACAGTCATACTGGAACAGAAAAGGATCTTCCCAAAACTGTTACCACAAGGTTGGATGAGAAAAATTGTCTACAACGTCTTTGTATATAGTTACATAGTTGGTGAGGTTGAAAAAAAGACACAAGTCCATCCAGACCAACCTGAGTGTGTGCTTTTATGTTAATAGTACACAATAGAGTATTACCAGGATCCTTCACTGGAGACACCTGAACTCCATCATTTAGAGGGGGGGTTCACATACTTTTGTCCAGATTGTGTATCTCTTATGCCGCGTACACACGGTCGGACTTTTCGTCTACAAAAGTCAGACAGCCTGTCCGACAGACTTCCGGCAGACTTTCGGCGGACTTTCGACGGACTTGCGGCGGACTTTCTAACGAACAGACTTGCCTACACACGATCACACAAAAGTCCATCGAATTCTTACGTGATGACGTACACCGGACTAAAATAAGGAAGTTCATAGCCAGTAGCCAATAGGTGCCCTAGCGTGGCTTTTTGTCCGTCGGACTAGCACACAGACGAGCGGATTTCGGGGTCCGTCGTAGTTACGAAGTAAAGATTTGAAGCATGTTTCAAATCTAAAGTACGTCGGATTTGAGGCTAAAAAAGTATGTTGAAAGTCCGGAGAAGCCCACACACGATCGGATTACCAGCCAGCTTTAGTCCGTCAGCGTCCGTTGGACTTTTGTAGACGAAAAGTCCGACCGTGTGTACAACAGTAACTTTCGTTCTATAAAGGTCCTTAAAGTCTGGGATGAACCCCATCAGTTCTGGCCCTGAATCACCCAAAATGCTCCTCTCGAATCATTCGAGTCTTCAGTAAACTGCAATACTTGGACAATATTTCAGCTGGATGGCGCGGTATAGGATCCTTAGCCCACGGCATTGGAATTGGTAAGTGAGTGCACCATATGTCCCGAGTAATCTGCAGAATAATCCGGTTCCCCCTTCCGTCTATTTGTAGACGGTAGACAGATGGGGACCACTTACTGCATCAGAGCGACTTCATATAATTCACTTTCCTCCAAAGTACGCCTCGGACAATCGGTGCATATACAAACAACAGCTGCTTTCGGGGGGGGGGGGGGGGGGGGCGAGGAACCGGAGGAAAGAGAGAGAACATTGTTAGAATTTCTTCCCAGAGGTTTATATCTAAGTAGCTTGTTAAAATGTTCTCTCTCCCTCCAGAGATCCGTCGCATTCAGCGAACACCGGAATAAATAACGCCATTATTAGTGTGTTTAATAATTTAACATGAAAACGTTTTTTTGTTTTTTTCTCCCGGGGACGCGGGACGATCTTTTAACTGCCCTGTAAACAGGCGCTGTGGAGTGTTTACAGAGGAGAAAACGAGATACGACGAGCGAAACGGAAAATGACAAGGAAAATGGTGCGCAGAAGCGTAATAAAGGGAAACGTATGGCGGACACCAGTTTTCATAGATCAAGTCTAAACCCCTAGATAAGCCACGGGCAATGTAGACAGCTTTGGAGGAAAATTAGAGTTCCACAATGGCCTTTCAGCTGACAGTAAATATAATTGTGTAATAAAATTAGTAAAAAAAAATAGGAATATTGCAATAATTAATTATAAATGATTTCATAATTAGTAAAAAATAATTAGCAATTTTGTAATAATTTATTATAAATTATTTAAAAAATAGTAACTTTATGATAAATAATTATAAATTATTTATTAATTAGTAACAATATATTGTCATGTTGTAATAATGAATTATAAATTCTTCAATAATTAGTAAATTTGTGATAATCAATTATAAATGATGTAATAAGTAGTAACAATAATTTGTCATTTTGTAATCAATAATAATAGATTATTTAATAATTAGTAATTTTGTAATAATTAAAGTGATTGTAAAGGCTCGTTTTAAAAAAAAAAAACAAAAACAAACAATAAACATGCCTATACTTACCTGATCTGTGCAAGGGTTTTGCACAGAGCGGCCCCAATCCCTCCTCTTCTGAGGTCCCCCAGTGGCGTTCCTGGCTCCTCCTCTTCGGCAAGTGCCCCCACAGAGAGCCACATTCCATTGGGGCGCCCGCGCGGGTGCGCTCCTGAGTCCTGCTGCTGCATCCATTGACACAAACAGCAGGACTCGGCCCTGCCCCCCGGCTCCCGTGTCACTGGATTTGACAGCAGCGGGAGCCAATGGCTCCTGCTGCTATCAGTCTATCCAATGAGGACCCGAGACAGCGGCTGGAGCTGCTGGGCTCGTCCTCAAAGTTGGAACCAATGGGTTCAGGTAAGAAAAAGGAGGGCTCTGGGGGGGGGGGGGGCAGCTGCATCACAAAAGGTTTTTCACCTCAACCACTTGCCGCCTGCCCGCCGTCAATCGATGGCGGCAGAATGGCACTCCTGCGAAAATCGCTGTAGCTATACGGCGGGTGCTTTAAGGAGTATAGGGGGCGCGCTTGCGCCCGCTGCGTCTGTAAGGAGCCAATGCACGTGCCCGGCAGCCGCGATGTCCGCTGGGGACCCGCGAACGCTCCTCACAGAACGAGAACAGGGATTTGTGTGTGTAAACACACACAAATCCACGTCCTGTCGGGGGGGAGGAGACAGATTGTGTGCTCCTAGTATATAGGAACAGCGATCGGTCTCCTCCCCAAGTCTGTCCCCTCCCCCCACAGTTAGAACACACAGTGAGGGAACACATTTAACCCCTTGATCGCCCCCTAGTGTTAACCCCTTCCCTGCCAGTGACATTTATAGTAGAAGAATACATATCGGCCTAAACTGATGAATTTGTTGATGACATTTTTTTTTTGAGATCTTTATTATAGCAAAAAGTAAAAAATATTGTATTTTTTTCAAAATTGTGTCTCTCTTCTTCTGCTTATAGCGCAAAAAATAAAAATAAAAAAAACTTCATACCTTTGTAACTATACTTGCAACTGTATAACTAGTTAACAATATAACATTATAACTATGTAACTACAGTATTTTTCACTCCATAAGACGCACTTTTTTCCCCCCAAAAAATGGGGGGGAAATGTCTGTGCGTCTTATGGAGCGAATATTGATCAGGCCCCCCCATTGCCATGTTAGAATAGTCGGGTCGTGCTCTCTATTGAATGGTTCTCTTATCCATATGCTCTGGCAATGTCCAAAGCTTCATCTTTACTGGGAAAAAAATTTATAACCCTAAATTTATTATGTTCCACTGAGAATACAGGGACGCCCAAACATGAACTACTGGAAATAATGCCCGATGGAGCGTTACCAGTAGAGATGCATAATATGTGGATAAGATCCTTATATTCAGCACGTAAAGTTATTTTACAAAAATGGTCATCTGCTGATCCTCCAACCCATAAACAATGGGTTGAGAAACTTAACTATATACCTAAAAGAGAAAAATTAACATATAAGCATAGAGGTACACCCCAAAGGTTTGGTGAAATATGGTCATGCTGGATAGAATCTAGTAGCCAACTATGTGATGGTTTACTTAGTTGAGAGGAGTGAAGGTAGAGGAGATAGATGGGAGCAAAGAGCAGAGGCAGGACCCAAAGGTCAGCAGCCGGCAGGACCCACAGGTCTATGGGCAGCTCCCAGAAGGGCCCACAGGTTCATGGCCAGCTCCCAGAAGGATCCACAGGCCATGGCAAGCTCCCAGCAGGACCTACAGGCCAGCGGCCGGCAGGACCCACAGGTCAGTGGCCGATACGACCCACAGGTCAGCAGCCGGCAGGACCCAGAGGTCTGCAGCCAGCTCCCAGCAGGACTCACTGGCCATATCCAGTTCAGAGCAGGACCTACAGGCCAGCAGGACCCACAGGTCAGCGGCCGGCAGGACCCACAGGTCAGCGGCTGGCAGGACCCAGGGGTCTGCGGCCAGCTCCCAGCAGGACGCACAAGCCATATCCAGTTCCCAGCAGGACCTACAGGTCAGCAGGACCCACAGATCAGCGGGAAACTCCCAGCAAGACCTGCAGCCATTTGGTTCAGAATATTTTTTTTCTTATTTTCCTCTAAAACCGTCTTATGGAGGGTATATAATGCTGTAACTATGTAACTATATAACTTTGTAACTATGCAACTTTACAACTATGCAACTTTGTATCTATTTAACTATATTATTATGCCACTATATAAATTTATAACTATATAACTATGCAACTACATAACTATATAACTTTATAACTATGAAACTAAATAACGATATAACTATATAACCTTATAAATATCTAACTATGTAACTACACAACTATGTACCTATATAACTGTGTAACAATGTAACTATATAACTTTGTAATTATAGAATTATGCAACTATATAACTTTATAATGGTGTAACTAAATAACTGTATAACTATATAGCTAGGTGATGATATAACTTTATAAATATGTAACTACAGCATATAACTAGGCAACAATACAACTTCATAACTATTCAACTATGTGATTATATAACTTTATAACTTTGTAACAATATAATTATGCAACTATGTAACTTTGTAACTATATAACTATGTCACTATGTAAATACATAACTACGTAACATGCAGCTAATTAAAATGTTTGAAAATGACTTTTCAGTCTACAAAGTTGTACACAAACAAGGACTGATCTCTGCTGCTTGGATTTATGCGGCGAATACGACGCCTCGCATTACGTGCCGCTTTCTAGCAGAAATTAGAGTCATACAAAAACCTGGATAGACCTTTCCTTCCCCGCTGAGCAGACAGCCCGCTATACAGCAAGGTGTTAGCAGCAATAATCATTAAGATTTCACCTTGTCAGAATCGCAGCTGGAATAACACTTTATGATTCATGTCACATAAACAGAGCTTCTTCATGTACCGCGCTTTGTGTACCGGGGACCGCATCCAATTACTGCAATACCATCACAATATTTCACCCACAACTTCTCCTCATCCTCTGCTTAGGCACAAAGTGTCATCATACACTCATACAGGGATGGGAAACATCCTTCCATACAGATAATAATATTTTAAAAATATTTTACAAAGTTTTTTCTATTGTTTACATTATATTGATATTGTAATATTTCAATTTTATTTTGTCATTGATATTATCCGATCATTTCTGGTACCATTTGCAGCTCTTTTGGCTTTTGGTTTTACATTTTATTTTAATTTTATATCTCAATTAATTTTATTAAAATCATGATCTCATATTATAAAAAAAAAAAACAAAAAAAAAACATGTAGAGAACTTCACTGAAGATTTCACTGAAAAAATAAAAAATAAAATAAACATCTTGTAGGCAAAAATATTTATTAACCACTTGCCTACTGAACACTTCGACCCCCTTACCAGCCAATTTTCAGCTTTCAGAGCTGTTGCACTTTGAATGACTTTTTATCAATTTCTTCACACAAATAGAGTTTTCTTTTGGTGGTATTTAATCACCACTGCGATTTTTTTATTTTGCTAAACAAATGAAAAATGTTGAAAAAAAAAATGTTTTTCTTAGTTTCTGCTATTAAATTTTGCAAACAGGTAATTTTTTTTCTTCACTGATGTGCGCTGATGAGGCTGCTTTGATGGGCACTGATAGGCAGCACTGATGGGCACTGATGAGACCGCACTGATAGGCGGTACTGATGAGGCAGCATTGATGAGGCGGCATTGATGAGACGGCACTGATGAGGCGGCACTGATGGGCACTGATGAGACCGCACTGATAGGCGGCACTGATGAGACCGCACTGATAGGTGGTACTGATGAGACCGCACTGATAGGTGGTACTGATGAGGCAGCATTGATGAGGCGGCATTGATGAGACGGCACTGATGAGGCGGCACTGATGAGGCGGCACTGATGAGGCAACACTGATGAGGCAACACCGATGAGGCAACACTGATGAGGTGGCATTGATGGGCACTAATGAGGTCGCCCTAGGGCAGCTGCTTAGTTTGCCTGGTGGTAGCACCGGCCCTGCTTGTCTGTGCTTTACAGACCATGTTCTTCTGATTAGACATCTGCAATTCGTTTTGTTCCGTATCAAAATTCGGACAAATCTTTTTTGTTATTCGGAAATCCAGGTGTATCCTAATCCCGAATCACAATAGTAGCGAAATAACAAAACTAAATTCATCCGAAAGAATGAAATTTGATGCAAATTTGGAAATGAATATGAAGTGTAAACATATTGGAATCCTAAGATGTGAAAAATTCGGCAGCCGCATTCCAATAAAAACATTTGAATTCCAATGTCGATTTTGATTTTGCAAATTCGGTCGAATTGGGAAAATTTAAATCAAATTCTAAAACGAATAAACGAAACGAAACTAATTCCGAAAACAATTTTAACGAATTTAACTAAACAAAATGATTTAATTAATGAATTGAAAAGAAACAATTTTTTTCACTCCGCACATGTCTCCTTCTGATACACCATGCACCCTCTTTGAATAACTTTAGTCTAGGCTTAGAACAGTTTAAAATGCTTTACTGAAGATCTTGCAAACATTTTTTATTATTATTATTTAAGGTACTTATATAGCACCGTCAATTTATGCAGCACTTTACATATACATTGTACATTGACATCAGTCCCTACCCCTCAAGGAGCCCACAATCTAAGGTCCCCAACTCACATTCATACATACTAGGGCCAATTTAGACAGAAGCCAATTAACCTACCAGCATGTCTTTGGAGTGTGGGAGGAAACCGGAGTACCCGGAGGAAACTCAACGCAGGCACAGGGAGAACACAACATTGCAATCACATACAGTAAGTAGCATTAATGGATTCCTTCTGACTTACTATCTCGGGCTGCCCAGGCACAAGGCTGCTTTCAGAAATCAAGGGGCCCCATACAGACAACCTGACACGGAGCCCCATACAGCCAATGCTTCAGTTATGAATGAACGCAGTGAGTGATCAGTACCAATCACTCTTTGTGTTCATTCAGGAGAGAAAGGGGCTGGTAAATATGACACATTTACCGGACCCTTTCCCCACTCTCCATCTTGAGGGATTCTGTTGTGTGCTTGCACTGCTGGCGGGAAGGTGAGGAGGGAAGCTGGCAGCACTGCGGGGGGTAGGGGGCCCTGGGCAGCAGGGGGGGAAACATATGGTGCACAGGGAGGGTGATCTGTGTGGCGGAGGGGGGAGGGCAATTACTGGAACCGATTCTTTGTATGGCTCTCTATGCAGCAGCTGAAAGCCAACGGGAGGGAGAGGAGAAGAAGCTGCTGTCCTTGCAGGCAAATCCCTTTAGGGTGATAGACGAGCAGCTCTCCGGGTTACATCTTTTCATCAAATTGGACCCTATCTCTTCCCATGTGGTCCCAATGACAACCGTTGAGCTTGGCCTCCCCCCCCCCCCCCATTTTTATACAGACCAGGGTGGAGGGCAGAACCCAAAAAGCCCAGGAAACCAGCAGATCCCTTCTTAACCTTCCTCCTACCTGGGCAGTATAAGCTGTCTAACTTTTGGTAACCCACCAAATAGGCACCTGCCTACACATTGTGCCCTGAACCCATGGGTTCAAATCCCATCCTCATTGAGGCATGTTCCTCAGGGAGTTGCTTTTCATACCTGCCCTGTGGAGGTCATCATATCCAAGCCCGGAAGCTCTATGAAAAATGCCAGGGAATAACACATCAACCGTAACCAAAAGGAGCGGCTAATATTTCCTGGATACCTATCAGCGATTTGTTTTCCTTGCAGCTTATGTGCTTCATAAAATGTTTTTTTATTTCCCATTTTAGAACATTTTTTTTAATGAAGTTTTATTAGCCAGCTCCTCACCTGTGTTCTTCCTGTAAATCCTTCATTACTTGCCATGTCTATTCCCTGAACCCATCGCTGTAATATTTGGAGCTGTGAAAGATCTGGACTTGAATAGTAGCTAACAAGAATATTAAATTATCCCCAATTATTAGGAAGGCAGCTGAGATGGATGATGGCTCCCTCCATTATACCTTCCCTAAGGTACCTGGTTAAGTGAGTCTGGCGAGCTGTACAAGGCTTTGATGTGAGATTGATGCTTTTAATAAATCCTGCAGACCGGTACCGATACGCCATTTTATTCTGAGTTTAAAACTCTTGCATCCTGTCTTCTTGTGTTAATGTTGCAAACAGGAATACAAAAATGATATATTTGTATAATGCTTATGGTGCTGTGCTTAAAATTTGAAAGTATAACTTTGCAAACACTTCATCCAGTCTGTAGGCAGGTGCAGACTACTTTCTCCACTGCAGGTGGCGCTCAACCACAGCGGCATTGCAGTTGGAGGGGTAGTCAAGAAGAACACGGTTCCTCTATGGTGTCCCAGGGTCACTGGGGAGCTATCCGATTTGGATGCTGCTACCCACTGTGACTCTGCATGCCATCTTGGGTCAGGCAGAGCCTATTTATGGCCCTGGCTTCCAGGTTTGGTGCACATTTCACATGTGGGTATTGTAGGGTCAGGTCACCCATCTAACAGGGATAGTGGATATCATCAGGGAGAGGTTCCAGATGAGTAGGGAAAAGCTAGGGACACGCCATCCTTCCTGGAAGTCTCCCCATTTTGGTATGGACCGGCAAGGCCACATTCTTCCCCTCAAGACAGACATTGTTTATGGCCCTGGCTTCCAGGTTTGGTGCACATTTCATAAGTGGGTCTTGTAGGGCCAGGTCACCCATCTGACAGGGACAGTGGATAGCATCAGAGAGAGGTTCCAGATGAGCAGGGAAAAGCTAGGAACACGCCATCCTTCCTGGAAGCCTCCCCATTTCAGGCCACATTCCGCCCCTCAAGACAGACGCTGTTGGTACACCCGAGACTTGCTCTGCTACACTTCGCTGTTACATCCTGTAAATGTGCCCGGTCTGGTGCCTTCCCACCGGGCTGGTTCTGATTGCGAACTCTAACTTTAATACAATTGGACTCTTGGGTGTTTACTGCTGCAAGTCCATCACATCCATAGACACACAGCACTGCAGCTTAGTGGTCATCATGTCTGCCTTGAGGCATCAGGGTCTGAATTAGAACACTATCTGCATGGAGTTTGCATGTCCTCACTACACTTTTGTGGGTTTTCTCCACACACTCTGGTTTCCGTCTACACTCCAAAGACATGCAGGTAGGTGGTTTGGCTCAACTGAGTGTGCCCGAGAACTTTGAGACCCCAGGGAGCAAAGCACTACAGAAACACAAATTAGATGAAAACAATGTAATGTAAACGGGCCAGCTGATTCGGCCCAGGTGGTATTGGTGTAGCAGTAGTCAGAGGCGTAACTAGAAGAAATCATGAAGCCACCCCCCCAGAGGAGCTTGATTTTGTTGTTGGGGGGGTGGAAGCAGTGGTACTTGAGGGGGGGTGGCTGCGGTGGTACTTCAGGGGGGGTGGCAGCAGTGGTACTTCAGGGGGGTGGCAGCTGTGGTACTTGGGGGGGTGGCAGCGGACGTACTTGAGGGGGGGTGGCTGCGGTTGTACTTGAGGGGGTGGCAGCTGTGGTACTTGAGTGGGGGTGGCAGCAGTGGTACTTGAGGGGGGGTGGGAGCTGTGGTACTTGGGGGGGTGGTAGCGGTGGTACTTGAGAGGGGGTGACAGCTGTGGTACTTGAGGGGGGGTGGCTGCAGTGGTACTTGAGGGGGGTGGCAGTTGTGGTACTTGAGTGGGCATGGCAGCGGTGGTACTTGAGGGGGGGTGGCAGTGGTGGTATTGAGGGGGTGGCTGCGGTGGTACTTGGGGGGGGGTGGCAGTGGTGGTATTTGAGGGGGGTGGCTGTGGTGGTACTTGAGGGGGGTGGTAGCGGTGGTACTTGAGGGGGGTGGCAGTGGTGGTACTTGAGGGGGGATGGCAGTGGCGGTACTTGAGGGGGGGTGGCAGTGGTGGTACTTGAGGGGGGATGGCAGTGGCGGTACTTGAGGGGGTGGCTGCAGTGGTACTTGAGAGGGGTGGCTGCAGTGGTACTTGAGGAGGGTGGTAGCTATGGTACTTGAGGGGGGATGGCAGTGGCGGTACTTGAGGGGGGGTGGCAGTGGTGGTACTTGAGGGGGGATGGCAGTGGCGGTACTTGAGGGGGTGGCTGCAGTGGTACTTGAGAGGGGTGGCTGCAGTGGTACTTGAGGAGGGTGGTAGCTATGGTACTTGAGGGGGGGTGGCTGTGGTTGTACTTGAGGGGGGTGGCTGTGGTGGTACTTGAGGGGGGGTGGCTGCGGTGGTACTTGAGGGGGGTGGCAGCTGTGGTACTTGAGGGGGGTGGCAGCTGTGGTACTTAAGGGGGGAGGCAGTGGTGGTACTTGAGGGGGGGTGGCAGTGGTGGTACTTGAGTGGGGGTGGCAGCGGTGGTACTTGGGGGGGTGGCAGTGGTGGTACTTGAGGGGGTGGCTGCAGTGGTACATGAGGGGGGTGGCTGCAGTGGTACTTGAGGAGGGTGGTAGCCATGGTACTTGAGGGGGGGTGGCTGCGGTTGTACTTGAGGGAAGGTGGCTGTGGTGGTACTTGAGGGGGTGTGACAGTCGTGATACTTGAGGGGGGGTGGCTGCGGTGGTACTAGGGGGGTGGCATCAGTGGCAGTGGTGGTGCCATCCTCTCCCACCACCACCTCTACCTCTTACTGATCCCATCCCCCTCTACTGATCTCATCCCTCCCCCATTCTCTCTTCCTCTGGATAGGCGGGGGTGGGGCGGTCCACAGTCTCAGCGCTGCCTCTGCCTTCTCTCTCTCCCCCCTCAGCGGGCGAAAGCCCCCCTCCCCGCGGCGGAACGCACAGAACAGCAGGCGGTCCCCTCTGAAGTGGCGGAACTACAGGTCCCAGTCGCAAGTGCGACTGCTGCGACCCTGATAATTCCGCCACTGGCAGCAGCCAGGCACACACACAGCTACAGTCACTTTTACTGTCTCAATGAACAGTCTGGTGGTTATTCTTTTTATGCTTTTATGTGAGCTTGAACTTGGATGGGGTGTCAGGAGCTGTGGGGTATTCTGGCAACACTGTGCAGTAACAAAAGCCCCTCTGACCATCGCGAAAAGTCCAAAATGACCTCCATGATTTATTCTATTGAGTAAAATCGTCGCCGGAACTAGACGACTGTGGAGAAACCCAAATCAAACATTTCTTTACACATCGGCCACCATTTATAAACGTAACATTAGACTCCATGGAAGGACATACTATACTCTATATTGTCAGATATGCAAAACGATACGCCAAGGAAGTTCTAAAAGGTACCATTGGAAGTGATTAACACACATGAAAGGGTAATCTTCAAACTCCCATGAAACATATTAGGTGGGGAAGATTTGCTCTTCATATGGGGAATAACCTGAGGCACAAAAATATTAGTCAATAAACACGGGTAATATTTCATGTAACGCTCAAGCTAAAATTTAATTGATGAACTTTAATTTTGTTCTTTTCTTTGTTAAACTCACAAAAATGTCTATAACATCTGTTGAGAAAACTTATGTGACAAGCCGCATGTCCTTCAGTCAATAGGATGCAACCATTGTCCTACCTGCTTCTTGGGGAAGCTTCCAGAATATAGGGCAGGGGAGGATCAAATTTTCAGTTATGAATATTTTATTTATAATGCCTCATCCAATCCCTAAAAGGGAGTGTTTAGAAGGTGGCGGAGGAGGTGATACCTGTACACTATATTGTCAAAAGTATTGAGACACCTGCCTTTACACGCACATGAACTTTAATGGCATCCCAGTCTTATAGGGCGTACACACGGTCGGACTTTGTTCGGACATTCCGACAACAAAATCCTAGGATTTTTTCTGACGGATGTTGGCTCAAACTTGTTTTGTCTACACACGGTCGCACAAAGTTGTCGGAAAATCCGATCGTTCTAAACGCGGTGACGTAAAATACGTACGTCGGGACTATAAACGGGGCAGTGGCCAATAGCTTTAATCTCTTTATTTATTCTGAGCATGCGTGGCACTTTGTCCGTCGGATTTGTGTACACACGATCGGAATTTCCGACAACGGATTTTGTTGTCGGAAAATTTTATAGCCTGCTCTCCAACTTTGTGTGTCGGAAAATCCGATGGAAAATGTCCGATGGAGCCCACACACGGTCGGAATTTCCGACAACACGCTCCGATCGGACATTTTCCATCGGAAAATCCGACCGTGTGTACGGGGCATTAGTCCGTAGCGTTCAATATTGAGTTGGCTCCGCCCTTTCCAGCTATAACAGCTTCAACTCTTCTGGGAAGGCTGTCCACAAGGTTTAGGAGGGTGTCTATTGGAATGTTTGACCATTCTTCCAGAAGTGTATTTGTGAGGTCAGGCACTGATGTTGGACAAGAAGGCCTGGCTCGCAGCCTCCGCTCTAATTTATCCCAAAGGTGTTCTATCGGGTTGAGGTCAGGACTCTGTGCAGGCCAGTCAAGTTTCTCCACCACAAACTCGCTCACCCATGTCTTTATGGACCTTGCTTTGTGCACTGGTGCGCAGTCATGTTGGAACAGGAAGGGGCCGTCCCCAAACTGTTCCCACAAAGTTGGGGGCATGAAATTGTCCAAAATGTCTTGGTATGCTGATGCCTTAAGTGTTCCCTTCACTGGAACTAAGGGGCCAAGCCCAACCCTTAAAAAACAACCCCCCACACCATAATCCCCCCTCCACCCAAGTGATTTGGACCCGTGCACAAAGCTAGGTCCATAAAGACATGGATGAGCGAGTTTGGGGTGGAGGAACTTGACTAGCCTGCACAGAGTACTGACCTCAACCCGATAGAACACCTTTGGGATGAATGAGAACGGAGACAGCGAGCCAGGCCTTCTCGTCCAACGTCAGTGCCTGACCTCACAAATGCTCTTCTGGAAGAATGGTCAAACATTCCCATAGACACCCTCCTAAACCTTGTGGACGGCCTTCCCAGAAGAGTTTAGGCTGTTATAGCTGCAAAGGGTGGAGCCAACTCAATATTGAACCCTACAGACTAAGGCAATATAGTGTATGTGTAAGTAGCCCCTCCCTGATTATAAAGAAGCACACACTTCCCACTATAGGCATACAATTATACATGTTGTGTGGTTTGAATGCGTTCTTCTGCCAAATTCAGTGCCCTTGATTGGCGGCACGCCCCCTGCCCACGAACATCGCAGCTGCCCAGGTCCAGCTTTTCAGGACATATTTCGTGCAGCACCCCGTATCCCTGACCACCTCTGTTCTTACAGGAATCTCTACAGACGTTTTTTTTTTTTTCCGGTCGGTTGTTCCAGAGTTCTCCGTCTTTCTGGGCTTGGAATCAAAGTCGGGAATGTCGGCGGCGCCTCGCCGCGCTGCGGGATAAAGACTTTGAGGACGACTCGGCGCTTCCAATTGAATCACTTTCTTCACTATGAATTATTCCTATTTTTATCTTCTGTGAAATTGCATTAGCAGAGAGGGCAGATCTGAAAACCTCGTCTTCCGCCAGGAAATATGCCGCGTATCTCGGCTCATATCAGATTTTTATAGCTGAAGGCGACGTTCATTCAGACGACGGCAGCGAATGAGATCAGAGAAGGAACCTCATTTTCATGCTTTGTTTTGCCTGGAGCCATTTTATTATTTAAAGCAAATGGGTTAACGGCGTCCCGTTCTCTCGCTCCATCAATAGGCGCTTTCTTAAGTAAACAGTTCAGTCGCTACCAAATTGGTCCCCATGTTGTTCTTGCTACAAATTAACTCCTCGCTTGCTTGTCTGGGGAAAATGCATATAAAGTTGAGGACTACGCTCATTGTAGGGTTTGTTTTTTAGATAGGAATGTGAAGGAGATCCACTTAGAGTGGTTGCAAAACCTTACATATCCCCAGCGAAGGGTCTATCCTCAGGTGATACACACATCCTCCTACATAAGTTGTACCTGTTTATCTGCAGTCTTCTCATCATTCTCTACATCTGTTCACAGTGCTGAATTTATAAGCTTGTCTGAGAGTTCAGAAAAAAGTGGGCCGGGGGGCTGAAGTTGTATGCCCCGTACACACGGTCGGATTTTCCGATGGAAAACGTTCGATGGGAGCTCTTTGCCGGAAATTCCGACCGTGTGTAGGCTCCATTGGACATTTTCCATCGGAATTTCCGTCACGCGAAATTTGCGAGCTGGCTCTCAAATTTTTCCGACAACAAAATCCGTTGTCGTAAATTCCGATCCGTAAATGTCGTAAAGTCCAATGCATGCTCGGAATCAAGCAGAAGAGCCTCTTGTGCCGTTTTCCGCATGCTTTACTACCTGCCCGACTTGGTAAGTGCGTTGGGCCAATTACTTTTAGTATAGGTCTACTATTTTTATTCCCCTCTATATTGAGTGTGGTTTACCATATCTATTATATTCTTTAGGCAATTGTCGCATCTGCTCCTGACGAGTGAAGGGATTCACGAAACGCGTCGAGCTATGAGTTTAATCTGATGCCACCTCTAATATTAGTTATGTACCTATACTTGTATATTATGTGATCACGGACACAGTTATCGGGCATGCCACCCTTGGCACTTATAGGCCACATTATTGCTTTTTATGCCATTACTTTTATTATCATGTATCTACTACGATATGTGTTTCATTGACATGTACTTTTGTAATTATCATGCCTATATTTTGTGCTAAGGTCATATATGTATACATATAAAAAAAAAAAATGTTCTCTTTATCATCACTATTTTATGAATTAAAAACTTTTTACTCCGACCTCTGCATTCCACCTGCTTCATCTAAAGTCCCAATTCCCTTTGCTATATACTGTACAAGCAGAAGAGCCGCACTGGCTATTGAACTTCATTCTTCTCGGCTCATCGTACGTGTTGGACGTCATCCCGCGTTCTTGGCGTTCGCAATTTCCGACCAACTTTGTGTGACCGTGTGTATGCAAGACAAGTTTGAGCCAACATCCGACGGAAAAAAAAATATGGATTTTGTTGCCGGAGTGTCCGATCAATGTCCGGTCGTGTGTACGCGGCAGTACTCTGCAGAGCTCAGTGGGAAGAGTTCTGATTGCTGATTGGAGGGAAGAGACACACAACCCCTTCACACAGCTCACAAGAACAGAGGTGTCAATCTGCTGGAGGTCCCTCCCCGTCACCAATTTCCTCTTAGTGTCAGGTAGACATGTGCACTGCCAAAAAATGTGTTCGTTTTCGTTTCATTTGTAAATTTTTTTTTCGTTTTTTGGGTCATTCGTTATGATCGCAGTTCGCACATTCCTATATTCGTAAATTCATAAATTCGTACATTCGTACATTCGAAAATGTATACATTTGTAAATTAGAAAATTCGGAAATTTGTAAATTCCAAATTTGAAAATCCAAAAACCCGAGAATTCGAAAATCTGAAATAGTAACTAACTATTAAATTATAGGTATTGTAATTTCCTTTTAAATTTGGCTGTTAGTGAACGTAACAAATACGAATTTATCCGGAGTTACGAATTATCCAAAATAACGAATGCCGCATCTAACCAAATGGAACGGAACTAATTAATAATAAATAATAATAATAAAAAGTTTTTATTATTATTATTGTTATTTATTATTATTAATTCATTACGTTCCATTCGTTTGGATACGGAATTCCTTATTTCGGATAATTCGTAACTTCGGATAAATTTGTATTTGTTACATTTACTAACAGCCAAATTTGAAAGGAAATTACAATACCTATAATTTAATAGTTAGTTATTATTAGTTTATTATTATTTCAGATTTACAAATTTACAAATTTACGAATTCACTAATGTACGCATTTACGAATGTACGAATGTACGCATTTATGAATGCACAAATTTACGAACGTACGAATGTACAAATGTACAAATTTACAAATTTTTGAATATTCGAATTTACGAATATTCGCAAAAATTCGTTAAACGGGTTTTCGTTAATTCAGATATTTCCGAATTAACACATTTTTTGAAATTCGTTAAAAAACTAATTTGGAACGAAACGAATTGCACATGTCTAGTGTCAAGAAAACTTGTCAGAAGTGACTCCTGCTGATAGCGGAGGAAGGAGGCAGCAGACAGGAATGACACTTCATGCTCTGGATTGAGACAAGTACACACTATAGAGGGATATGCTTTGTTCATATTTCATGTCTGAGGTTTACAACCACTATAATATAAATCATTGTAACCATGTGTGTTAATAATTTGTTTCAACATTTCATTGGCTAGTTTATGTGTACAAGGGGAAGCCAAACATTTATTATTTTCCTTATAGTCTCTTCTTCCCATGGTTTGACCAGTTTGGTGTGGAGGAGCTCGAGTGTCCGGTACAGAACCCTGATCTCAACCCTACTGAACACCTTTGGGACAAATTGGAAGACTGATGGTGAGCCAGGTCTTCTCATCCAACATCAGTACCTGACATCTCAAATGAGCACAAATTCCCACAGACACCCTCCAAAATCCTCTAAAAGGCTTCCCAGAAGAGTGGAGGTTGTTATAGCCACAAAGGGGCAGCTCCATATTAATGGCCATTAGTTGGGTGGAAGGGAGGGAGGCAGCTCCATATTGATGGCCATGGTTTAAGTCAAGGGTACTGTTAATACTACAGCATATCTAAAGACCTTTTGGTAACAGTTAGGTGAAGACTCTTTTCCAGAATGAAAGTACCCCTGTGGACAAGGCCAGCTCTATAAAGACATGGTTTGACCAGTTTGGTTTGGAGGAACTCGAGTGTCCTGCACAGAGCCCTGACCTTTAACCCTACTGAACACCTTTAGGATGAACTGAAACACCAATTTTCAACCAGGTCTACTTCATCTACATCAGTACATGACCTTGCAAATGATCACAAATTCCCTCAGACACCCTCCAGAATCTTATGGAAAGCCTTCTCACGAGAGTGGAGGGTCTTATAGTAACCATAGTAACTGTAACGAATTGTCCCACACTCCGCTTGAGTGCTTTCCTCATATACCGCTTCCTCCAGTCTGACTATAGATAGCAGATATTCCAAACCGTTGACAACCAATAACTAGACAGTACTCGTTTTGGCTGCTGAACATCAAACTTTTTATTAGAACACAGAATACAGGCTTTTTAAACATTTGAGTAGGAGGTTCCCGTCTTCTTCTCATATTACTCTAACAATACACCTGTAACCAGAAACCTAAATTAACATGAGCTAATTAACTAATCATTTCCAGACTAAGTGACTCAGAGATATGACCTTTCAGGTCCTAGCCTTTTCGTCTCCTAGCTCCTTAACTACAATACACATTATAGCAGACAATCCAAGACAGGTAGCTGGCTGATGGCATCAGCATCTGCTATGAGTCCCAACAGTGTGAAGCAGTCACTATTTCCAATATTGCATATAGGCCCCATACAGGGTCCCCAGAGTCTGTGTGTCTTGGGGGGACATGGACTTGAATCCAAAGTAACATTACTTCAAGGGTCCCCAGGCATACACCCCACAAAGAGTAGTGTTCCATTAAAACCCAGGGCCCATAATCAATGGGTCAGAGGCATAGGTGTGCGCAGCCTATTGCATTAGGGTGTGCACCCCAAAGCTCCAACACATATGCGTATGACATATTTACCGGCCTCTTCCCCGCTCTCCATCCTGAAACAATGGGAGGAAGGGGGAGCGAGGGAGCACATGGGAGACCCAGGCAACAGAAGGAAGAGGAACAGGGAAATGAGGGGTGGCGGGGGTGGCATATATTAGTACCAATCCCCTATACTTTCCTCCTTTGGCAGCTGAATGTTGACAAAAGGGAAAAAGCCTACTTTCAGCTGCTGCAGGAGGAAAATACAGATCGGTTCCACTAAATACAGATCGGTTCCACTAAATTCCACCCACGCCACCTCTCCTGTCCAGGTTCTGAGGGTCGGCAAGGAAGGGTTGTGGTTTACCTGTCACCTGCCCACCATTGACAGGTTGCCAACCCCAGGATTAGGGTGTGCCCAGGCACACCCCATGCGCACGCCTATGGTCAGAGGCTTGCTCATAGTCCTCTCCAGAAGCCCCTATCTTTGTTAGGTCTGTCACAGCCACAAAGGGGGCAACTCCATAATAATGGCCATGGTTTAAGTGAAGGGTAATGTTAATACTACAGCATACATAAAGAACCTTTGGTGACAGTTTGGTGAAGACCCTTTTAGCATGACTGTCCCCCTGTGTACAAAGCGAGCTCCATAAAGACATGATGTGACCAGTTTGGTGTGGAGGAACTTGAGTGTTCGGTACAGATCCCTGACCTGACCTCAACCCTACTGAACATCTTTAAAAAGAATAGAAAACCCTGGTGGTGAGTCGGGTCTTCTCAACCAACATCAGTACCTGACCTCACAAATATTCTTTTGGCAGATTGGATACATTCCCACAAACACACTCCAACTTTTTGTAGGAAGCCCTCCCAGAAGATTGGAGCCAACTCCATGAACACATCATTTGATGAGTTAGTGTGGAGCTCTGACCTTAAAGTGGATGTAAACCCAATGTCATCCTTTCTAAACTCCTGCAACAGGGGTTATCTATAAGGATATACATGTCTCCTGCATGTATCTTTACCTGTCAAATGTCTCCCCTCTTTCTGTTATGAGAGCCGAAAAACTGCATAGTCTCCATCTCCTTCTGTTGTCCGTCAGTGAAGGAATACATTAATTTTTTTTTCCTATACCCCCCCCTTCCATGCTCCATTACGAAGCTGATTTGACATTTGGTCTCGATGATTAGCCATCCGTCCAGGTATCTCTATCCGATTATCTGCGGTATTGTTCCTTTGATCCATTTGTAGGAATGAAGAATGGCTCTCACTACTTCTTAATGCCAGGATGTCAGCCTGTGATCACTCCTAGGAGGGGGCCTGTCCCTCCCAGCACTATCAATTCATCAATGGAGAGTCCATTTCCTAAAGGTCACCCGTCTATGTGGCTGAAGTCTGACTTCCAGCTAGAAATATTATGGTTCTTGACTTTTTTTTTTTTTTCTTTTGCTGGGCGCTTTATAGACCAACTCAAAGGAGCAATAAAATCGGTTGGTCAGGGCCCTGTATGGATCACAGCGTGTATCTGGTGTGGAGGTGTAGATCAGGAGTGTGAATAATTAACTCCTAAATTCTGGGTGAAATATAAAGGATATAGAGGATACATAGCTCCCAACTATCCCTGACTTCGAGGGACTGTCCCTGATTTGGAGCAATGTCCCTCTGTCCCTCTTTCGTCCTCATTTGTCCCTCATTTGGGTCTGATTTATATGGTTCTATATAAAATGCACATTTTATCGTTCAAAAAGTGTTTCCCAGTGCTAAACCTTTCACCCAAATTCTAAATTGCTGCATTTGTAAATTTTAAAAGCCAATATAAAGAAATATTAGTGGTAAAAAAAGCACTTTTTTTTTGGTTAATACTCCTCTAAGGGGGTGTGGCAGGGGGCGTGCCCTATGCCAATATACATTTGCTAGTAGGTGTCCCTCATTCCCATCTCAAAATGTTGGGAGGCATGAGGATACACCCCCTACTTGGCACAGAGTTCTGGAGGTCAATGCCTCAACTCTGTTAAATCAGTGCTTGTTCTATCTCTCTCTTTATCAATACTGCAGAGCAATATCTACAGAGATTTCAGTCTTACCAGCTTCTGATCCTGTGTATCTCTCTTTTGTTTCCATCTCTTTGTATGTCTATCCTTTTGCATTCGACTCTTCCTGTCTGTTAGGTGCGTGCTAGAACTCTGTCTGTTCCCGTTTATGTATTGTTGACCAGAAAGGCATTCAGTGAATTGTACACCAGGCATTATTAATACCTTCAACATCTCTGGTGAAGACCAAGTGCTCCGGGCCTCCGATTTCTGATGAGAGCCATTTATTATCAACTGGTAATGCGGAATTCTACTTTCTGTTTATCATCCGATGTTTCATCCCCTGTGTGTCTACACCAGTCATCCTCAACCAGGATTCAATGGAGCTCTAGTGATCCTCCAGGCATTGTTAGGGGATCCTTGAACTGTGGTGGAGTGGCCTCTCATTTGATGGTGGCAGTATAATATTGGGTGTAACACCACTTGGCATAGCTAGCCGCACGACCCCAATTATATATTTAGCTGTCTGTAAGGGTGGCAATGTGACCAGAACTGTACGGAGCATTCTTCCCACTGATCACCAATGTAAGGAGCATTCTTCTCACTGATCACCAATGTAAGGAGCATTCTTCTCACTGATCACCAATGTAAGGAACATTCTTCTCACTGATCACCAATGTAAGGAACATTCTTCTCACTGATCACCAATGTAAGGGACATTCTTCTCACTGATCACCAATGTAAGGAACATTCTTCTCACTGATCACCAATGTAAGGAACATTCTTCCCACTGATCACCAATGTAAGGAACATTCTTCCCACTGATCACCAATGTAAGGAACATTCTTCTCACTGATCACCAATGTAAGGAACATTCTTCTCACTGACACCAATGTAAGGGACATTCTCTCCACTGATCACCAATGTAAGGAACAGTCTTCCCACTGATCACCAATGTAAGGAGCATTCTTCTCACTGATCACCAATGTAAGGAGCATTCTTCCCACTGATCACCAATGTAAGGGAAACTCTTCCCAGTGATCACCAATGTAAGGAGCATTCTTCACACTGATCACCAATGTAATGAACATTCTTCCCACTGATCACAAATGTAAGGAACATTCTTCCCACTGATCACCAATGTAAGGAGCATTCTTCTCACTGATCACCAATGTAAGGAGCATTCTTCTCACTGATCACCAATGTAAGGAGCATTCTTCTCACTGATCACCAATGTAAGGGAAACTCTTCCCAGTGATCACCAATGTAAGGAGCATTCTTCTCACTGATCACCAATGTAAGGAACATTCTTCTCACTGATCACCAATGTAAGGAACATTCTTCCCACTGATCACCAATGTAAGGAACATTCTTCTCACTGACCACCAATGTAAGGAACATTCTTCTCACTGATCACCAATGTAAGGGACATTCTTCTCACTGATCACCAATGTAAGGAACATTCTTCTCACTGATCACCAATGTAAGGGACATTCTTCTCACTGATCATCAATGTAAAGAACATTCTTCTCACTGATCACCAATGTAAGGAACATTCTTCTCACTGATCACCAATGTAAGGAACATTCTTCCCACTGATCACCAATGTAAGGAACATTCTTCCCACTGATCACCAATGTAAGGAACATTCTTCTCACTGATCACCAATGTAAGGAACATTCTTCTCACTGACACCAATGTAAGGGACATTCTCTCCACTGATCACCAATGTAAGGAACAGTCTTCCCACTGATCACCAATGTAAGGAGCATTCTTCTCACTGATCACCAATGTAAGGAGCATTCTTCCCACTGATCACCAATGTAAGGGAAACTCTTCCCAGTGATCACCAATGTAAGGAGCATTCTTCACACTGATCACCAATGTAATGAACATTCTTCCCACTGATCACAAATGTAAGGAACATTCTTCCCACTGATCACCAATGTAAGGAGCATTCTTCTCACTGATCACCAATGTAAGGAGCATTCTTCTCACTGATCACCAATGTAAGGAGCATTCTTCTCACTGATCACCAATGTAAGGGAAACTCTTCCCAGTGATCACCAATGTAAGGAGCATTCTTCTCACTGATCACCAATGTAAGGAACATTCTTCTCACTGATCACCAATGTAAGGAACATTCTTCCCACTGATCACCAATGTAAGGAACATTCTTCTCACTGACCACCAATGTAAGGAACATTCTTCCCACTGATCACCAATGTAAGGAACATTCTCTCCACTGATCACCAATGTAAGGGACATTCTCTCCACTGATCACCAATGTAAGGAACATTCTTCTCACTGATCACCAATGTAAGGAACATTCTTCTCACTGATCACCAATGTAAGGAACATTCTTCTCACTGACCACCAATGTAAGGAACATTCTTCCCACTGATCACCAATGTAAGGAACATTCTCTCCACTGATCACCAATGTAAGGGACATTCTCTCCACTGATCACCAATGTAAGGAACATTCTTCTCACTGATCACCAATGTAAGGAACATTCTTCCCACTGATCACCAATGTAAGGAACATTCTTCTCACTGATCACCAATGTAAGGAACATTCTTTCCACTGATCACCAATGTAAGGGGCTTTCTTCCCACTGACCACCAATGTAAAGGGCTTTCTTTACAAGGGGTAATTCATTTTAGCAGGGGTTCTCTGAGACCTACTTTTTTTTTCAAAGGCTTGCCCTGGGGTAAAAAGGTTGAGAAAGCCTGGTCTACACTGTGGTTATGTCTCTGTTCCTGCATTTTTACTACTGTATGTTCCTCTCATTAAGTCCTTGCCCAAAAAATATGGCCATCAGCCCCTTCCCCCATGATACAGATGATCTCTGAGGATTAAACTATTTTGCTCTGTGAACTGGCCAAGGGGTTTGACGAATTGGTTACCAGTTCACTTAAATGAACCCCAGAGAGTAAAAAGACCCAGATAAAAACTGTCCTAGCAAGGAAAACACTATTATTATATAGTAAAGTGAATGTTGACTTCAGTAGACCACATGGATAATGTTTCTCTGTCTGTCACTTGACTGTTTCCATCCACCTTATTGCTGTTCATCCTCTTCTTCTTTTCACTTTAAAATTTTCTAGCATAATTGTTTTTTCTAGAAAGTAAAGCACTAGTATTTTGGAAAGATCAATTGCAGGAAAACGACAGGCAAAGTAGGCTTCCTGCAGTGCCCTAAGTATTTTGGTAAGGAGTACAATAAACCTCCAATGCATCATGGGCCTCCCATACGAACTGCAGTGCCCTGAGTATACTAGTGTAGTGGGCACCTACTTTTAAGTATGTGACCTTTTTGTGAGGTTAAAGCTTCAGGTAAAATTTAGTCAGGCTTGTAACCATTACAACAGGCCTGTTTGTTCATTTGGGATTTGAGTGGCAGGTGGTTTGTATGCGAGTCTCGGCCAATCATTAATTTTTTTGGTAATGCCCCGGGACTCTCATATAAAAGCCTGGTCACATGGTCAGTCAGGAGTTTCCTGTTTGAGCTTGGAGAAGCCCAGCCTGGTTCCCGGAGGGGAGAGGTTTCCCCCTCTGAGGAGCCAACAGAGCCCCCCCTGCGAGGAGGGTGGGGAACCAGCGTCCATAGAGGAGTAGATGACAACCGTACAGTATGTAGTCGCTGGTGTCGTTGGACGCCTCTGCGGGGAAGGGAGCGGGCCAGAAAACGGAAAGGGAACAAAGAATCATTGCAGAAGAAGTAGCACCAAAGAGGAAGGAAACTGGGCGATCGTTTATGAGTGGCACATGGACTATTGATCACGTGAGTGAAAGCCCAAGGGAAGGGTACTGCCAGAGGCTGAGGGATGTTGGTACGCAAGTCAGTGAGACAGGCGGTGATGGCCTGTGACTTTGGATTCAGCAATGCCCCGGGATTCCAATCAGTCAAGCGGAAGAAGTTATTCAGAGTGACTTTTCTTTAGCTCAACTTGGAAGTACCATACAGATGGGAAGTAGTGGTAAAAAGGTAGCGGTAAAGCTGCAAGCACACATATAGAGATACAGACTGTTCTTGAAAAGTTCTGCAGATGAAGAAGTTATTCAGAGTGACTCTTTATCGATTATTTTCTATCAAATCTACTTCCATCTTCTCTGATGAAGAAATCGCATAAAGTGATTTCTTGTTATCCGCAATGATTCTAGTTCTTCGTATGAGAGGAAGTGAAAAGATGATAAAGCAACAAAAGAGCATCTCAAAAGAAACCCTTCTCCTATCCCAGTTCATGTTACTTAATAAAGTAAGAGAAAAATGCAATATGGACTGGGTTTATGATTTTATGGGCTGCGATGGGTCAGGTGGTAAACGTGAATAACGGATATAACAATTAATCAGCCGCTCCTTCAGGGGTAAGCGCTACACTAGCAATGAATAAA
Source organism: Lithobates septentrionalis (assembly GCA_037952835.1). Classification (NCBI taxonomy): domain Eukaryota; kingdom Metazoa; phylum Chordata; class Amphibia; order Anura; family Ranidae; genus Lithobates; species Lithobates septentrionalis. The sequence goes on along the minus strand of JBBDGP010004377.1, from coordinate 216,598 downwards.
ATGGACCTCCATTGCAACATGGGCTTCCCACGGGGAATATACTGTAAGGGGTATAATGGATGTCCATTGTCAGGGCTAGTGACCTGTGTATACCAATAAGGGGTACCATGGACCTCCATTGCAAAGTAGACTATCTGCAGTGCACTGAGTATATTGGTTAGGAGTACAATGAACCTCTCCATTGTAACTCCATTGTGCTACCTGCAGGGGCTGCAGTGCCATAGGTATACCAGTAAGAGGTACAGTCAGGGCTTTTTTTCAGCAGGAACTAGGGGGAACTCAGTTCCACCACCTCTGGCTCAGGTCTTCTGCTCCCTGCTCACCACTATCACTTGGTAACATTGAAGTCCAGCTTCTGCATTTACAAGTGATAGCTCATCTCTCAGTAGCTCCCACAGGTCAGATCTCCTGCACAGATCCCACTGAGTGCCTGGCAGGGACAAGGGAGATACAGAACAGGTGACCAGGGTTCAGTGCAGTCATGGGCAGGAGACGGTGTGTGGTAGGCTTCACCCTCTGTGGTCTCCATTTTTTCCCTGGTGACTAGTTGTTGATGCTCCTACTGCATAATCTCCCTTGCAAGTGACTGTAGTATAGTATAGTATGCTGGGAGGTACTACAGCCGAATAGGTGCTTTAGCTTAATATTGCAACAAAGGTAAGACATTTGACAGATGGTGGAGCTTTTAAGGAGGGGGGAGAAGATAAGGGTAGTGGAGGGAGGGGGTTGTATGCAGAGGGAAGAGCTACTATTTGATGCCATTTGGCAGGTATGTGTGTGTGGCAGGCATGGTTGAGTTCCTGCACCTTTTCTCTGAGAAAAAAAAGCCCTGGGCCCTACAGTAGACCTTGATTGCAACATAGGCTTCCTGCAGTGCCTGCAATGCCATTAGTATACCATTAAGGAGCGCAATGGACTCCCATTGCAATGTGGGCATTCTGCAGGAGCTGTGATGCAAGGACCTTCATTGCAACATGGGCTTCCTACAGTGGCTGCAGTGCCCTGAGTATACCAGTAAAGTGTACAATGGACTTCCATTACAATATCGGCTTCCTACAGGGGCTGCAGTGCCATGAGTATACCAGTAAGGATTACAATGGACCTCCATTGCAACATGGGCTTCCTGCAATGGCTGAAATGCCCAAAGTATACCAGTAAAGGGTACAATGACCTGCATTGCAACATGGGCTTTCTGTAGGGACTGCAGTGACCTGAGTTTATTAGTAAGGATTACAAAGGACCCCCATCGCAACATGGGCTTTCTGCAGAGACTGCATTTGCATGAATTTACCAGTAAGGAGCACAAGGGACCTCCATTGCAATGTGGGCTTCCTCTGGGGCTGTAATGTCCTTAGTATACAAGTATGGGGTACAATGGATCCCCAATGCATTATGAGCATGCAGTAGGAGCTGCAGTGCCATGAGTATACTAGTAAGGGCTACAATGGAACTCCATTGCAACATGGGCTTCCTCTAGGGCCCGCAGTGCCCTAAGTATATTAGTAGGGAGTACAAAGGACCTCCATTGCAACTTGAGCTACCTGTAGTGGCTGCAGTACCCTGATTATACCAGTAAGGGTACAGTGGATATCTATTGCAATGTGGGCTTTCTTCAGGGGCTGAAATGTCCTTAGTATACCAGTAAGGGGTACAGTAGACCTTCTATGCATTATGGGCTTCCTGTAGGAGCTGCAGTGCCATAAGTATACCAGAGAAGAGTACAATGGACATCCATTGCAATGTGGGCCTTCTGCAGGAGATGTGATGAACTGAATATATTAATAAAGGTTACAATAAGCCTTTGTTGCAACAAAGGCTTCCTGTAGGGGCTGCAGTATCCTGCATATACCAGTAAGGAGTTCAATGGACCTCCATCCCAAAATGGGCTTCCGGCAGGGGCTGCAGTACCCTGAGTATACTAGTAAGGAGTACAACGGACCTCCTTTGCAATGTGGGCTTTCTTCATGGGTTGTAATGTCCTTTGTATATCAGTAGAGGTACAATGGACCAACATTGCAATGCGAGCTTTCTTCATGGGTTGTAATATCACTAGTATATCAGTAAGGGTACAATGGACCTCCATTGCAATGTGGGCTTTCTTCATGGGTTGTAATGTACTTAGTATATCAGTAAGGGTACAATGGACCTCCATTGCAATGTGGGCTTTCTTCATGGGTTGTAATATCCCTAGTATATCAGTAAGGGTCCAATGGACCTCCATTGCAATGTGGGCTTTCTTCATGGGTTGTAATATCCCTAGTATATCAGTAGGGTACAATGGACCTCCATTGCAATGTGGGCTTTCTTCATGGGTTGTAATATCCCTAGTATATCACTAAGGGTACAATGAACCTCCATTGCAATGTGGGCTTTCTTCATGGGTTGTAATATCCCTAGTATATCAGTAGGGTAGAATGGACCTCCATTGCAATGTGGGCTTTCTTCATGGGTTGTAATATCCTTAGTATATCAGTAAGGGTACAATGGACCTCCATTGCAATGTGGGCTTTCTTCATGGGTTGTAATATCCCTAGTATATCAGTAAGAGTACAATGGACCCCCATTGCAATGTGGGTTTTCTTCATGGGTTGTAATATCCCTAGTATATCAGTAGGGTACAATGGACCTCCATTGCAATGTGGGCTTTCTTCATGGGTTGTAATATCCCTAGTAAATCAGTAGGGTACAATGGACCTCCATTGCAATGTGGGCTTTCTTCATCGGTTGTAATGTACTTAGTATATCAGTAAGGGTCCAATGGACCTCCCTTGCAATGTGGGCTTTCTTCATGGGTTGTAATATCCTTAGTATATCAGTAAGGGTACAATGGACCTCCATTGCAATGTGGGCTTTCTTCATGGGTTGTAATATCCCTAGTAAATCAGTAGGGTACAATGGACCTTCATTGCAATGTGGGCTTTCTTCATGGGTTGCAATATCCCTAGTATATCAGTAAGGGTACAATGGACCTCCATTGCAATGTGGGCTTTCTTCATGGGTTGTAATATCCCTAGTATATCAGTAGGGTACAATGGACCTCCATTGCAATGTGGGCTTTCTTCATCGGTTGTAATGTACTTAGTATATCAGTAAGGGTCCAATGGACCTCCATTGCAATGTGGGCTTTCTTCATGGGTTGTAATATCCTTAGTATATCAGTAAGGGTACAATGGACCTCCATTGCAATGTGGGCTTTGTTCATGGGTTGTAATATCCCTAGTATATCAGTAAGGGTACAATGGACCTCCATTGCAATGTGGGCTTTCTTCATGGGTTGTAATGTACTTAGTATATCAGTAAGGGTACAATGGACCTCCATTGCAATGTTGGCTTTCTTCATGGGTTGTAATGTCCTTAGTATATCAGTAAGGGTACAATGGACCTCCATTGCAATGTGGGCTTTGTTCATGGGTTGTAATATCCTTAGTATATCAGTAAGGGTACAATGGACCTCCATTGCAATGTGGGCTTTCTTCATGGGTTGTAATATCCTTAGTATATCAGTAAGGGTACAATGGACCTCCATTGCAATGTGGGCTTTCTTCATGGGTTGTAATATCCTTAGCATATCAGTAAGGGTACAATGGACCTCCATTGCAATGTGGGCTTTCTGCAGGTGTTGCAGTTCCCTGAGTCAACTAGCACAAGGTCAATTTTCTTTCGAAGTTGCAGCAACTGTTTGTGGCACTTCTACAAAGCCCTTAATTTCATATTTGTATATTACCTCTGTGTTCACCTCGAGCGAAGATAAGATCTGGCGGATATCATTATTATAAGGAGTCCATCAGGGCCCATTCTCAGTGGCGGCGGATGCAGCAATAATAATATCTGAGGCCGCCTCTGCCGACCTTGCAGGAAAATAGCAGATTATGCTGAAGGAGTGAGATCACGGGTTATTGTGTAGCATGCTGAGTTCTTCTATAAATCTAGCAGTCTGATCTGTAATGATGATAAGGGTCACCTGCTACGGACGACGACTCTATTGTGTGTCTCATGGAATAAACAGCTTGACAGAATGAATGCTCTGCGCTTTCTGATCAATGGAAAAATGCTAAATAAACGCGACAGAAGACCAGAGAAATTACTTTTTTTTTTTTGCTCTGAGCTGACTCGGCATGGAAATCGGCATTGTATTAAATGAATAAACATTGGATTTTCAAAGCCAGTATTAATGCTGCGAGCTGAACTTGTACACGTTCATACATACACGCACAAGCATATAGACGCAATGGAAGTGTTCCTTTCATTTATTTATTTTTTTGCAACTTTTTAAAACTTATGTCCACCTATAATGTTTTTTTATTGGTTTTAGATTGGGGGAAAAAAGTTGGAACACCAGATTTTTACTGCTATCCGGGGCTCCATTAGAGGGATTTTCATCACTTCCTGTCCCGCTGACAACATTTTACCATACAGGAAGTGAGGGGAAATCTGCAACAGCAACACAGACAGGAATAAGAATGTTATCTTAAGGCAGTCCTTCACTCAAAAGTGAAAGTGGTGCTATTCCTTCTCCTCACCCCCACCCCTAACACTTTAGAGGGAGCAGGAACTTTTCTTTACAGGTACCCACTCCAATTTCTTCAATTCTCACCTTCACATGAATGATAGGTGCTTAGGCTGTAGTCTCCAATCTGCAGTTCTTTGCACGTCTTTATCCAGCCCAATGATGGGACATTATTCCTCCCACTGATACCAATAATGGGGCACTATTCCTCCCATTGACACCAATGATGGGGCACTATTCCTCCCATTGACACCAATGATGGGGCACTATTGATCTTTTGTTGAAAAGAATCAAGCAACCAATTTTATACAAAAGTAAAAACAAAACCATAGTACAAAACTTCAACAGAAATCCAAGGAATACACATCCATGTTCAGAATATATACAATATATACATAATCCACTACCAAAACATATTTAGAAAACTATTTACATAAAGCAGCAGAGAGGGCTTAAGAGGCACAACCCATCACCTATGTACGCAGCCATTTATCAAAAATTAATTCAAAAAATAATAATCTAGGGTGATAAGAGACAGACAGCCACACCCGGGAAAGAGACTCCTGGCAGTCAGGGAGGCTTGAAACCCCTCCACGCCTTCAACCAAGCCCCCTGACTCTGCTTGTCTCTCTCGAGCACCCGAATCTTCTCCACCTCATGCAAAATGTCATACACCACCACCTGAACAGGAAGGATTTTATGCCGAATGCTGACCTGACACCGTGCGTTCCAAGTGAAATAACGGACTACTAGGCTAACTAGAAAAAGTGTATCTAAACAAAAAACCTCACCAGTATTGAATGCTCCATACACCCACTCAGCATAACACAGCCTGGAGAGGAAAGGAACACCGAGGGCCCGCCCCACCTGTTTGTACACCTCTATGTTAAAGGGGCAATGAAGCAGAAAATGGTCCATAGTCTCCTTCTCACCTGCACACTCCTCCCAAGGACATCTACGATCCACCCCACTGCGGAATTTCAAATTGCCCCTAACATAGAGCCTCCCATGGAAGCACAACCAGGCCAGATCCCTAAATTTAGGGGGTACTCTGTCCAAATTAATAAGTCTTAACCCTGCCCTCAAAACTGGGCCTGGGCAATCCCTTAAGGCCAGTGGGTCATGAAAGACTTCGCTCAAGACTCGACTCATAAGGACTTTCCTCGGAACCGATCTGAGATCTTCAGCCGACAATCGCCACTGCCATAATAACTGCAGGCACGGAGCGACATAGGCTGGTAGCTGACCACGATGACCCCTGAGATTCTTCACTTGGCCACCTTCTTCCCAAAGTCGCAGAAAAGGCCTAAACCAAGATCTAAAAATGCCTACCCATCCAGGAGGTTCCACTGCAAGCATATTACCAATGTTAAACTTGAGAAAAAGCAGTGAAAAGAAAAGAACTGGGTTGACCATACCTAAGCCACCCTCCCTCCTGGATAGATAGGTGACATTCCTCTTGATGGGGTTCAGTCTGTTGCCCCACAACATCTGGAAGAACACACTACTGACCCTAGCATAGAGAGACACTGGCAAGATGCAGACAAAGCTGACATACAAGAAGATCGGAATCAGGTAAGTCTTAATCAGATCAACCCTTTCCCTCATAGATAACTTCCATCTCTTCCAGCTGACCACCTTAGTATTGGCAATTTCAAGTCTGCCTTCCCAGTTTTTGAGGCCATAATCGCCAGGTCCAAATTCAATGCCTAGAATCTTAATTCTTTCCTGGGGCACTGGAAAGGTGTCCGGGAGATGAAACCCCTCACCTTCCTTTCCCATCCAGAAAACTTCACTCTTTTCCTGATTGATCTTGGAGCCTGATGCTTCAGAATACCGTGATGTCAGAGAGACCACCTCCTCTGCTTCATCCGCCCCGGTGACAATCACCGACACATCGTCCGCATACGCAACAACCCTCAAAGGCGCCAGAAAAATATCTTTGCCAGTATCTTTCTATCGACATTAAGAAGGCCGATGGGGCGCCAATTCTCAATCATCGAAGGATCTTTACCCTTTGAAAGAAGAATCACAGCCGAGTGCCTCATGGAAATGGGAAGTACCCCCTCTGCAAGGCAACTGTTAAAAACCTCTACCAAATGTGGGGCCAGAATAGGCTTAAAAGCTTTGTAAAACTCAGCCGTCAAGCCATCCGGTCCAGGTGACTTTTTGATGGCAAGCTGTTCAATTGCCCTCATCACCTCTTCAACTGTGATCTCCTCTGTCAAATTCATCAATGGGACATCTTCATCATTTAGACCTGGAGTAGAGTCCAAAAAGCTTTCCATCTTGTCACGGTCAAGCTCTTTCCTCCCAAGAAGGTCAGCATAAAAGGACCTCACGACCTCCAGAATCCCTGACCTGGACTTTGTCAAGGAACCTGTACTGTCTTTAAGGCCAACGACCGTTTTAACTGCTACACCTTGTTTGCAGTTCTGGTAAGGGTCAGGTGAGTGGTACTTCCCATAGTCCCTCTCTAGAACCAAAGAGGCATGCCGGTCATATTGACACTTCCTGAGAAGGAGTTTCACTTCGGAGATTGCCCCAGGATCTCCTCCTCTCGAGACAAGAATATCCAGCTTCCTCCGTAAACGTTGGTAGGTCATGTATTTATTAAACTGCTTTCTATTGGCTAGGCCCCTGAAGAATCCAGCAATCCTCTTTTTGGTCAGCTCCCACCACTCAGCCTTGCTGCTACAAAAGTCCAGGATGGTCACCTGTGCCTGAAAGAATTCCTCAAAGGATTGTCTAACATGTTCTTCCTTGAGTAGAGTCGAATTCAATCTCCAGATGCCCTTACCCCTCTGAGGGGTGTCTGAAGCATTCAGGACCACAGATAGCATACAGTGATCAGAGAACTCTACTGCCTGCACCACTGGGGGCGAGAAAGCAAAGGTCTCCTTAAAAAAAAACCTATCTATTCTACTCTGACTATTACCTCGATGAAAGGTGAACCCAGTGTCATCCGGGGGGTGCTTAATGTGCACATCCACAAGACCAGCATCCCTAACCATACTATTTAAAAAAACGCTATCATATCCCAGCCTGTCCTTGAAGTCCTTCCTGTCCTTGGGCCTAGTTACTGTATTAAAGTCACCTCCAAAGACCACTTGCCGGGATGTAAAAAGAAATGGCTTGATCCTTGTAAAAAGGCACTTCCTGTCCCACTTTGTGTGCGGCCCATAAACATTAATTAGGCGCAGGTCCTGCCCTCCCACAAGGACGTCTAAGACCATACATCTCCCAATCTCCACCTCAATAACCCGCCGGACAGTTACCATGCCGGTTTTAAACAACACCGCCACACCGCCGTAAGGCTCGGCCGCAAGAGACCAGTAAGATGGACCATACCTCCACTCTCTCTTGGCCATATGAATATCTGCCAAGGAGGTGAGCCTAGTCTCTTGCAAAAATAAAATTTCAGCATCTAATTGGCTGAACAAAAAGAAGGCCATAGAACGAGCTCTTACTGACTTAATGCTGGCGACATTTATTGTCACCACTTTTAACGGAGGGGGAACCGCCATTTGGGTTATTGGGTGGATTGCTTCTTAGCTCCCCTCTGCTGCTCATCACCAGATGCCTCTCTCTTTCTTGAGGCCGCCTCAAACTCCATTTCGGAATCAGAACTTTGCTCCGAAGAAGCTCCAGATGAAGAAATATCCCAATTAGAGGACCTATAACGGTTGGAGACAGGCACTGGAGCCTGTTCCGTCCTCACCACCTGCTTCTTCCGCTTCCCAACCTTCCTTCTCTCCTCCAGGTACTGCAGGTCCGCTTCAGAGATGCCCTTATCTCCTGTTTTTTTCTTTGATGTCTTTACAGAAGACTCCTTTACAGAGGAAGAAGCGACCTTTTTAGTACCCACTACCACTCCTGGAGGGGGGGGGTGCTCCCTTTGAATCAGACTTAGGAGGGGTAGACCCCTGGGGGGTAACTGACTCGGGGGGCACAGACTTGGAAGGTTCTGACACATGAGGAGAGGGTACAGTAGGCTGGGGGGACACAAAGACAGATACAGAAGGAATACTTACAGACACAGGAGGGGTGGCCACAGGAACTAGGGAGGGACCCTTAGCAGGACCAGGGGAGTCAGTCACTGCAGAGGAGGATGGTACACCAGGGGCCTCACCCTCCAATCATGATGGGGTACTATTCCTCCCAATTATACCAATAATGGGGCACTATTCCTCACACTGACACCAATGATGGGGCACTATTCCCCCCAATGATTGGGTACTATTTCTCCCACTGACACCAATGATGGGGCACTATTTCTTTCCACTGACACCAATGATGGGGCACTATTCCCCCCACTGACACCAATGATGGGGCACTATTCCTCCCACTGACACCAATGATGGGCACTATTCCTCCCACTGACACCAACGATGGGGCACTATTCCTCCCACTGACACCAAAGATGCATTGTTTACTTCCACTGATGCCAGGACAATTTATACTCCCAATGGCCACCGTCCAGACCCCCTAAAGTCTGGAGGACAATAAACTGGTCCTTTGTTTAGAAACTTTAAAGACCCCTGTGCTTAAGCATACCCCCTGCCCATGCCTCCCCCATCTGCAGCCTTCTGGGACACGTCACACATCACAGTAGGTTGCAGGTTTAGTCCCGCAGTGTGATCTCATGGTTGCGCATTTGTGGAGCCGGCTGTGATCCTTCAGGAAGTCACAAACCGCTCAATATATCCAAGATGGTGGCATCGGGGACCTGCAGCAGTAAGAAGAACCAGCTGCGGGAAGACACAGTGCTGGACTCCAGGCATCGGTAAGTACCTGCTTTGTAAAAGTCTGTGGATACAGTACTTGCAGTTTCTGACTTTAAATTTGTATGGCACTTAGACTGAACCCAGGAAAGTAAAAGAGACATATACATTAAGTGAATGTTCTGCTTTAAATTGTATCCAGTTGACATTTGAACCTGTGGTGAACTGCACCTTTAATAGTATTTCTTTGAGTGTGATTACAAGCACAGGTCTTATTAGCAGCTGGTTTGGCAGCTTTCTAGTTCACTCCTAGTCCATTTACATTGTTTTCAATCACAAGCCCTGATGTAGGGGACATTGTTGGGCCCCTAAAATGCGTTGGCTAATCTTTGAAGTGTCCCACTTATTTTTTTAGGGGGACTAAAGTCATATGAAGACCTCCCAGCAGTGGTGAGGAACTTCAGTTTACATTTTGGTAACATTACACCACAAGCCGAGAAGATCATGGAGATCCTCTGGGGAAGCCACTCTCAACCAAGCTTCCTCCAGAGGTCCCTGATTTTGGAGTATTTGAGGGTAGCATTCTGACCACCAATGTAAGGAACATTCTTCCCACTGACCACCAATGTAAGGAACATTCTTCCCACTGATCACCAATGTAAGGAGCATTCTTCCCACTGATCACCAATGTAAGGAACATTCTCCTCACTGATCACCAATGTAAGGAGCATTCTTCCCACTGATCACCAATGTAAGGAACATTCTTCTCACTGATCACCAATGTAAGGAACATTCTTCCCACTGATCACCAATGTAAGGAACATTCTTCTCACTGATCACCAATGTAAGGAACATTCTTCTCACTGACCACCAATGTAAGGAGCATTCTTCCCACTGATCACCAATGTAAGGAGCATTCTTCTCACTGATCACCAATGTAAGGAACATTCTTCCCACTGATCACCAATGTAAGGAGCATTCTTCCCACTGATCACCAATGTAAGGAGCATTCTTCCCACTGATCACCAATGTAAGGAACATTCTTCTCACTGACCACCAATGTAAGGAGCATTCTTCTCACTGATCACCAATGTAAGGAACATTCTTCCCACTGATCACCAATGTAAGGAGCATTCTTCCCACTGATCACCAATGTAAGGAGCATTCTTCCCACTGATCACCAATGTAAGGAACATTCTTCTCACTGATCACCAATGTAAGGAACATTCTTCCCACTGATCACCAATGTAAGGAACATTCTTCTCACTGATCACCAATGTAAGGAACATTCTTCTCACTGACCACCAATGTAAGGAGCATTCTTCCCACTGATCACCAATGTAAGGAGCATTCTTCTCACTGATCACCAATGTAAGGAACATTCTTCCCACTGATCACCAATGTAAGGAGCATTCTTCCCACTGATCACCAATGTAAGGAACATTCTTCCCACTGATCACCAATGTAAGGAACATTCTTCTCACTGATCACCAATGTAAGGAACATTCTTCCCACTGATCACCAATGTAAGGAGCATTCTTCCCACTGATCACCAATGTAAGGAACATTCTTCTCACTGATCACCAATGTAAGGAACATTCTTCTCACTGACCACCAATGTAAGGAACATTATTCTCACTGATCACCAATGTAAGGAGCATTCTTCTCACTGACCACCAATGTAAGGAACATTCTTCTCACTGATCACCAATGTAAGGAGCATTCTTCCCACTGATCACCAATGTAAGGACCATTCTTCTCACTGATCACCAATGTAAGGAGCATTCTTCTCACTGATCACCAATGTAAGGAGCATTCTTGTCACTGATCACCAATGTAAGGAGCATTCTTCCCACTGATCACCAATGTAAGGACCATTCTTCCCACTGATCACCAATGTAAGGAGCATTCTTCTCACTGACCACCAATGTAAGGAACATTATTCTCACTGATCACCAATGTAAGGAACATTCTTCCCACTGATCACCAATGTAAGGAACATTCTTCCCACTGATCACCAATGTAAGGAACATTCTTCTCACTGATCACCAATGTAAGGAACATTCTTCTCACTGATCACCAATGTAAGGAACATTCTTCCCACTGATCACCAATGTAAGGAACATTCTTCTCACTGATCACCAATGTAAGGAACATTCTTCTCACCGATCACCAATGTAAGGAACATTCTTCTCACTGATCACCAATGTAAGGAACATTCTTCTCACTGATCACCAATGTAAGGAACATTCTTCTCACTGATCACCAATGTAAGGAACATTCTTTTCACTGACCACCAATGTAAGGAACATTCTTCCTACTGATCACCAATGTAAGGAACATTCTTTTCACTGACCACCAATGTAAGGGACATTCTTCTCACTGATCACCAATGTAAGGAACATTCTTCTCACTGATCACCAATGTAAGGAGCATTCTTCTCACTGATCACCAATGTAAGGGACATTCTTCCCACTGATCACCAATGTAAGGAACATTCTTCCCACTGATCACCAATGTAAGGAACATTCTTCCCAATTTTTCTTTATTAAAAGTCTTGCAATCAATAAGCATAAAATCACTATAATATACATAAATATATACATATTTACATAAATGAAAATAAATATAGCAAATCTGCTCTCAAACAAAAAATGACTTTACAGCAAAAACAGAACTCATCATGCACATGTCATTATTGGGGATAATCTCACTATAACTCACACCAATACACCAGACATCTAAACTATGAGGTCAAGAAACAAACCCGCACCCATTATGCATGCAGCCCTTCTTCAAAAAGAAGCTACTAACCAACAAAAGCTAAGGGAGTGAAAGAAACAGAAAAAGAAAAGAGCTCCTCACCCAGAGATGGGCAGTTCACCAAAGGCAGGTCTGATATTCCTCCACGCCCTTTTCCAGACCGCCCGAGGCTCCCTGCCTTTCTCAAGACCCCGAATTTTCCCAACCTCACCCAGAATATCGTGCACCACCACCTCAACAGAGAGGACTTTTTTCCGCAGGGTAATCTGGCACCGTGCATTCCATGTGAAGTAACGGACAACAATACTAACTAAAAACAGTGTATCCAAATCAAAATCCCAGCGAGTCGGGAATGCCCCGTACACCCACTCCGCATAACTCATGCGATAGAAAAAGGGGATGCCTAGAGCCCTCCCCACCCTTTTATACACCTCTATGTTAAAGGGACACTGCAGCAAAAAGTGGTCCATAGACTCCACTTTACCAACACACTCCGCTCTAGGACAATCCCGATCATCCACAGGGCGATGCTTCAAGTTCCCTCTGACATAGAGCCTTCCATGGAAAGCGAGCCAGGCTTGATCCCTAAACTTCAAGGGGATTCTTTCTAAATTGATTAAACGCAACCCCTCCCTCATTACAGAGCCTGGGCAATCCCTTAAGGCCAGTGACACACTGAAAGCAGAGCTCAAAATCCTCTTCTCCAGAAGCTTCCTGGGGAGGGACTTGATATCCTCCACTGTCACCTGCCACTGCCGAAGTATTTTCAGACACGGGGCAACATAAGCCGGGAGCTTGCCATGTCGGACTCTCAGACTTTTCACTGGCCCGCCATCTTCCCAGCATCGCAGAAAAGGCCTAAAACAAGATTGAAAAATGCCCACCCATCCCGGCGGGTTCTCTGCTAGCATGTTACCAAGATTGTACTTTAAAAAGAGCAGAGAAAAGAAAACTATTGGGTTGACCATTCCTAGGCCACCCTCCCGCCTAGACAGGTAAGTTACATTGCGTTTGATCAGGTTCAGCCTACTTCCCCATAACAGTTGGAAAAAACAGCTGTACACCCTTGCATAGAGAGATGCTGGCAAGATACAGACGAAGCTGACATATAAAAAGATTGGGACCAGGTACGTTTTGATCAAGTCAACCCTCTCCCTCAAGGAAAGCTTCCATTTCTTCCAGCTTGCTACTTTGGCATTGGCACACACCAACCTGCTTTCCCAATTTCGATGACCATAGTCACCAGGACCAAATTGGATGCCCAACACTTTAATTTCCTGCTGGGGCTCTGGGAAGGCATCCGGAAGTTCGAAGCTTTCACCCTCCTCACCCATCCAGAAAACTTCACTCTTTTCATGGTTGACTTTAGAACCAGAAGCCTCCGTGTACTGCTCTATCATAGAGACCACCTCCTGTGCCTCCTCTGTCCCAGAGACAATAACAGACACATCATCGGCATAGGCCACGACCTTCAGAGGTGGCACACCAGCAATGCCCAAAGGCACCCCGCACAAAGATCCACTCTCTAGCCTTCTTATGAAGGGGTCGATTGCGAATACATATAACAGGGGGCTCAGAGGACATCCCTGGCGCACACCAGAGCCAACCTCAAAAGGCCGTCCAACCCAACCATTAACCAGTGGGAAGCTCTCAGCCCCTCTATATAATGTCTTCAGCCAATCTATAAACCTCCCCTGCAGGCCGTATCTACTAAGTAGCAAATACAGGTACTCGTGATTGACTCTATCAAAAGCCTTCGCCTGATCCAATGCCAGCAAGTACTTTCTCCATCCAGCAGCCCTGCATCGTTCCAAAGCCTCCCGGACAGCTAAAACCGCTGAAAAGGTACTTCTACCTTGGACCAAGCAGTGCTGATGACTGGACAACAAATCGCCTGCTACTGACGACAAGCGCCAAAAAAGAATCTTCGCCAGGATCTTTCTATCAACATTGAGAAGACTGATGGGGCGCCAGTTCTCAATCATTGAGGGGTCCTTACCTTTTGACAGAAGAATCACAGCGGATTGCCTCATGGAGGGAGGGAGCGAACCCTCTTCTAGACAGCTGTTATAAACCTCTGCTAAAAAGGGAGCCAGAATGGACTTAAAACACTTGTAGAATTCAGCTGTCAACCCATCTGGCCCAGGCGATTTTTTGGTAGCCAGCTTCTCTATAGCATGAACTACCTCATCCACTGAAATTGGTTCTGTCAAATCCATCAAAGGCAATGTACCATTTCCCAATCCTGGAGTAGAATCCAGAAAGCTTTCCATCCTGTCCCGACAAAGGTCCTTTCTTCCCAGAAGGTCTGCGTAATATGATCTGAAGATCTCCAGGATCCCTGATCTGGACTTCACCAGGGAACCCGTACTATCCCTCAGGCCTATGACCGTCTTAACTGCTATGCCTTGCTTACAGTTCTGGTAAGGATCAGGCGAGTGATATTTTCCATAATCCCTCTCCAGAACCAAGGAGGCATGCCGGTCGTATTGACACTTCCTAAGAAGAAACTTCACCTCAGAGATCTCCCCTGGATCTCCTCTATACGAGACAAGACGATCAAGCTTCCTCCGCAAATGCTGGTAGGCAATGTACATACCAAGCTGCTTCTTCTTACTTACGGCCTTGAAAAGTCCAATTGCCCTTTGTTTCACAAGCTCCCACCACTCTGACTTACTGCTGCAAAAGTCCAGAATAGAAACCTGTGCCTGAAAAAAATCCTCAAAGGATTGTCTTACCTCTACATCTTCCAGGAGAGTCGAATTCAGTTTCCAGGTACCCCTTCCCCTGGGTGGAGTGTCCGAGGCATTCAGAGTCACAGACAGCATACAGTGGTCAGAGAACTCCACCGCCCTCAACTCAGGAGCCGAGAAAGCAGAGTTCTCCTTTAAAAAAAACCTATCTATCCTACTCTGACTATTCCCTCTCTGAAATGTGAATCCTGTGCTGCCAGGGCAGTGCTTAATATGCACATCTACCAGGCCTGCTTGTCTCACCATATCTCTAAGAAAAACGCTATCGTAACCCAGCCTGTCTATGGAGCCTCTCCTGTCTTCAGGCCTAATTATGGTGTTAAAATCACCTCCAAAGACAACCTGCTGGGACGTAAAAAGGAAGGGCTTGATCTCTGTGAGGAGGCATTTCCTGCCCCATTTTGACTGCGGTCCATAGATATTGATCAGGCGCAGGTCCTGCCCCCCAACAGAGACGTCTAAGACCATGCATCTCCCCATTTCTACCTCAATTACCCGCCGGCACGTTACCATATCGGTTTTAAAAAGGACCGCAACTCCGCTGCAGGGCTCAGCCGCAAGAGACCAAAAGGAGGGACCGCATCTCCACTCCCGTTTTGCTAGATGGACATCGGCCAAAGTATTGAGCCAGGTCTCTTGCAAAAATAAAATCTCGGCATCAAACTCGCTGAGCAAAAATAAGGCAATATCACGAGCTCTTGCAGATTTAATGCTGGCGACATTAATGGTCGCCACCTTTATCGGAGTGGGAACTGCCATCAGGATGATTGGGGTAGTCGTTTCTTAACCTTTGCCACACTCTCATCACCAGAAACAGCTCTCTTAAGACTACGTGACTCCCCCTCATCCATGGATGATAAAGAGAAAGATATATCAGACATCTCATCACCCGACAAAACTGAAAAAGTATTACCAAGAGGAACCCCTCCTGGGTCCGACTCTGAGGAAGAAATGACCACTTTACTTGTCTTCCTCTTCTTCTTTTTCTTCCTCCTAAACTTCTCCCACCCCTCATCATCTGAATCCCCCTCAACAGAGGGTGAGACATGGGATATGGACACCTTTCCCTCAACCCCTCCCCCATCCAACACCCTCACAGGCCCCTGACCACGTTTACGCTGCCGAGGGACAGGGACTGGAGGCTGAGATGGAAGATCTGCCAAACCTGCCCCCCCAGCAGCTTCTGCCAGTCTGGAGGATCTACGTACAGAAGGATTAGGGACCACCACATGGGGGACAGACTCAGGGACCACATTACTGGGGGAAACAGAATCCAAAACAACAGATGTAACAGACACAGGAGGGGCAGACTCAGGGACCACATCACTAGGGGAAACAGAATCTGGAACAGATGTAACAGAAACAGGAGGGACAATAACAGTTTTAGCGGCCTCATCCTCTTTATCAAGCCTCTGTAGCTCAGCCGCCAATCCTGGCAAGTTATGTAATGCCTCCGGGCACTGGCTATAAGGATGACCGAGCTTCTGGCACAAATTACACCGAATTTCGGTACAATCTTTGGCCAAATTGGCCAAATCCTGGCATGGTGAGCATTTCTTACGCGTACAGGTGGATGCAAAATGGCCTTTGTCTCCACATTTATTACAGACTTTAGGCTGACCCTGGTAAAAAATAGTCAGCCTATCCCTCCCCAGAAAAGCTGAACAGGGAAGGTGTTGAACTACATTGCCCAGCATGCCCAATTTTAGTGACACTGTCCAGGCCCCTGTCCATATCCCATGTTCATCCAGGACCTTCCGCAGTGGAGCGAGGACCTCACCATATCGGCGTAGCCATACTATCAAATCAGCCTCTGGTATGGATTCGTTACGCACCAAGATCGTCACCGACTTTATCAGAGGCTGCCTGGAAATCACCTTTGGCACCAAACCACTCCACTGCGGAAGGCCCTTGCACCTCCTATATCGCTCCCAAAATAAATCCAGACCCTCAGGCTTTACAAAGGACAAATCAAATTCATAACTCCCCACTGGGCAAATCAAAGCAAATATATCCAAGGCTTTAAACCCCATTTCTAAAACCAACTCAGCCACCCTCCCCCTTACTGGTGGGGTCCCCTCCCCCTCCCACCTTAACTGAACCACATTCCTTCTCCTGTACCCACCAACCATCCCACCACCAAGCCTCCCCAAATTGTGACTAGTATTTACAAAATTCCCTCCACCCTCCTTGTTGCGACTCCCCAGAACAGATGCATAACTCCCCATATTCTTCCTTGCAGAGGATCCATCTGTGCGATTAGAAACATCTAAAACAACTTTGGCAGATAACGATTGCACAGATTTGAGATTGGATTGCACACCTGAAGAATCTTTCCCCTGCTGAGCAGAAGAAATGTCATTTTTACCTATAGCAGCCACATTAACCCCTTCACCACCACCACCCACCACCAACACATCCTTTGCTTTATCAGTAATATTGCTGTCATTATTTTCTGTCACATTCATAGTTCCTGCTGTGTCCTCACTCACTGCTGTCCCCATACACACATCACCTCCAGGCAGACTCTTCTCCTCCATCAGGACAGGACTATCAGCAGAGCAGAGTGAAGGTTGTTCCAATACAGCAACAGGTGAATCATTGCAGGAGACTTCCATGGCCGTCTCCACTTCACATGCTGCACTATGCTGATCCCCTCCCCCACCTGCATCAATCAGCCCAGGTGAAGGTGAAACAGGCTCTTTAGAGCTGGCAGCCATCTTGCTTGTAGAACTACAGGTCTCAGCAGTAGCAGCAAAATCCATGTCCGGGGTGTATGATGTAGATCCATCCACATTGCTCTGGTGAGCTAATAACACCTCTGCCAGGGGTTTTCCCTCCATGTCTGCAGAAGGTTTCTCCACAGCAGAGACTCCAACAGGCAGCGGCTTGCAGAGCTTCTTCCCTTCCTGTTCCTCAGCCGGGACACCATCCACTACAGCCGGGACACCATCCACCACAGCCGGGACACCATCCACCACAGCCGGGACACCATCCACCACAGCCGGGACACCATCCACCACAGCCGGGACACCATCCACCACAGCCGGGACACCATCCACCACAGCCGGGACACCATCCACCACAGCCGGTGGGGCAGACATGTTGGAAGGAGGTAGCATGGTGCACTGGGATTTCTCCACCAGTGCTGGCTCTGCCGGTCTGTAACCCCTCTGCTCATCCTCTGGGACTTCACCAACAGACCTGTCTGCCCTTAGGGGTGACTCCATCTGTTGGATGAACTTTAGGGTGCCATGTTCATTCTCAACCCCCTGGCTGGTTGCTGCTGGCGATTCCCCAGCCTGACATGGGGGGAGAGGTGCAGAGGCAGATGAAGCCGGGTTGTCTGTTACCTGCGGCTGCTGTTCCACAGAACTCACCGATGTCTGGCTGGCAAATCTTCTGTCATTTTTAAACTTTTCCGCAAAAGCTCCACTTTTATCTTTTAATTTCTCCAAAAATAAAGATTGTTTCTTTACCTCCTCTTCCATTTGCTGTAACTCTGGCTTCATGGCCAAACGATTCTTACTCCAGGCCTGGAAATACTTGGTCCTGAAGTTTTTATGTTCAGCTTTTAAACATTTCAGTTTCTCCTCAGCCCTTCCAATTGCTCGAAAGCGATCAATAATCTTCTGTCTGTAGACATCCACATTCTCACCAGGGCCTGGACCCACAGTCAGATCCTCCACCTCCTCCTCACTAGGCCCCGTGTCATCAGGGGGATCTCTCCCTGGGCCTCCCCCAGGATCAGGCATTATTCCTGGGCCAAGCTAACAGGCAAGGCCCAGGCTTGAAAAAAGGCTGGTTCTCACAGAGAGCTCCTTAGGTGTGTCCTCCTCCTCCTTCCCACTGATCACCAATGTAAGGAACATTCTTCTCACTGATCACCAATGTAAGGACCATTCTTCTCACTGATCACCAATGTAAGGAACATTCTTCCCACTGATCACCAATGTAAGGAACATTCTTCTCACTGATCACCAATGTAAGGACCATTCTTCTCACTGATCACCAATGTAAGGAACATTCTTCTCACTGATCACCAATGTAAGGAACATTCTTCTCACTGATCACCAATGTAAGGAACATTCTTCCCACTGATCACCAATGTAAGGAACATTCTTCCCACTGATCACCAATGTAAGGAACATTCTTCTCACTGATCACCAATGTAAGGACCATTCTTCTCACTGATCACCAATGTAAGGACCATTCTTCTCACTGATCACCAATGTAAGGAACATTCTTCCCACTGATCACCAATGTAAGGAACATTCTTCCCACTGATCACCAATGTAAGGAACATTCTTCTCACTGATCACCAATGTAAGGACCATTCTTCTCACTGATCACCAATGTAAGGACCATTCTTCTCACTGATCACCAATGTAAGGAACATTCTTCCCACTGATCACCAATGTAAGGAACATTCTTCCCACTGATCACCAATGTAAGGAACATTCTTCCCACTGATCACCAATGTAAGGAACATTCTTCCCACTGATCACCAATGTAAGGAACATTCTTCTCACTGATCACCAATGTAAGGAACATTCTTCCCACTGACCACCAATGTAAGGAACATTCTTCTCACTGATCACCAATGTAAGGAACATTCTTCTCACTGATCACCAATGTAAGGAACATTCTTCCCACTGATCACCAATGTAAGGAGCATTCTTCCCACTGATCACCAATGTAAGGGACATTCTTCTCACTGATCACCAATGTAAGGGACATTCTTCTCACTGATCACCAATGTAAGGAACATTCTTCCCACTGATCACCAATGTAAGGAACATTCTTCCCACTGATCACCAATGTAAGGAGCATTCTTCCCACTGATCACCAATGTAAGGGACATTCTTCTCACTGATCACCAATGTAAGGGACATTCTTCTCACTGATCACCAATGTAAGGAACATTCTTCCCACTGATCACCAATGTAAGGAACATTCTTCTCACCGATCACCAATGTAAGGAGCATTCTTCCCACTGATCACCAATGTAAGGAGCATTCTTCCCACTGATCACCAATGTAAGGATTATTCTTTTCACTGACCACCAATGTAAGGAACATTCTTCCTACTGATCACCAATGTAAGGAACATTCTTCTCACTGATCACCAATGTAAGGAACATTCTTCTCACTGATCACCAATGTAAGGAACATTCTTCTCACTGATCACCAATGTAAGGAACATTCTTCTCACTGATCACCAATGTAAGGGACATTCTTCTCACTGACCACCAATGTGAGGAACATTCTTCTCACTGATCACCAATGTAAGGGACATTCTTCCCACTGATCACCAATGTAAGGGACATTCTTCCCACTGATCACCAATGTAAGGAGCATTCTTCCCACTGATCACCAATGTAAGGAGCATTCTTCTCACTGATCACCAATGTAAGGAGCATTCTTCTATTTGCAAGTACACAATTACCAGGACATCACTTATTCTACAGTTTGCTTTCTACTTGTTTCCCTGTTTGGATTTACAAATACTGCAGTCTAATACATAAGCTAGCTGAAGATTCTGAAGTCAAGGAACTTTATTCATCTTCTACAAAGCATCGCAGTTTACTTTGCATTTGGAACATTGCATTACAACCTAGGGGGAGCCCTTGAGTACAGGATATCTACAGTGGGGATGGAAAGTATTCAGACCCCCTTAAATTTTTCACTCTGTTATATTGCAGCCATTTGCTAAAATCATTTAAGTTCATTTTTTTCCTCATTAATGTACACACAGCACCCCATATTGTACACAAAGCACCCCATATTGTACACACAGCACCCCATATTGACAGAAAAACACAGAATTGTTGACATTTTTGCAGATTTATTAAGAAAGAAAAACTGAAATATCACATGGTCCTAAGTATTTAGACCCTTTGTTGTGACACTCATATATATAACTTAGGTGCTGTCCATTTCTTCTGATCATCCTTGAGATGGTTCTACACCTTCATTTGAGTCCAGCTGTGTTTGATTATACTGATTGGACTTGATTAGGAAAGCCACACACCTCTCTATATAGGACCTTCCAGCTCACAGTGCATGTCAGAGCAAATGAGAATCATGAGCTCAAAGGAACTGCCTGAAGAGCTCAGAGACAGAATTGTGGCAAGGCACAGATCTGGCCAAGGTTACAAAAAAATTTCTGCTGCACTTAAGGTTCCTAAGAGCACAGTGGCATCCACAATCCTTAAATGGAAGATGTTTGGGACGACCAGAACCCTTCCTAGAGCTGGCCGTCCGGTCAAACTTAGCTATTGGGGAAGAAGAGCCTTGGTGAGAGAGGAAAAGAAGAACCCAAAGATCACTGTGGCTGAGCTCCAGAGATGCAGAGATGTGCGCCTGCCTGCATATACATCTCTATAGTAGTGAGCATTGAACCTATAGTTTCACATATACATTGACTGTTATCCGTTGTCATTTATTACCTTCAAATTATCACACTGTTCTTTGTATTAAATTTCCATTTCAGTAAACTTTCTAAATGGTTAATTGATATCCTTTGTGAGTCTCTATATATTATTACAGCTGGTGAAGTGACAGGTTCAGGGCCGGTCCTGGCCGGGGTGCACGGGGTGCAGTGCACCCGGGCGCCACAGAGGTGGGGGCGCTGAAGCGCCAGAGTGCTCCCCTCCCTCCTCCTCCTCTCCATGTCGGCGGCTCTTTCCGCCGGTCACCGCAGCCGCCGACGTCGCTGTGTCTCTTGCCTAAGCCCAGCCATCCCCCCTCCCTCCTCCTGTCAGAGGAGGAGAGCGGAACGAGCCACAGATCGTAGCGGCTGTGTCTCTGTGTGCAGAGAGACCAGCCGCGCAGTGACGTCACGGGGGGGGGGGGGGGGCGCTCCGTTCCCGACGTGTTCCAGCTCTCCTCCTCCTGTGTAACTCCCGCCTGCTGCCCAAGCTTGACATGCTCAGTTCTCCACCCGGGCGGCGCGGCTGTACATTGTCCTCTCCTCTCCAGCTGCCGCCCGGGTGTTTTTTAATTAGCTCAATGGAGGGGAGGCTGCTTTGTCAGCGGTCTATACTAATGGAGGGGGGGTTTGTCCTTGGGGGGATCTATACTAATGAAGGGGGGGTTGTCCTGGGGGGGGTCTATACTAATGAAGGGGGGTTGTCCTGGGGGGTATATACTAATGAAGGGGGGGTTGTCCTGGGGGGTCTATACTAATGAAGGGGGGGTTTGCCCTGGCGGGGTCTATTCTAATGAAGGGGGGGTTGTCCTGGGGGGGTCTATACTAATGAAGGGGGTGTTGTCCTGGGGGGGTATATACTAATGAAGGGGGGGTTGTCCTGGGGGGGTCTATACTAATGAAGGGGGGGTTTGTCCTGGGGGGTCTATTCTAATGAAGGGGGGGTTGTCCTGGGGGGGTCTATACTAATGAAGGGGGGGTTGTCCTGGGGGGGTCTATACTAATGAAGGGGGAGTTGTCCTGGGGGGTCTATTCTAATGAAGGGGGGGTTGTCCTGGGGGGGTCTATACTAATGAAGGGGGGGTTGTCCTGGGGGGGTCTATACTAATGGAGGCGGGGGTTTGTCTTGGGGGGGTCTATTCTAATGAAGGGGGGGTTGTCCTGGGGGGGTCTATACTAATGAACGGGGGTTGTCCTGGGGGGTCTATACTAATGGAGGGGGGGGGTGGTTTGTCTTGAGGGGTCTGTACTAATGGAGGGGGGTGGTTTGTCCCGGGGGTCTGTACTAATGGAGGGGGTGGTTTGTCCTGGGGGGGTCTATTCTAAACGAGGGGGGGTTGTCCTGGGGGGTCTATACTAATGAAGGGGGGTTGTCCTGGGGGGTCTGTACTAATGGAGGGGGGTGGTTTGTCCCGGGGGTCTGTACTAATGGAGAGGGTGGTTTGTCCTGGGGGTCTGTACTAATGGAGGGGGGGTGGTTTGTCCGGGGGGGTTCTGTACTAATGGAGGGGGGGTGGTTTGTTCTGGGGGGTCTGTACTAATGAAGGGGGGTGGTTTTTCCTGGGGGGTCTGTACTAATGGATGGGGGTGGTTTGTCCAGGGGGGTCTGTACTAATGGAGGGGGGGTGGTTTGTCCGGGGGGGTCTGTACTAATGGAGGGGGGGTGGTTTGTTCTGGGGGGTCTGTACTAATGAAGGGGGTGGTTTGTCCTGGGGGGTCTGTACTAATGGATGGGGGTGGTTTGTCCAGGGGGGTCTGTACTAATGGAGGGGGGTGGTTTGTCCCGGGGGGTCTGTACTAATGGAGAGGGGGTGGTTTGTCCCGGGGGTCTGTACTAATGGAGGGGGTGGTTTGTCCTGGGGGTCTGTACTAATGGAGGGGGGGTGGTTTGTCCGGGGGGGTCTGTACTAATGGAGGGGGGGTGGTTTGTTCTGGGGGGTCTGTACTAATGGAGGGGGTGGTTTGTTCTGGGGGGTCTGTACTAATGGAGGGGGTGTTTTTTTTTAGAGGGGTCTGTACTAATGGAGGGGGGTGGTTTGTTTTGGGGGCTCTGTACTAATGGAGGGGGATGGTTTTGTACTAATGGAGGGGGGTGGTTTGTCCTGAGGGGGGTCTGCACTAATGGAGGGGGGTGGTTGTCCTGAGGGGGGTCTGTACTAATGGAGGGGTGTTTGGTTTGTCCTGAGGGGGGTCTATACTGATAGAGGGGGGTGTTTTGTCCTGGGGGGGTCTATACTGATGGGGGGTCTATACTGGGGGAGGGGTTTATACTTAGTGGGGGTCTGCACTGACGGAGGGGGGTCTATACTTAGTGGAGGGGGATCTGTACTGAGGGGCGACTATAGTTGGTGGAGGGGGTGATACCATGTTTTACCGCACCAGGTGACACCCCTCTCCTCTTCGCGCGCACGCTGCTGTACTAGTGAGCGGCGCACTATGTTTCTTCCCCCCGCCTTCATATTGGCCAGGGAAGAAAAAAAAAAAGGAGCAAAGAGGAGGATTGTGGGACATGTAGTCCCGAGGACTGGCAGCCCCACTATAACACGGAAACTGCAGCCCACACAGCATGCTCAGCTGAATGGGAGAGAGAGAGCCAGGAGTCCGGGAAAGCTTTCAGGGAAGTACACCCAGGACTTCAGAGGGAGAGAACAGTGCTGAGGGAACACCATCAGAGAGAGAACCCCGCTGCCCTGCGCCACCAGAGGGAAAGCCACACAGCCTGGCGCCATCCCTGGTGGAGAAAGGAATGGAGTCATTACAGGAATACAGATCTGGGTGCTACTCAGCAGACTCGCCACGGGCAATTCAGAGTGAGCTGACTCCTGATCAGAGGAACCGTTGTTGCTGTATCGCTGGGTCAGGTGAGAGGGCCGATCGGCCATTATCTACTAACGTCCATAGGAACTGCAGTCTCTGACCATCTCCTGTACTATGTCTGCAGTCTCTGACCAGCTCTTTTTTTATGTCTGCAGTCTCTGATCATCTCCTGTATCATGTCTGCAGTCTCTGACCATCTCTTGTATCATGTCTGCATTCTCTGACTGCCTCCTGTACTATGTCTGCAGTCTCTGACCATCTCCTGTATTATATCTCCAGTCTCTGACCATCTCCTGTAGTATGTCTGCATTCTCTGACCATCTCCTGTATTATGTCTGCAGTCTCTGACCATCTCCTGTTCTATGTCTGCAGTCTCTGACCATCTCTTTTAACATGTCTGCAGTCTCTGATCATCTCCTGTATCGTGTCCTCAGTCTCTGACCATCTCTTGTAATATGTCTGCAGTCTCTGACCATCTCCTGTACTATGATTGCAGTCTCTGACCATCTCCTGTACTATGATTGCAGTCTCTGACCATCTCCTGTACTATGATTGCAGTCTCTGACCGTCTCTTGTATTATGTCTGGGGGCTCTTTCTAACAGACTCTCTAACAGACAGCCCTCTCTGTGTGCATCAGTGAGACTCCCCTCCAGGTCTCATTAGTGTTCTCTCTTCCTGTATTTTCTTTATTGTTAAAAGATCATGGGAAGATCGTAGGGTAATGAAGACTTAGCCCCGGTTCACACAGGGACGGCACGACTTGCAGGTCGCCTCACCGAGGCGACCTGCACACGACATCCATGGCGACTTGCAAAACGACTTCTGTATAGAAGTCTATGCAAGTCGCCTCAAGTCGCCCCAAAAGAAGTACAGGAACCTTTTTCTAAGTCGGAGCGACTTGCGTCGCTCCTATTAGAACGGTTCCATTGTACAGAACGGGAGGCGACTTGTCAGGCGACTAGGTCGCCTGACAAGTCGCCCCTGTGTGAACCAGCACTAAGGGGAGTATCTCTGTGTTTGAGTCGTTGCCATAGTAACATTTGTAAAGGGGAGGAGTTGGTAAGATGACCACGCCCACGTGGGGGCGCCATAAATATTTCTGCACCCAGGCGTCTGTGACCCTAGGATCGGCCCTGGACGGGTTCCAAGGTTACGGTAAATATACTGTATAGTGTATCCTTATTGTGTTTCCTTCTACTGCTGGTTTCCACACTCATATTACTATACAGGTGTGGCAGAGGGTTGAGACTGGTCTTGGGGTTGAGAGGCAGGGTGCAGAATTGAACATTTATCAGCAGCTCCTATTGGGTAGTGCTACATAAAGAGATGGACATGGTCAGCAACAATACTCAGGTAGGCCGCGGTGTTTAAACAATGCTCAATTGGTACTAAGGGGCCCAAAGTGTGCCAAGAAAATACCCCCCCACATCATTACACCCCCGCCACCAGCCTGAACCAGTGATACAAGGCAGGATGGATCCAAGCGCCAAATTCTGACCCCACCATCTCAATTTCGGAGCTGAAATCCAGACTCATCAGACCAGGCAACGTTTTTCCAATCTTCTATTGTCCAATTTTGGTGATCCTGTGCCAATTGTAGCCTCAGTGATGACAGGAGTGACACCCGGTGTGGTCTTCTGCTGGTGTAGACTATCTTCCTCAAGGTTGGATGCGTTCAGAGACGATATTCTGCATACCTTGGGTTATTTGAGTTACTGTTGCCTTTTTATCATCTGGAACCAGTCTGCCCATTCTCCTCTGACATCAGCAAGGCATTTTCCTCCACACAACTGCCGCTCACTGGATATTTTCTATTTTTCCCACAATCTCTGTAATCCCGAGAGATGGTTGTGTGTGAAAATCCCAGAAATACTCAGACCAGCCCGTCTGCCACCAACAACCATGCCACGTTCAAAGTCACCGAGATCCCCTTTCTTCCCCATTCTGATGCTTGGTTTGAACTTCAGCAAGCCGCCTTCGCCATGTCTAGATGCCTAAATGCATCAAGTTGCTGCCATGTGATTGGCTGATTAGCAATTTGTGTTACAGAGCAATTGAACCTAATAAAGTGGTCGGTGAGTGTATATCCTCATCAGCAGGTTCTACTTTCCTTAACAACCCCGGAGGGAGAAGGCTGACATAACGAAGATTTGGCATCTTCTGTTCCAACAGCGAAATACAAAATATCAGAGCTTTGGACCTTAAACCGCAACTTTGCTCTGCCGCTGATGACAATCGGCAAAATGGTTTAGAAGCCCCAGAAAAGGTCACGGCAAAAACATTGGAGAAAGCGTCCGTCGTCGGATCTGAGCGGGATCAATAGCCACCTACACTTTGCATTAGAAATACACTTTGCAGAAAAGCCTTGGTGTTGTTTACAGGAGCAGTAAATAAAATGCAGGCCGGCCCTAATGGAAGCAGAATTGATGACTTTAATTGACGGCAGACAGACGCCAAAGCTGAAATGCATTTAGAAAATGTATACTTTGACATAACTCCTTTTTTTATTTGCTGCACCGATAAACCCAAACGCCCGCGCACAGCAGCCATTTTTCTTTTCTTTTTTTTTTTTTTTAATAGCCACTTTTAAAGGGCTATTAAATCTTATTTATTAGGACTATTAAAAATATTAATCTTATTATTTTTATTGTAAATATACATGAATGTGAGTAGGATGCACTTTATAATTATAAATAATATATATTTATATATTTATATATATATATATATATATATATATATATATATATATATATATATATATATATATATATATCAGTGGCGGCTGGTGAAGTTTTAGGATGGGGGGGGCGCCAGGCCCCGCCCTTCCTTTGTGACCCCTCCCACTTGGTGAAAATGGGCGTGGTTTCGGCTAAATAGTGGGCTTGGCTCTAAGGTGGTGTGGTTAGTGTCTGAGTTGAACGAGGGATGGAGGGAGAGGGAGAGAGGGATGGAGAGACAGCAGGCCCAGATCCTACACAACAATAGAAATATGTGTATTCTAGAAAGTTTAACAATCAGCAGATAAAGATACTCCAAACACCTGGTGTTAGAACTTCAATCATCCCGGCACCATGGTTGTTATGTTGTCAGGATGATTGAAGCACATTATTTCTATTATTACATTGAAATATAAAATGAAATCATTCAACTCACCATAATGCAGAATCAGTGGGAGCCCCGAGCGTGTCACTAGCCATGTCGCCTGCCACCAGATGCCATCAGGTGTCCCCAGCGGAGTCCCTCCTTACATTAGGTGCCCCCAGCGGAGTCCCTCCTTACATGCAGCCTGTGTCACATAAAATGCAGCCTGTGTCACCTCCAAATTGCAGCAGCCTGTGTCACCAAATTGCAGCAGCATGTGTCACCACCAAATTGCAGCAGCCTGTGTCACCAAATTGCAGCAGCATGTGTCACCAAATTGCAGCAGCATGTGACACCAAATTGCAGCAGCATGTGACACCAAATTGCAGCAGTATGTGTCCCCAAATTGCAGCAGTGTCAAATTGCAGCAGTATGTGTCCCCAAATTGCAGTAGTGTCACCAAATTGCAGCAGTATGTGTCCCCAAATTGCAGCAGTATGTGTCCCCAAATTGCAGCAGTGTGTCCCCCCAAATTGCAGCAGTATGTGTCCCCAAATTGCAGCAGTGTGTGTCCCCAAATTGCAGCAGTGTGTGTCCCCAAATTGCAGCAGTATGTGTCCCCAAATTGCAGCAGTGTGTGTCCCCAAATTGCAGCAGCGTGTGTCACCACCAAACCCCCCTCCCCCCGTTACTTACCTTGCTATGTGTTGTCCTCTGTGAATAGCTCCGTTCTTCTCATACTTCCTGTTTCCTCTCTCTCTCTCTCTCTCTCTCTCTCTCTCTCTCTCTCTCTCGAGAGAGAGAGAGAGAGAGAGAGAGAGAGAGAGAGAGAGAGAGAGAGAGAGAGAGAGAGAAGCAGGAAGTGACATCATACTCAGATGTCAATCAAACCGCCCGGCCATAGTAATAGATACTAGCGTCGGGCGGAAGGTACTCGGCGCCTCACAAAGCGCCGCAAGGCGGCTAAGCACCCGCAAATGCAGCGCCACGTCTGCAATCTCGTGATTGCATAGACGTGGCGCTTCCCATAAGTGCACTGTGTCCGGCGTTGCACTGTGTCCGGCGTCCGAACACAGTGCATTTAAGGACCGTTTTTAAAAAAATATTTATTTAAAGGGCCAGCTTTAAATTTTTTTAATTTTTTTTGACATTTTTTTTTACTGCATGGAGGGAGGGGGGGGGGGGGCGCTCAGTGTGTCATTGTTCTGGGACCCCCAAGTGTCAGAATTGAGCTAATCAAAAGAATTAAAGTGATTGTAAAGTCAATTTTTTTTTCTATAAAAATAACAAACATGTTACACTTACCTGCTCTGTAATAGTTTTGCACAGAGCAGCCCAGATCCTCCTCTTCTCGGGTGCTTTGTCCGTGTTCCTGGCCCCTCCCTCCTGTTGAGTGCCCCCACAGAAAGCAGCTTGCTATGGGGGAACCCGAGCCAACTCCCAGCTCAGTGCATCCATTCAGACACGGAGCCGTGGTTCAGTCCCGCCCCCTCTCTCCTCATTGGTTAATTGACTTTGATTGACAGCAGCGGAAGCAGGTGGCGCCACTGCTGTGTCTCAGCCAGTCAGGAGGGTTAGTCCCGGGTGACTGAGGCACTCGTGGACACCGCTGGAACTAGATGGACATGAGGTAAGTGTTAGGGGGACTGAGAGGGGCTGCTGAACATGGAAGGCTTTTTATCTTACATGCATTGAATGCACCTTCTGCCTTTACAACCAATTTTAACCTCCCCATATACGTGTCTAACAGACATAGCACTAGGATGGGCTCTTTAAATGCTGACCAGCGGTGCTGAGAATAACCAGCAGCGGGAAATTTTTTTCTCTTTTTCCTGATTGAGTGGCAGCTGGAAGAGGAAGGACTGTGCACTGATTAGCTGTTAGTGTGGACAAGGGGCAGGACCCATCCCTAGCAACCAGCCAGGAGGAGAACTCTCCCAGGTTGCAGAGAACATTGTGATTGGCTACTTTGCAGCCTGTAAAAGGAAAAGACTGCTGGGAGCCACTTGGAACTATGGCAGATGTAGAATACAGAGGCAGCTTCTATCAAGCCAAGCACTGGAGGGGACTACAAGTCCCAACAGGTAGGAAAAGGGAAGAGAAGCCAGGGTTTAGGGAAGTCTCATGTGAGATGTGAGAGTTGACCAGAGTCTGGGCTGCCGAGTTGGAAAGCTGCCTGTTGTGAGTGTTTACCAAGGTCTAGGAGAGACTGGGCTTCCACACCTGCCCAGGTGTCGGAGAGAACCAGCAAGCTGGATGAAAGGGGCGTCTCTGGTTCCATGAGAGATCGCTATAACTGGATCCTGAGTGGCCACCAACACCACCGGTCCTGGACACCAGTGGGTGGGAGGTGGCTTACTTACTTCTTGTAAAGTGGTGAGAGGCCAAGGGCCACAGCCTCATTACACATTTCACAGACAGCATGGTGGTGAGAGACCATGGGCAACAACTTTTTTACCCACTTTATAAAGGGATAGTGCCAATTTGCCTCAGGATACAGTTTGGGCATTCATGCCCTATACCAGCCTCTGCCAACCTTTTTAACCAAGCGGAACCCTTGAAATAATTTTTACGTCTCAGGGAACCCCTAGGGTGATTAATCCATTGGGGGGTCAAGATGGTGGCAAGTGGTAAGAATGCCCTTCTATACAAGGGGTGTCCGGAATAACAGTCTTGTGGCCATGCTGCTGGCTCTGCCAAGTGTGGTTGGACCGTAAACTATGAAGGTACCATCAGATGGGAGGTCAATTAACCACAGCTTAAGGAACTCCTAGCCACGCCTGGAGGAACCTAAGGGTTCCACGGAACCCTGATTGAGAATGGCTGCTCTATACCATGGGATCCACCTAAACCTTACTCAATGACCTTTTAGCTTCCAATACCTTTTCTTTTCTTTAGAACCTTCCTAGATTCAGGGTTTAGACACTTAAAGTGGCCATTTCATTGTTCGTGGTGTTGTACAAAATTGTTGTCTGTCATTGCTTATTGCTGCTGCTGTTTTGTATGTTACTTTAGTGGGAGTATTTCTCGAAATAAAACCTCTGTCCTCATCCTTGGTGTGTCAGAGGGTGGTCATGTCAGAAAGGTCGTTGTCATCCGAAATCAGGGGACCCATTTATCAACGGCTCCTTCGGGGGTAAGCACTACACGGATAAATGTCATATCAATTAAATGGCCAAGATTACTCTGGAAGCCTCGTAGAGAAAGTATGATTCTAGTTAGGAAAAACATAATTCTCTGGTGGTCTATCAGACAAGACACAGCGGGACAGAACTGCCAGCACTTAATTCCCTCGGTTTGAGCTGCAAGGCTCACTATTAGTTCATATTTCTCCCCAAGGAGACGTCTTAGCACTTAGACTCGTGCTGTATAAGAAATACATACGGGATTATTAATGGCCCTGTGATGTGCAATAGTAGAGTGTGGAGTAAGTGTTGTCTTCTCTTTCCGCTTACTGAAAGCATTTCAGGACAATATAAGTAAAACTCAACTAAGACAAATATTGGAAGCTGCCATTTCTGACCTAAAAAAAAATTGATTCTTGTTTGTTACCTCTGGAGGCATCATTCTCCACTGAGCCAACGCATTTCAGGCAAAGCCTATCACAGGCGGTAAAAAGAATGAACACCAACCATATTCATCTTGCTGAGTATTTTTCATTATATTGGTTGTTATTGAACCACTGCGTTTACTATTGTCCATCCTGTTAACCACCTCCTTAGTTTAGAGATTTTCGCTGTTTTTATCCCCATTGGTGTGTCAATGTACTGTGAGGTCCAACCAGGGGCGGGTCATCACTGGAAACGGTAGAGGAACCCAACAGTTGGGGCAGCTCCAAAGGGAACCATTGCTACCTGACAGATATACAGTAGGTCTTGTCCCTTCCCCAGCTTGTGACTTCTAGGCCAATAAATCAGAGCAAAAAAAATAAATGATGTGTCAAAGTCAACAGTAGATCCAGCAAGTCATGCCAAAATGCAAAGGTGTAAATGGACCCTAAAGCACCTTTTAACTCTAGTTTGGAGATAGTAAGAGGATTAATTGGGAATGAGGACTTACCTTAGCCTGGCTTTTATTGGGCTTCCAAAAAGTTCATCCTTACTAGAAACATGATTAAAGTGTCACTAAACCCACACCATAAAAACTATCAATAAATGGTGTATTGCATGCTGTTCATACTCACTTAGTTACTATGAGATTCATTTTCTGTACTATGCAAAAAACCTGGTTGATCCTGCTGTTTGCTTATCTAGCTCTATGAAAAAGTCTCATCCTTAATCCTGACTATAGTAGTGTGGCTGCCCAGGCATATCTGCAGACATGAGAGTCCATAGCAGATAGTGTCCTCCAGAGCTCTATTCTCTTGTGGGACTACATGTCACAGCAGGGACATACCTGCAGGGGTCACAGGGGTCGCAATTGTGACCCAGCCCCATGGTGCAGGGGGCATGTGCGGTGCCCTGTACATCTGGATAGGAGGATTAACGGGGGTGACTGCATAATGAAGAACCAATCTCTCCATTATCCTCCTGCAGCCTCCGAATGCCTGCGGGAGGGAGTGGAAAAAAAGCAGGCATTCAGCTGCTGTTGGAGGAAAATGGAGGGATCGATTCTTCTATCAGCAGCCACCCCGCTGCTCCTCCTATTTGCCAGGGCTGGGATCGGCCCTCCCTTCTCAGTGCTCAGGTTACTCAGCTGTCGATAAATTGCCAGCTCTCTTCATTTCACAGTGGCTCACCTGGTGATGATTTACTGCTCGTCAGCTAGCCCCTTCTGGCTATTTAAACTGCCTGATTCAGTTCTTCCGTCCCTTCACCTTGGTCAAACCTATCTGAAGATTCTCTGCTGTGTTCCTGTTAAAGTCTTGCCTGGCTGATGTCCCTTCTGGTTCCTGATCCTGTTTGCTGCTTCCAACTATGCTGATCTTTGGCTTCCTGATTTACTGGCTTGTTCTGACTATCCGCTTTGGCTACCGAACCCTGGCTATGTTTTGACTACGGTTACTATTTGTACCATTTTTACCATTGTATAAAAAAAGTTGTGATTTTACTGCATTTTCTGTCTCTGTCTGATTCATGGTTCCTGACAGTAGGCAAAGGCCATGAATTCAGAAAATGCAGGCAATCCATCTAGTGGTAATATTTCTTTCAAGATTGAATGAGCAGGGGGCGTGGCCTGGAGCGGCATGAAGTAGGACGCAGATAGACAGAGCTCCGCCGGCCATTGATCCTTATATAAACTCCTGAGACCGCTAAACAGCTTACTTCAGCCCACAACATACCACCACCGAACCGGCAGCCAGCCAGGGTCATGTCGCCTACAAAGAAGGCATCTACAGCGGCCGCAAAGCTGGAACAATACCGCCGGCAAGGCACGGACCCCTCCAGCCAAGATGGCGCCGCCGCGCTGGAAGAAGAGCCTCCCGCTGGGACGGACACAGCGAGGGTGCTGGAGGCAATTTCATCATGCCAGGAAGCCGTCACAGCATGCCAGACATCCCTCACAGCGCGGATTGAAGAAGTTAAAGTGGACATTTCACTGGTAAGACAGGATTTCCAGAAACTAAAAGGCAGAGTCACTGAGGCTGAGACCAGGCTGAGCAATGTGGAGGATTCCCTCCCCCCCCTGCAAAATACAACATCTGAGCTGCAGCATCAAGTGAACCAATTGATTCAGAAGCAGGATGACATTGAGAATCGCCTCAGACGATGCAACCTTAGATTTGTGGGTCTCCCTGAGGGGACAGAGGGGAAAGACCCCCCCACGTTCCTTGAAAACTTGCTTTGCGAAGCATATGGAAGAGAATCTTTTTCCCCAACATTTGTGGTAGAGCGCGCACACCGCCTGTCGGGCAGACTGCCACCACCTGGAGCCCCCCCGCGCACGTTTATCGCAAAGTTCCTGAACTACAGGGACAGAGATGCCATACTCCGCCTCAGCAGAGTGAAGGGTAACATCCCCTTAGGAAACAAAATGATAGCTGTCTATCCGGACTTCTCCGCAGAGGTACAGCAGAGACGGCGCACATTCATGGAGGTCAAAAGGCGCCTTCGCATAAAAAACATCAAGTATGCCATGCTCTTCCCGGCCCGCCTCCGTGTGGAGGGAGAAGACAGAGCACACTTCTTTGAGGATCCAGAAGCCGCTATCACCTGGTTGGAGTCCTTGCTTTTCTAATACTCTTTTCTGCACCAAAGTTAATATGTGACCCCTCCGGGTCTTTCACCCTATTACATTCTGACTTTTTACACGGAATGACTCCAAATCTGAAATGCCATATACAATTATAGGATGAACAGTTCGTCTTCCCCCTTTCCCCCTCTCCTGACTAGTATCCTTTGGTGATGGAAGACTGCTCATCAACTTCACCCGGATTGGATCTGCCCCTAAACACACCTAATGGACGGGCTCCAACGAGCACTACAGCTACACATCTCTTCAAGAGTACCCGACAGGCAGCAAACCGCGAGACTTTCACCCTGTAATAACCGGCACAACTTCACCAACGGATCTCTTATAGCCCCCTGCCACAGAGACACACCTCAGGTATTTACTCTTACCCTTCATAGTAGGGTCCACATATGCAACCGACAGAGCCAACCAATGTCTAAAGGTGCTCACCAAGGGCGGTGAGTCAAGTCCTGAAATGTGCAATGGTACGCAGCGTATTTTCGCCCCACGTACCACAGTTCACCACCTGAAACGGAGCACACAGTTTTTGGTCGCGCTGTGCATGTTGCTTAGGATTCCTGAGTTTACTAGTATCCCTAACACAGTGACTGCCACCCAAACACGGTCAAGATCTAACTTTTTCTCCGCAGGTTGGACAATGTTTATGCCCAGTTGGCAGTTCGGGATCGAAGCTCGCACCAGGTTTGGAAGGTGCAGAGCGGGGTGGGGGGATGGGGACATCAGAATCGCAGAAGTTTTATTGTTTTACCCAATGTCTACAATAGGTAATTACTACCAAAATAACCCCATAGTGTCTTTGATAATGGTCATGCTATATGATATATGTGCTGGGATGCTTGGAGGGAGGGGAGACCTGAGTTCCGGAGCTCAATACCTCATATCCACATTTAAATGGCTAGTCTGAAATTTATCACGTGGAATATCCGCGGACTTAGGGAACCTATAAAGAGGTCGGCGGTGTTTTCACTCCTCAAGAAACAAAGAGCAGATGTGGTGGCTCTGGTAGAAACACACGCTGAAGGTCTTGCACATAGAGTACTTAAGAGACCGTGGATTGGATGGGCTTTCCATTCGACGCACACTACACTCTCAAGGGGAGTCTCACTTTTAATTGCTAAAAATACCCATTTCGAGCTCCAGGACTCAGTGATCGACCCATCGGGTAGATATGTTCTTTTAACAGCTAAAATTTGTGGAGACCTGATTCTCCTCATGGCATTTTACGTTCCACCACCATTCAGCGCGGCTGTTATAGCTGCTGGGTTCGATTTCATGACCCTGCACCCTAACATCCCGGCTGTGTGGCTAGGCGATTTTAACAATGTACTGGACCCAGCCCTAGACAGACTTAACATGTCAACCACTGAACCAGTGACGTCTCAGCCCACAAGATTCGCCAGACTCCTATCAGATTTCAACCTAGTGGATACATGGAGAATTAAGAATCCTGCAGACAGGCAATTCTCCTGCTTCTCCACGTCACACCGAGCTATGTCCTGAATAGACCTAATACTGGTATCTAAGGTGCTCCTCCCTAGGTTGTCAGGTGCAGGCTTCTCCCCTAGGTCTCTATCAGATCACTGCCCCTATTGGGCCATACTTACAGTCCCCCACAACCGTCCTCCGATGACGTGGAGGCTGAACCCTTTCTGGCTGACCATACTGCCGGAGAAGGACGACCTCTTAACGGAATGGGGAAACTATTTCCTAATCAATGAAGGCTCTGCTTCGGTCCAGTTGGTATGGGAAGCCTTCAAGAAACACGCCCGCATGATACTAACCAACAGAATTAACAAACTAAAAAGAGTGTCAGAGTTGGCAATAGTTAGGGCGGAGGATAGCCTCCGAGACTCAGAAAAAATATTTCTTGAGGCCCCCACTGCAGATAGAGCTGACAACCTTAAACTTTGTTCAAGGGTGCTGACCCAGCTGCACTACGAAAAATCCAAACGAAAACTATTCTTCCATAGACAGCGGTCGTTCGAGCATGGGGGCCGGGCGGGGAAACTCCTAGCTTATCTAATACACAGCGAAGACAGACCTCCCGTGGTAATCTCGCTGCGCTCATCTAATGGAGCCATAGAAACAGAACCGCATAGAGTTACAGACATTTTTAGAGATTTCTTTAACAAGCTCTACACAGCAACAGCCCCGCCAGATACTTCCCCAATGGAAACATTCCTGGGAGAACTGACAATTCCCCAGCTTTCCATAGAACAGGTCAAGGAATTAGAGGCCCCACTAACAATAGACGAGATATCAGGAGCCCTGGCGGAACTTCCCGCTTCAAAGTCCCCAGGCTCGGACGGCCTACCAGTGGAATTCTACTCCACATACTCAGAAATACTGATCCCTAGACTACTACAGCTATATGAGGCCATATTTAAAGATTCCACACTGCCAGCGTCCATGAGAGAAGATTGAATGAGCAGGATCACCGCATGGATCAGTTTGCCATGGCGTTACAGTCGCTCCTGATTCGTACTGCTCACCTGGATCCTCCCACTGTGGCTGTTCCGGTACAACCAGTGTTGCAGACCATCCCTGCTGCTTTCCCAGTCTCTGTGCATGCACCTGCTTTGAATATTACCTCTGTAAGAGGTATGTCTGGTTCCGCTACACTTCCCCAGAGATTTGGGGGCGATCCAGTTCAATGCAGAGGGTTTCTCAACCAGGTTGGGATATACTTTGAGATGTTGCTCCAGGCATTTCCCATGGATAGAAGCAAAGTATGCTTCATTATTTCATTGCTGTCTGATAGAGCCTTAGCCTGGGCAAACCCTCTATAGAAGACTCAAAAACCCATTGTCCTGAGTTACCCAGAATTTGTGGCTTCCTTTAAAAGGGTATTTGACATTCCGGCTCACTCCACTTCTGCTGCCAAGAGCCCCATGTCCATCAAACAGAGTACGAGAACTGTTGCTGATTACGCCATTGAATTCCGTACTCTGGCAGTAGAGGTCGCTTGGAACAATGAGGCCCTCTGGCTGCTTTTTCTCATGGTCTCTCAGATAACATCAAAGATGAGATTGTAGCCCAAGACATACCTATGGATCTGGAAAATTTGATCACGTTTGCCTATCTTCTTATTGACTCCAGACTCCGAGACATTCCTTTAAGGAGTGCTTGTGGAAGCCTCTTGTACGTTTGGCTCCCAGCTTTGCAGTCCCACCCTTGCCTCCCTCACCTCCCATGCCTCCAGGTACCGAGTCTGTCTGTGAAGTAGAACCATGCAGTTGGACTTCACACATCTCTCTGCAGAGGAGAGGGCCTTTAGGAGGATAGAGAGATTGTGCCTTTATTGTGGCCAGGCAGGTCACTTGTTTAAGTCCTTTCCTACCTATCTGGGAAACGATTGCACCTGAGGTCCTGTAGAGGACAGACCTTAGGTGGCATTGTTACGTACCCAGTTATCCTGAAGGATAAGCCTTTCATTTTGGTTACCCTTTCTTGGTCTGATTTGTCGATCGAGATATGGGCTGTAATTGACTCTGGGGCTGCAAGACTCTTCATAGATAGTGCCTTTGTGTCTAAGCACTGGATTCTGCTGCAGCTTCGTGCCACTCAACTTGCCATTGAGGCTATTGATGGGAGACCTCTACAGCCTGCCCCTGTGACTCATGAGACTACTCTGTTGACCATGGCCGTAGGGGCTCTTCACCATGAGAAAATGCAATTCCAAGTTATTTCCTCACTCCATCACCCGGTGGTTATTGGTTATCCTTGCTTACAGAGACACAACCCCTCTTTTGATTGGCTTCGGGCTGAGGTTCTTTCCTGGTCGCCACAATACAGTAAGACATGTTTTCGGAAAGTGGCCAAGGTCTTGTGCACCTCTTCACTCACCTCCCTGCCAGGGGAGTACCGTGAATTTGGCAATGTTTTTGACAAAGGTCAAGTCGGTAGTTTGCCTCCACACCGGTCGTATAATTGCGCAGTTGACCTTCAATCTGGTGCCATGCCTCCTCGTGGCTGGGTTTAAACTTTGTCAGTCTCGGAGGATAAAGCCATGGAGGTTTCATCCGCAAATCCTTGTCTCCTGTTGGTGCTGACTTCTTCTTTGTGAAAAAGAAGAGTGGGGAACTGAGACCTTGTATCGATTATAGGGGTCTCAATCGCATCATGATTAAGAACGCATATTTGATTCCGTTGATTACGGAAATATTTGACCACCTCAAGGGAGCAATGGTTTTCACAAAGTTCGATCTGAGAGGGGCATACAACCTCGTGAGGATCAAGGAGGGCGACAAATGGAAAACTGCGTTTAATATCAGGACAGGACATTACGAATACCTCGTAATGCCGTTTGTTCTTTGCAACGCTCCTGTAGTTTTTCAGGAATTTATCAACGATGTCCATCAAGATATGTTGCAGCAATGTGTGGTGGTTTATCTCAAGGACATTCTCATATATTCTAATTCCCTAGAAAGCCATCACACAGATGTCTCCCGTGTGCTACAGAGGCTAATGGGGCGTACACACGGTCGGACTTTTCGTCTACAAAAGTCCAACGGACGCCGACGGACTAAAGCTGGCTGGTAATCCGATCGTGTGTGGGCTTCTCCGGACTTTCAGCGGACTTTTTCAGCCTCAAATCCGACGGACTTTAGATTTGAAACATGCTTCAAATCTTTACGTCGTAACTACGACGGACCCCGAAATCCGCTCGTCTGTGTGCTAGTCCGACGGACAAAAACCCACGCTAGGGCAGCTATTGGCTACTGGCTATGAACTTCCTTATTTTAGTCCGGTGTACGTCATCACGTACGAATCCGTCGGACTTTTGTGTGGTCGTGTGTAGGCAAGTCCGTTCGTTAGAAAGTCTGCCGCAAGTCCGCCGAAAGTCCGCCGGAAGTCTGTCGGACAGGCTGTCGGACTTTTGTAGACGAAAAGTCCGACCGTGTGTACGCCCCATTAGAGATAATAATCTGTATTGCAAATTGGAAAAGTGCGAGTTCCATCGTGAACAGGTTACATTTCTGGGATATGTCATTTCTACTGCCGTTTTTTTAGAATGTACCCAGAGAAACTATCTGCAGTTCTACAGTGGCCTCAACCCATAGGTCTACATCCGCTGCAACATTTTCTTGGCTTTGCCAATTATTATCGGAAGTTTATTCGCAACTTCTCTTCTCTGGTCCAAACCCTGACTGATATGACCAGAAAGGACAGTAACTCACAGAATTGGTCTCAGGATTCCATTAAAGCCTTTGAGTCTCTCAAGGCTGCCCTTGTTTGAGCTCCTGTGTTGGCACATCCTGATCCCACGCAGGGCCGTCTTTAAGGCAGGGCAAAGGGGGCAGCTGCCCTGGGCTCTGTCATTGTTGTGGGGCCCAAAGCAGCTGTCTCATACTTGACAACTATCCCAGTTTAAATTCCCTGTGTCCTGATATCTCAGTGTGAAGTGTTGCTACAAATACTGCCCAGCTCTGCCCTATTGTTGTGTACAGATGACTCACCTGCAGACCCTGTGTTTACATGTAAATAACGCAAATTCATATGAATGCTGCTGCATATTTACATATGTAAATAGCTGCATCCAGCAGCATAAATATGTAAATAAAGGCGGCATTCATATTTATATCTTGCCCCCTGCAGCGAGGAGATGATGTGCTGTAACCTCTAGCAACCAGTGAGCAGTATTACTGTACAGTAATCTCTAGCAACCAATCAACAAGCAGAAATCATGTGCTGTAACATCTAGCAACAAATCAGTGAGCCGTAATGTGTGCTGTAACCTCTAGCAACCAGTCAGTAAGTGGTAATGATACACTGTAACCTCTGGCAAACAATCGCAATCGCTGCCTGATCTGATACAGTAAACTATTTTTAAGTCTAGCTGCTATTTATTGTATGTCTCAGAGCAGGTGGAGAGCAAAATTGTATGGGGGAAAATGTTTTCCCAGGGTCCAGTCAGTATTAAAGACGGCCCTGATCCCACTTTACCCTTCGTTCTGGAGGTTGATGCATCTGAGACTGCATTTGGTGCCCTTCCGTCTCAACGTCCTACCTCTGAGATCGCTGTGCATCCTTGTGGCTACTTTTATAAAGAAATTGTCTCCTGCAGAATGCAATTATAATAATGGGGATAGAGGGTTGTTAGCGATCATTTTAGCTCCTAAAGATTTGAGGCATCTTTTCTAAGGTACCACTGTGCCGGTCCTCCTTTTTGACTGACCATAAGAATCTTATGCCGCGTACACACGAGCAGACTTTTCGACTGGACTTGTCCGACGGACCGAGTCCAGGGGACAATTTGACCGTGTGTGGGCTTCATCGGACCTGCAGCGGACTTTTTCAGTCGAAAATCTGACGGACTTTAGATTTGGAACATGTTTCAAATCTTTACGTCGGAACTCCGCCGGACCCAGTTCCTATCGAAAAGTCCGCTCGTCTGTATGCTAGTCTGACGGACGAAAACCGACGCTAGGGCAGCTATTGGCTACTGGCTATCAACTTCCTTATTTTAGTCCGGTCGTACGTCATCACGTACGAATGCGTCGGACATTGGTGTGATAGTGTGTAGGCAAGTCCGTTCGTTGGGAAAGTCCGTTGGAAGTCCGTGGGATAGTCCGTCGGACCAATCCGGTCGAAAAGTCCGCTCGTGTGTACGCGGCATTACATTCTTGTCTGAGGCAAAATGTTTATCTCCCAGAAGGGCGCGATGGGCTTTTTTTCTGTCAAGCTTCAATTACATAGTCTCGTTCTTGCTCTGTGTAAGAGGGAGTGATAGGAGATAAACTACTAAATAAAATAAGAGAAACTAGTATCAAACATAATTGGCATGTTAATAAATACTAGTGCAAAAAAGACATAATCATAAAAATCCAGTGAAACGAATAAACATGAATCACATAAATAAACGTGATACAGTCCAAAATGAGACAGTATAGGTCTATGAAGAAATAACTGAATATTAAGTGTAACAGAGACCGACTTAGTCCAGTGGAGGAAAAAACATATAGATAATATAATGTAGTGACAAATGCCAACTACAAAGAAAAAGTCTGTGTCACTGCAATTTATGAATCCCACCACCAATATGACTCAAAGTGGTGAAAAAAACGACAAAATGACACCAACGACAACATATCTTCAGTGATGACACCTGTGGTTGTGCAAGCAGCTCACCTTTACAGCCTCCTGGCTGTGTTTGATTGCTTGGAAAATCTCAGTGGCAGGTTTAGAACATATGGAAAAATATAAACATAAAATTCATAGCATAATTCCACAGGATAAGCGCAGGAGGATGGGACAGAAGCAGTTCCAACAGTGATACACTCACTTCTATAATAAGGAGCATAGGCGTCAATCCACAAACGCCGAGTTTGTAAGCCCCTGTAAATCCTGGGTCTGCTCTTGCTCCACAGCGCTCCCAATGTAAACTTGATGGGTGGTATTATTTAAAAATAAACAGAGAAATGCCCATAGCGTAATCCCATCTTTTAAAACCAATTTATTAAGATGTAAACCGTAAATATCGTAAAAATCGTCACACCACGTGACTTCATCAGGGGATCCCATTTTAAATGTGAAACCCTGTGCAGGTTTCTCATGTGCAGATAGAGACTCTCCCTTGTGCAGGCAGTTGCTGGTTGTAAAGCGTTACATTTTCATCTATGAGCCTTTTGCTTCTTCCCATGCGGCTGGAGCATGCCTGGGCAGAGCCTTCCTTCTTTTCATATTAAACAGGGAGGAAGGCAGAGCCCTGCAAGAATCCTGGAAACCAAGGATTGCATTAACCCTTCCCCAACCTGGACAGACTAGCTCTCTATCTTACTACATGAAACAATCCTTTGTAGGCAGCTGCCTACAGCCTTCCTACACCACAGTCTTATCCAAATATGCATCCTGGGAGCATGCGCTCCCCCCCTTCCTAATTCATACTAAGGCACACGCCCTTAGCATCGGGGAAGGGTACCTTGCCAGGAGGCGACCTCCTGGCAAGGCACCTTGTCCCCATGATAATGAGAACAAGAGCCCCCTCCCCACAACCCTGGCCCAGGGGCTATGGGGGTCTGCAGGTGGGGGCTTATCGAATTTAAGAAAAAAAAAAATCAACAGATACCGCCTCCTCCTGCGTGAATGAGTAAGGGGTACATACTGTAAAACCCCTACTCATTCAAAAAAAAAATCAATAGTAAATAAACACAAACAAATTTTTTGACAAGTTCTATAATTAAAAAAAGAAGAAAAAGTCTCACGCTGTGAATATCGATGACATCACCCAGCGATACATGTCAATTACGATGCCTGGAGCCTACCAACCCACCCAAAAAAAAAAAACATGATACCCGCCGACACATCCAAAACTGTCACTCGACCCTTGCTGAGCGTCATCTCCCAGCCCCAGCTGCTACAATATTAGCAAAGAGGTGGGGTCTATGGATGACGCTATTGACCACATATGGACATGGTCATGTTTGGTCAATAACGTTACAGGGATACAAGTGACGTCATTGACCAAATATGGTCATGTCCACATATAGTGAAAAAAAGTCCCTTATACATAGTTACATAGTAGGTGAGGTCGAAAAAAGACACAAGTCCATCAAGTCCAACCTATGTGTGTGATTATATGTCAGTATTACATTATATATCCCTGTATGTTGTGGTCGTTCAGGTGCTTATCTAATAGTTTCTTGAAACTATCGATTCTCCCCTCTGAGACCACCGCCTGTGGAAGGGAATTCCACATCCTTGCCACTCTTACAGTAAAGAACCCTCTAAGTAGTTTAAGGTTAAGCCTCTTTTCTTCTAATATTAATGAGTGGCCATGAGTCTTGTTAAACTCCCTTCCGTGAAAAAGTTTTATCCCTATTGTGGGGTCACCAGTACGGTATTTGTATATTGAAGTCATATCCCCTCTCAAGCGTCTCTTCTCCAGAGAGAATAAGTTCAGAGCTCACAACCTTTCCTCATAACTAAGATCCTCCAGAATCTTTATTAGCTTTGTTGTCCTTCTTTGTACTCGCTCCATTTCCAGTACATCCTTCCTGAGGACTGGTGCCCAGAACTGGACAGCATACTCCATGTGCGGCTGGACCAGAGTCTTGTAGAGCGGGAGAATTATTATTTTATCTCTGGAGTTGATCCCCCTTTTAATGCCAATATTCTGTTTGCTTTATTAGCAGCAGCTTGGCATTGCATGTCATTGCTGAGCCTATCATCTACTAGGACCCCCAGGTCCTTTTCCATCCTAGATTCCCCCGGAGGTTCTCCCCCCAGTCTATAGATTGCCTTCAGATTTTTGCCACTCAAATGCATTATTTTACATTTTTCTACATTGAACCTCATTTGCCATGTAGTCGCCCCTCCCCCATTCATTTGTTCAGATCTTCTTGCAAGGTTTCCACATCCTGCGGAGAAGTTATTGCCCTGCTTAGCTTAGTATCGTCCGCAAATACAGAGATTGAACTGTTTATCCCATCCTCCAGGTCGTTTATGAACAAATTAAACAGGATTGGTCCCAGGACAGAACCCTGGGGGACCCCACTACCCACCCCTGACCATTCCGAGTACTCCCCATTTATCACCACTCTCTGAACTCGCCCTTGTAGCCAGTTTTCAATCCATGTACTCACCCTATGGTCCATGCCAACGGACCTTATTTTGTACAGTAAACGTTTATGGGGAACTGTGTCAAATGCTTTTGCAAAATCCAGATACACCACGTCTACGGGCCTTCCTTTATCTAGATGGCTACTCACCTAGAAGATTAACAGATTTGTTTGGCAAGAACGATTCTTCACGAATCCATGATGATTACTGCTAATGTTACGGTTCTCATTACTAAAATCTGGTGTATAGTCCCTTATCATGCCCTCCAAGAGTTTACATATTATTGATGTTAGGCTAACTGGTCAGTAATTCCCAGGGATGTATTTTGGACCCTTTTTAAATATTGGTGCTACATTGGCTTTTCTCCAATCAGCTGGTACCATTTCAGTCAGTAGACTGTCAGTAAAAATTAAGGAACAACGGTCTGGCAATTACTTTACTGAGTTCCCTAAGGACCTTCAGGTGCAAGCCATCTGACCCCGGCGATTCATTAATGTTAAGTTTCCCAAGTCTAATTTTAATTCTGTCTTCTGTTAACCATGTAGGTGCTTCCTGTGTTGTTTCATGAGGATAAACACTGCAGTTTTGGTTACTGAAGCGCCCCGATCCCCTCGTGAAGACTGAGGAGAAGAATAAATTCAATACCTTCGCCATCTCCCCATCCTTTGTAATCAGATGTCCTTCCTATACCTGACAAATCCTGCCCTGTGAATGTGAAGGTACAAAAGATGGTTTTGTCCCAGTGTGATTGAGTGTGGATAAATTAATGTGGTTTCCTTCCTCCATAAAAAAAAAAAAATAATGTACATTTCTTGAATTTATACTTTCATTAGGCAGGCAAGTCCTTTTTGGAATTTAACCCCCCCCCCCCCCCCAAAAAGAAAAACGGTCGTGCCACCTGAAACTAGTTCTCACGCAGCGTACGCTGAAGTCAAGGCTGCATCTGGCTGGGCTTCAGCAACTGGCTTGACAAGCCAGTAAATGGAATCAGTCATTAAACTCCTTTTTTATGTCATTTTGCTGCAGCAGCCAATGCTTATCTACCCTTCACCCCCACCAAGTCTTCTTTACACAAATGTCATTAAAAAACAGGACGCCAGTCAAAATAGAAAAAAAAAAAACACTAAAAACTCTAAAATGCAAGTATTGTAGAAGACGTGAGAAGAAAGCAAATTACAAGGAGCAGGTGTTATTTTGTATATTTCTGTCCCCATGTGTCTCCCTGCTGGCTACTCTCAAACAAATGGGGCACAATATTAATGTCAAGTGTCATTCAGGGCTTGGATGGAAGCAATGGGTATAGAAATAAAAGAAATGTGTAGCGGCTTTGTGCATATTTTCATTATTTATTATGGTATAAAAAGTTGGAATTAAAAGTTGTATACGAGGGCTGAAAGTAATGCAGAATTGGGCATAACTTTTTTATTAATGTTCAAATTTCACATCTTGGTAGAGTAACTCTTCTTCTAGACCAGTGGTCTCCAAACTGCGGCCCTTTGCTTTGCTTTATCCTGACCTTGGGGCACTATTCCACCCACTATTTTTCCAACTGACACCAACAATGGGACACTAGTCCTCACCCTAATACCAAATGTGATGATGTTTACTCCCACTGATGCCAGAAATATTTCCACTCTCGTTGGCCACAATCCAAGCCCCCCCTAAAGTCTGAAGGACAATAAACTGGCCCTTTGTTTAGAAGGTTTGGAGACCCCTGCACTATAGTAACTCTTCTTCTTTTTTTCATTGCAGGTAGATAATTGATTCCAAGCAGAATCAATGAGCTCCTGATGAAGGAGGGGTGCAGACTGTCCAACATCCATAGAAGGCTACAGAATGGTTATGAAGATGACCCCAATTGTTTATGGAGATGAAACCATAAGAGCAATGAAAAACACACTGAATAAATTCCGTGACTAAACAGCGCTTGCTACTTATAAATGCAATCCTATTATACCGGGAAAGTTAAAAAAAACATAATA
Organism: Lithobates septentrionalis; assembly: GCA_037952835.1. Classification (NCBI taxonomy): domain Eukaryota; kingdom Metazoa; phylum Chordata; class Amphibia; order Anura; family Ranidae; genus Lithobates; species Lithobates septentrionalis. Next base: position 171,782 of record JBBDGP010004377.1, on the reverse strand, counting down.
ATATTATTGAAAAAGTGTCAATGTAAAATTGCTTGAGAAATTAAATTAATATGATATAAATAACCCTGTGACTATTAAGGTAATACAGCATGAGGTGTTCTAGTCCATGTATCAAACAAACTCTATAAAGGGATATTGTAACCAACACTGGTGGGATCTAATATAATAAGATAACAATGAAAACAATATATGAAGGGGGTTGGCTGATCAAGCTGCGTTTGTTCCCATGTAGATGATTCTAGATGATTCTAGCAGGTGTAACAGGAATCTTGATCGCATACACCCTTACTATTCACACATTTTTTTGTGGAAGATTTCCAAAACACAGTCCAAAAAATTGGGATCTGGGTCCCTACTCCCCAGATCCTGTTGACCCTCTCTGCCTTACGACAGAGCTTGTATGGTCATCGTGACCAACTACAGATCTCCAGCTGGGATATCTCAGGCATGAGTTTCCACCATCGTTCCACCTCCCTCCTGCACAGCAGGGAACCGAGCTAGATCCAGCTTGTGGGGGTCACCGTGACCGGATTCTGATCCTCCTCCAGAGAGTCGCTAGATCTGGCTTGTGGGGGTCACCGTGACCGGATTCTGATCCTCCTCCAGAGAGTCGCTAGATCCGGCTTGTGGGGGTCACCGTGACCGGATTCTGATCCTCCTCCAGAGAGTCGCTAGATCCGGCTTGTGGAGGTCACCGTGACCAGATTCTGATCCTCCTCCAGAGAGTCGCTAGATCCGGCTTGTGGGGGTCACCGTGACCGGATTCTGATCCTCCTCCAGAGAGTCGCTGGATCTGGCTTGTGGGGGTCACCGTGACCGAATTCTGATCCTCCTCCAGAGAGTCGCTAGATCTGGCTTGTGGGGGTCACTGTGACCGGATTCTGATCCTCCTCCAGAGAGTCGCTAGATCCGGCTTGTGGGGGTCACCGTGACCGGATTCTGATCCTCCTCCAGAGAGTCGCTAGATCCGGCTTGTGGGGGTCACCGTGACCGGATTCTGATCCTCCTCCAGAGAGTCGCTGGATCTGGCTTGTGGGGGTCACCGTGACCGGATTCTGATCCTCCTCCAGAGAGTCGCTAGATCTGGCTTGTGGGGGTCACTGTGACCGGATTCTGATCCTCCTCCAGAGAGTCGCTAGATCCGGCTTGTGGGGGTCACCGTAACCGGATTCTGATCCTCCTCCAGAGAGTCGCTAGATCTGGCTTGTGGGGGTCACCGTGACCGGATTCTGATCCTCCTCCAGAGAGTCGCTAGATCCAGCTTGTGGAGGTCACCGTGACCGGATTCTGATCCTCCTCCAGAGAGTCGCTAGATCCGGCTTGTGGGGGTCAACGTGACCGGATTCTGATCTTCCTCCAGAGAGACACTAGATCTGGCTTGTGGGGGTCACCGTGACCGGATTCTGATCCTCCTCCAGAGAGTCGCGTTGTCTTTATCCGACCAAATTGTGATGCCACCAGCAACGTCTCACATGTGACACAATGAACCGTGGAAAAAGGGAAAGAAGCTTCTTATAGCGTAAAAATGCTTTTTATTTAAAAACTTATATATATAAAAATTGGTTTGCAATAGCTAAAAGGCTGCAAGACAGTTGCAAAGAAGTTCTCAATACAATTTTTATAAAATATATACGAAAGGCTCTGGAACCAGCAAATAGTCCTTCTGGTTCAGCTAACTCGCACCGCACGTCTAGGCTTGACGCATTTCGTCATTAGTATGACGTCATCAGAAGTATGAACATACATCATTATCATTAGTATGACGTACATAAGAGCAATGTCTTGTCATTGGTGACTCCTGTCAATGGTGTCATCTCTGTTAACATTCTGTAGCCTTCTGTGAATGTTGAACAGTCTTCACCCCTCCTTCATCAAGAACCCAATGACGGCACGTTGCTTCTGCTTGTGATCCAATATTTACTTACAATGGGGAAGGAGAAAAAAGAAGAAGAAAGAAGAAAAAAGAAGGAGTGGCAGCTGTACTAAATGTAATGCAAAAATGGGTATAACATTTATTAGCTTACATAGTTCATTCAAAGTTCACTTGTTGATAGAGTAACTCTTCCTCTACAGTAACTCTTCTTCTTCTTATTATTTTTCATTGCAGGTAAATAATGGATTCCAAGCAATGTGCTATTATTGAGTTCTTGATGAAGGAGGGGTACGGGCTGTGGAACATCCACTGAGGGCTACAGAATGTTTATGGAGATGACACCATTGAGAAGAGCGATGTTTTGTCATTGGTGACTCTAGTCAATGGTGTCATCTCCGTAAACATTCTGAATAAAAGTTTTATACGAGGACTGTACAGAACGTAACTCTTCCTCTATAGTACCTGATGGGGAATTGCATATTTCATATTCCCTTATCATAGTTGTCTCACAATATCTGAGAAATCCTCCAATAGCCTGGTTACCTTAGCTGACTTCATACCAAAGGAATGTCATTACAAACAGTGTAAGTTCTTAAAAGGTCAGGTCATCATGTTATGCCGCGTACACACAGTCGGACTTTTCGTCTACAAAAGTCCGACGGACGCCGATGGACAAAATACGGCGGACAATCCGATCGTGTGTGGGCTTCCCCGGACTTTCAGCGGACTTTTCCAGCCGCAAATCTGACGGACTTTAGATTTGGAACTTGCTTCAAATCTTTACGTCGTAACTCCGCCGGACCCAGAAATCCGCTCGTCTGTATGCTAGTCCGACGGACAAAAACCCACGCTAGGGCAGCTATTGGCTACTGGCTATCAACTTCCTTATTTTAGTTCAGTGTACGTCATCACGTACGAATCCGTCGGACTTTTGTGTGATCGCATGTAGGCAAGTCCGTTCGTTAGAAAGTCTGCCGCAAGTCCGCCAAAAGTCCGTCGAAAGTCTGTCGGACAGGCTGTCGGACTTTTGTAAAAAGTCCGAACATGTGTACGCGGCATTATTCACAAGGGGAGTTGGTCAGGCATTTCTTTACGCACAAGTCTTATGCCGCGTACACACAGTCGGACTTTTCGGCTACAAAAGTCCGACAGCCTGTCCGACAGACTTTCAACGGACTTTTGGCAGACTTGCGGCAGACTTGCGGCAGACTTTCTAACGAACGGACTTGCCTACATACGATTACACAAAAGTCCGACGGATTCGTATGCGATGACGTACACCGAACTAAAAAAAGGAAGTTGATAGCCAGTAGCCAATAGCTGCCATAGCGTGGGTTTTTGTCCGTCGGACTAGCACACAGAAGAGCGGATTTCTGGGTCCGGCGGAGTTACGACGTAAAGATTTGAAGCATGTTTCAAATCTAAAGTCCGTCAGATTTGCGGCTGGAAAAGTCCGCTGAAAGTCTGGGGAAGCCCACACACGATCGGATTGTCAGCCGTATTTTGTCCGTCGGCGTCCGTCGGACTTTTGTAGACGAAAAGTCCGACAGTGTGTACGCGCATTACATTCTACAGCTATAGCTTGGAATATTCAGCAGGTAAATAATGGATTCCAAGCAGAAGCAACATGCCATCTTTGAGTTCTTGACGAATGAGGGGTGCAGGCTGTCCAACATCCACAGAAGGCTACAGAATGTTTATGGAGATGACACTATTGAGAAGAGCGATGTCAGACTGTCAGTGGTGTCATCGCCATAAACATTCTGTAGTCTTTTGAGGATGTCAGAGAGCCTGCACCCCTCCTTCATCAAAAACAATGACAGAACATTGCTTCTGCTTAAAATCCATTATTTATCTGCAATGAAGAATAAGTAGCGTTAGGGTCCTTTCACACTGGGGCGGGGGCGTTGTCGGCGGTAAAGCGCCGCTATTGTAAGCAGCGCTTTACCGTCGGTATGCGGCCGCTAGCGGGGCGGTTTTACCCCCCTGCTAGCGGCCGAGAAAGGGTTAAAACCACCACAAAGCACCTCTGCAGAGGCGCTTTGCCGGCGGTATAGCCGCGCCGTCCCATTGATTTCAATGGGCAGGAGCGGTGAAAGAGCGGTATACACTCCGCTCCTTCACCGCTCCGCAGATGCTGCTGGCAGGACTTTTTTTACCGTCCTGCCAGCGCATCGCTCCAGTGTGAAAGCCCTCGAGGCTTTCACACTGGAATAAAAGCAGCGGCACTTTCGGGTTGGTTTGCAGGCGTTATTATTAGCTCAATAGCGCCTACAAACCGCCCCAGTGTGAAAGGACCCTTACTATAAAGGAAGAGTTACTGTAGCAACATGTGAACTTTGAACCACCTATGTAAGTTAATAAAAAAGTTAAGTCCACATTTAAATCTCTTTTTGGTACTGCCCTCATGTATGTATGTATATATATATACACACACACATCTCACAAAAGTGAGTACACCCCTCACATTTGTGTAAATCTTTTCTTCTATCTTTTCATGTGACAACACTGAAGAAATGACACTTGTCTACAATGTAAAGTAGTGAGTGTACAGCTTGTATAACAGTGTAAATTTGCTGTCCCCTCAAAATAACTCAACACACAGCCATTAATGTCTAAACCACTGGCAACAAAAGTCAGTACACCCCTAAGTGAAAATCTCCAAATTGGGCCCAAAGTGTCAATATTTTGTGTGGCCACCATTATTTTCCAGCACTGCCTTAACCCTCTTGGGCATGGAGGTCACCAGAGCTTCAGAAGTTACCACTGGAGTCCTCTTCCCCTCCTCCATGATGACATCACAGAGCTCGTGGATGTTAGAGACCTTGCGCTCCTCCACCTTCCATTGGAGGATGTCCCACAGATGCTCAATAGGGTTTAGGTCTGGAGACATGCTTGGCCAGTTCATCACCTTTACCCTCAGCTTCTTTAGCAAGACCGTGGTCATCTTGGAGGTGTGTTTGGGGTGGTTATCATGTTGGAATACTGCCCTGCGGTCCAGTCTCTGAAGGGAGGGGATCATGCTCTGCTTCAGTATGTCACAGTACATGTTGGCATTCATGGTTCCCTCAATGATCTGTAGCTCCCCAGTGCCGGCAGCACTCATGCAGCCCCAGACCATGACACTCCCACCACCATGCTTGACTGTAGACAAGACACACTTGTCTTTGTCCTCCTCACCTGGTTGCCCCCACACACGCTTGTCACCATCTGAACCAAATAAGTTTATCTTGGTCTCATCAGACCACAGGATATTGTTCCAGTAACCCATGTCCTTAGTCTGCTTGTCTTCAGCAAACTGTTTGCGTGCTTTCTTGTGCATCATCTTCCTTCTGGGATGACAGTTATACAGACCAATTTAAAGCAGTGTGCGGCGTATGGTCTGAGCACTGACAGGCTGACCCCCCACCCCTTCAACCTCTGCAGCAATGCTGGCAGCACTCATACGTCTATTTCCCAAAGACAACCTCTGGATATGACGCAGAGCACTTGCACCCAACTTTTTTGGTGGACCATGGTGAGGCCTGTTCTGAGTGGAACCTGTCCTGTTATACCGCTGTATGGTCTTGGCCACCGTGCTGCAGCTCAGTTTCAGGGTCTTGGCAATCTTCTTATAGCCTAGGCCATCTTTATGTAGAGCAACATTTATTTTTTTCAGATCCTCAGAGAGTTCTTTGCCATGAGGTGGCATGTTGAACTTCTAGTGACCAGTATGAGAGAGTGAGAGTGATAACACCAAATTTAACACACCTGCTCCCCATTCACATCCGAATCCTTGTACTAACGAGTCACATGACACCAGGGAGGGAAAATGGCTAATTGGGCCCAGTTTGGATATTTTCACTAAGGGGTGTACTCACTTTTGTTGCCAGCGGTTTAGACATTAATGGCTGTGTGTTGAGTTATTTTGAGGGGACAGAAAATTTACACTGTTATACAAGCTGTACACTCACTACTTTACATTGTAGCAAAGTGTCATTTCTTCAGTGTTGTCACATGAAAAGATAGAAGAAAAGATTTACAAAAATGTGAGGGGTGTAGTAACTTTTGTGAGATACTGTAATTACATGAATTTATCCATGGCCGCTGTAGCCACCCCCTTTTCAGACATCGGGCCCCTTTTCGGACGCCGGCTTCAAAAAAGGTGAACTGTGAGCGCAGAGCCTGACCTGCCACCATGTTGGGGTAAATGCCAGGCAGAGAACGGGTGGGCAGGTGAGCGGGCGGAGGGGCACAGTGGCTGCATATTTTGGGCACAGAGACTGCATATGATAGACACAGTTGGCTGCATTTGCTGGGTAGAGACGCTGCATTTGCTGGGCACAGTTGGCTGCATTTGCTGGGCACAGAGTCTGCATATTATGGGCCCAGTTGGCTGCATATGATGGGCACAGTTGGCTGCATTAGCTGAGCACAATGGCTGCATATGATGGGCACAGAGGCTGCATATGAAGGGCCCAGTTGGCTGCATATGATGGGCACAGTTGGCTGCATTAGCTGAGCACAATGGCTGCATATGATGGGCACAGAGGCTGCATATGAAGGGCACAGTTGGCTGCATATGATGGGCACAGTTGGCTGCATATGATGGGCACAGTTGGCTGCATGTAATAGGCACATTTGGCTGCATTTGCTGGGCACAGTGGCTGCATATGATGGGCACAGTAGCTGCATATGATGGGCACAGTTGGCTGCATATGATGGGCAGAGTGGCTGCATATGATGGGCACAGTTGGCTGCATTTGCTGGGCACAGTCGCTGCATATGATGGGCACAGTGGCTGCACTTGATGTTTTTGTTTCACAATTTTTCAGTTTGTTTGTGCCCCCCCTCCCCCCCAAAAAAAAGAATTTTGAGCACCAGCCACCACTGATCCAGGTCATCCAGATTCATCCAACATCAATGGGGAGGTGCAGTGTTGTGCGGCGGCAGTAAACACATGGGTTGATTTACTATAGGCAAGTAAAATGTGCACTTTGCAGTTGCTCCATGGCTTAGGTAAGGTAAAGCATCACTCTGCAAACAATACACAATCACATGCAAGGAAAATAAAAAAAACAGCATTTTTGCTTGCATATGATTGGGTGATGGAAGCCAGCAGAGCTTCTGCTCATCTATTAAGCTCTGTGTGTGCTGTGTACAGAATGCAGGGTTCAGGAGTGCATTAGGTATAGAGTGCAGAGCTCAGGAGTACGCTACGTACAGAGTGTAGAGTTAAGGGGTGCACTGTGTACAGAGTGCAGAATTCAGGAGTGCGCTATGTACAGGGTGCAGAATTCAGGAGTGCGCTACATACAGGGTGCAGGAGTTCAGGGGTGCACTATGTACAGGGTGAAGAGTTCAGGGGTGCGCTGTGTACAGAGTGCAGGGTTCAGGAGTGTGCTGTGTACAGAGTGCAGAGTTCAGGGATGCGCTATGTACAGAGTGCAGAGTTCAGGGGTGCGCTATGTACAGAGTGCAGAGTTCAGGAGTGCGCTATGTACAGGGTGAAGAGTTCAGGGGTGCGCTGTGTACAGAGTGAAGGGTTCAGTAGTGTGCTGTGTCCACAGTGCAGAATTCAGGGGTGCGCTTTCTACAGAGTGCAGAGTTCAGGGGTGTGCTGTGTGCAGAGTTCAGGAGTGTGCTGTGTACAGAGTGCAGAGTTCAGGGGTGCGCTATGTACGGAGTGCAGAGTTCAGGGGTGCACTATGTACAGAGTGCAGAGTTCAGGAGTGCGCTATGTACAGGGTGAAGAGTTCAGGGGTGCGCTGTGTACAAAGTGAAGGGTTCAGTAGTGTGCTGTGTCCACAGTGCAGAGTTCAGGGGTGCGCTTTTTACAGAGTGCAGAGTTCAGGGGTGTGCTGTGTGCAGAGTTCAGGAGTGTGCTGTGTACAGAGTGCAGAGTTCAGGAGTGCGCTATGTACAGTGGGCAGAGTTCAGGGGTGCGCTATGTACAGAGTGCAGAGTTCAGGAGTGCGCTATGTACAGGGTGAAGAGTTCAGGGGTGCACTGTGTACAGAGTGAAGGGTTCAGTAGTGTGCTGTGTCCACAGTGCAGAGTTCAGGGGTGCGCTTTTTACAGAGTGCAGAGTTCAGGGGTGTGCTGTGTGCAGAGTTCAGGAGTGTGCTGTGTACAGAGTGCAGAGTTCAGGAGTGCGCTATGTACAGTGGGCAGAGTTCAGGGGTGCGCTATGTACAGAGTGCAGAGTTCAGGAGTGTGCTATGTACAGGGTGAAGAGTTCAGGGGTGCACTGTGTACAGAGTGAAGGGTTCAGTAGTGTGCTGTGTCCACAGTGCAGAGTTCAGGGGTGCGCTTTTTACAGAGTGCAGAGTTCAGGGGTGTGCTGTGTGCAGAGTTCAGGAGTGTGCTGTGTACAGAGTGCAGAGTTCAGGAGTGCGCTATGTACAGTGGGCAGAGTTCAGGGGTGCGCTATGTACAGAGTGCAGAGTTCAGGAGTGTGCTATGTACAGGGTGAAGAGTTCAGGGGTGCGCTGTGTACAGAGTGAAGTGTTCAGTAGTGTGCTGTGTCCACAGTGCAGAGTTCAGGGGTGCGCTTTTTACAGAGTGCAGAGTTCAGGGGTGTGCTGTGTGCAGAGTTCAGGAGTGTGCTGTGTACAGAGTGCAGAGTTCAGGAGTGCGCTATGTACAGTGTGCAGAGTTCAGGGGTGCGCTGTGTACAGAGTGCAGAGTTCAGGGGTGCACTATGTACAGAGTGCAGAGTTCAGGAGTGTGCTATGTATAGAGTGCAGAGTTCCGGGGTGCGCTATGTACAGAGTGCAGGGTTCAGGGGTGCGCTATGTACAGAGTGCAGAGTTCAGGAGTGTGCTACATACAGAGTGCAGAGTCCAGGAGTGCACTGTTTAAAGAGTGCACAGTTCAGGGGTGTGCTGTGTACAAAGGACAGGGTTTAGGGGTGCCCAATGCACAATGTGCAAGCCCAACTAAACCCCCCCTCCCCAAGCCTCCTTGCATCTCTACTCTCTCCTTCCAGACATGGCCCTAGTACCTCCCTGTGTAGTGGGCTGCCACTTCCGCCATGTTCCGCCTTCAAACCTGGGTGTGGGGGCCACATTACAAGGCCCAGCAGGCCGCAGTGGACCCCCGGGCCTTGTGTTTGACATACTGTATGTGTGTTAGGGGAACATTGTTAGACGATCAAACTTTTTCACCTTTTTACAATTTTACGGCAGAATAAAATCACTTATTCCTTTTCTGACAGCTCGGGAATGGCTCTGGAGAATTTACATGTGTGAAATTGCAGTTCTGCCAAGCAGGACGCGGCCCTGATAAGCGCCGCGGAGGTGATAATGGATCCCAGGAAAAAAGGCATCCGGGCTTCAAGGCAGCACATCCGTTTCCTCCCGCAGATACAATTTAATATGTCATTCAGCGTCTCGCCATGGTGAAGCATCTCATGGCGGAGGGCAGGATGGGACAGGAACGCAAAGAGACTAAAACCCGCCAGTTCAATCGCCAATTACACACCTCGGGGCCGAGACATAGGAGCAATATTGGGTGCAGGATAGCCGTGTGGTCATCCTAATCCGGAGTCTGAAATCACACACAAGTCCCTTAAGGAGGATAACACAGCGACTGCGATTTATTCTAAAAAGAGATGTATTTTTTTTGTTTTTTTAATTAAGAATCATTCTTACCTAGGTGGATGCAGTATCTGTCCACCGGTGCCTCTAACACTGGGAACCAAGCGATCAAACACCACCGATCACTCGGTTCTCACAGCTCCCCGAGTCACTGGCTCTCTTCTGCTCTGCACCCCCCCCCCACTGGAGCGCTGAACTGTGGAGGGGGCGGGAACGCCACTGAGAGGCTGAGCCACGTGCCGGTCCAGGCATGTAGGTGGATCCCAGCTACATTGTTGCTATCTTGCCCGAGGCTGGACCGGCTCTGTGACGTCAGCCGACAACGGGCTTCAGCCCCACGCTGCCTGCTGAAAATGGGTTACAGGAGTGTAGAAGGAACTGCACTCTTGTGATCAGCAGGAGAAGTACAGCCAAACCAACTTTCCCCCCTACTTCTCCTTTAACCACTTGCTTACCGGGCACTTAAACCACCTTCCTGCCCAGGCCAATTTTCAGCTTTCAGCGCTGTCACACTTTGAATGACAATTACGCGGTCATACAACACTGTACCCAAATGAAATTTTTATCATTTTTTTCACACAAATGGAGCTTTCTTTAGGTGGTATTTAATCACCTCTGGGGGGTTTTATTTTTTGCTAAACAAACAAAAAAATACAGAAATTTTTGAAAAAAAAAAAAGTTTCATAGTTTGTTATAAAATTTTGTAAACGGGTAATTTTTCTCCTTCATTGATATTCGCTAATGAGGCTGCACTGATGGGTTGCACTGATGGGCACAGATAAGGTGACAGAGATAGGCACTGATGGGTGGCACTGATGAGTGGCACTGATGGGCAATGATAGATGTCACTGATGGGCACTAATAGATGTCACTGATGGGCACTGCTATGTGGCACTAATGGGCACTGGTAGGTGGCACTGATGGGCACTGGCAGGTGGTATTGATAGGCGCATGGGTGATGAGGCACAGGCACTGATTGGTGACATTTATAGGCACTGTGGGCACTGATAGGTGACACTGTGGGCACTGGTAGGTGGTATTGATAGGCAGCACTGGTGATGAGGCACTGATTGGTGACATTTATAGGTGGCACTGTGGGCACTGATAGGTGACACTGTGGGCACTGATGGGTGGTACTGTGGGCACTGGTAGGTGGTATTGATAGGCAGCACTGCTGATGAGGCACTGATTGGTGACATTTATAGGTGGCACTGTGGGCACTGATAGGTGACACTGTGGGCACTGATGGGTGGTACTGTGGGCACTGGTAGGTGGTATTGATAGGCAGCACTGGTGATGAGGCACTGATTGGTGACATTTATAGGTGGCACTGTGTGCACTGATAGGTGACACTGTGGGCACTGATGGCTGGCACTGTGGGCACTGGTAGGTGGCGCTGGTGGGCACAGAAGCCTCTGCAGAGGCTCTCCACAATGGGGACTGATGTACCTCTCACAGCCGCCGGTGATCGGGTTTTTTTTTCTCCTCATGCTACCAGCGTGAGGAGAAAAAATAGCCGATTGCCGGCTCTGTTTGCAACACATGGTCAGCTGTCATTGGCTGACAGCTGATCACGTTGTAAGGAAACGGGATCAACCCCTTACTCCGATCTGTAATCCAGCGTGTCTCATAGACTCGCTGATCACAGAGCGCGCCGCAAGCGCCCTGCAGGGGGCGTGCAGGCTGCTCGGGCAACGGGAGGATGTCTATGGATGCTCTCCCGGCAAAGTAGGTCCGCGCTGTAGCCGTCTTCCAGCTATAGTGTGGATCGGAAGAGGTTGTATCTAAACCAGAGAACAACAATTTCATATGTAGCGCTCACCCCCTAAAAGGGCCCGTTGTTTTGGCCCCAAGGTTCTTTCCTCAGCAGCCAGACACATAGAGGGGGTGGATTTACTAAAGGCAAATAGACTGTGCAGTTGCTCCAGAGCTTAGTAAATGAACAGAAGCTCTGCTGACTTCCATCATCCAATCATGTGCAAGCAAAAATTCAGTTGTTTTTATTTTCCTTGCACACGATTGGGTACTCTTTGCAAAGTGAAGCTTTACCTTAATTACTAAGCTCTGAAGCAACACAAGTGCGCAATTTATTTGTCTTTAGTAAATGAACCCCACAGTCACTTCTCCGACTCAATGATCTGTCCAGGGACATTCTCTTTTTCTTGCTTTTCATTTGTTCTCTTGCCTTCATTTCAGATTTGTTCATTAACTTAAAGCAGGGTTCCACCCACTTTTGAGAGGTGGTCTTAAACGAAAGAACCCCCCTCCACCCCTCGTTTTTGGAGATAACATTTTTTTTTTTTTCTTCTAACATACCTTTTTATGAAGTACATAGTGTACTGCCGATCCATCCGATCCGCGGCGCAGGATGTCATATCCTTTTGGTGCGGCGAGCCCCCCCCCCCTCACTCCCCGCTGTCTTCTGGGGCATTTTTGTGTCCCAGAAGACAGCCGGCCATTCACAAAGTGCCGCGTGTCTCACGCATGCGCAGTAGGAAACAGGCAGTGAAGCCGCAAGGCTCCACTGCCAGTTTCCCTTAGTTAGAATGGCGGCGCCAGGACCCGATCCGATGGACGGAACGGCCTCGGGGTGGGGGCTGACTGAACAGGTAAGTGTCCTTATTAAAAGTCAGCAGCTACAAACACTGTAGCTGCTTAAAAAAAAAAATTGCAGGTGGAACACCACTTTAATAATTTTGTTTTGTCATATTTGTTATGTTAGAATTATTCATTTTCAAAATTCGTTTTGTAAATTAGTTAATTTTCAAATCGATTCGAATTTTGAAGTTCAAAATTTGAATGTCAGAAGATGGCTGTATTCGTTTTATTTTATTCTATTTTTTTCTATTCTATTCTTTTCTATCCTACTCTATTCTTTCCTACTCTATTCTTTTTATTTTATATTCTATTCTTTTTCTATTCTTTTATTTTATATTCCCTTTTATTTTCTGATCTATTTTATGTTTTTCTTTTCTATTCTATTACATTATATTATATTATATTATACTGCTCTATTCTATTCCTTTCTATTCTATTCATCTTATTTCCTAACTTATACCTAACTTTATTTATTGCAATATATTTTTCAATTCGAATTTGAAAATTTGTTTCATTAACATTTATTTCTGATTCCTTGAAATTCATTACGATTGTGATTTGGAAATTCGGATATATCCGAATCTCCAAATAACAAAACTTTTGTTCAAAGTTCGATTTGTAATTAAATGAATGGCACATATTAATGACTTTTTTTTTTTGTAATAATAAACATCTTATACTTATCTGCTCCGTGTAATGGTTTTGCACAGAGCAGCCCAGATCTTCCTCTTCTTGGGTCCCTCACCGCCACTCCTATGCCCCTCCCACCTGCCATGTGCCCACCACAGCAAACAGCTTGCGATGGGGGGGAAGCAGGTGTGTTCCTGAGCCGCGGCTTTGCATGTCTATTCACACACAGAGCCGCGGCTTGGCCCTGCCCCCTCTCTCTCTCCTTATCGGCTCACTGGCTGTGATTGACAGCAGCAGGAGCCAATGAGAAGGGAAAGGCCCCTGGAGAGCCAAGGCTCTCGTGCACAAGGTTCTTGTATTTTGATTCGTTAATCTAGTTATTTTGTTTAGTTCAATTTGGTTAATTTGTTAAATTCGTATTTGGAATTTTTGAATTTTCTTCGAATTTACATATTTTTTTTCTATTGGAAACATTCAAAATCAATAAATTTTCGAATTGGTCGAAATGAAAATCTTATATTGTTTACGATTCAAATGCAGCAAAGTGAACAAACAAAAGAAAAATCTTCATCAAATAATTACCATAAAAAACTGGGAAAACTTATTGACTCGAGTATAAGCCTAGGGTGAGAAATGCGCAGCTACTGTAAGAAAAGAGGGTCAACAATCCCCATTTGCAGCCTCACTGTGCCCATTTGCAGCCATAGGTCCCCCGAACTTCAAACTCGGTAGTTAAGGGTTCCTAGATGCCCCCCTAGCTGCAGCCAAAATTTGGGGTCTCTGGACTCAAAGGGTCCTGAAATGACATTGCTGCAGATGGACACAGTTGACTGAGTTTGGGGCCCTGTATCTCGGGTCCACTTGGTGCTAGGAACCTCAATCTTGGTGTGCAAACCCAGTGGTACTAGCACTACAGCATGTCCATAGCTGGGGTTCCTAGCACTGAGATACCGGGCCCCCAATTGGGTTTGGAAAATGCCATTCTCTGCTGCAGAAGTGCTTGACATTTTCCAAACAGATTTTGGGGCCCCTGTATCTTGGGGCCACTAGGAACCCCAGCTTTGGATATGTTGTAGTGCTAGATCCACTGGGTTTGCACCCCACATTTGGGGTTCCTAGCACCAGGTGGCCCCAAGATACCGGGCCCCAAAATTGGTTTGGAAAATGTCATTCTCTGCTGTAGAAAAGTGCTTGACTCAAGTATAAGCCGAGGGGGGCATTTTCAGCACAAAAAAATGTGCTGAAAAACTCGGCTTATACTCGAGTATATACGGTACAAGGACTCTTTAAATCACCTTTTGGCTTAACAAAAAGAGCAATTATTTCCAAATGGTCCTCTAATAACACCCAGTCTTTGATTTCAGTGATATGTGTAATTCAACTCGAGTTCAATGTAAAATTCGATTCGAATTTCAGTCCGAATTTCCGAAAATTTGGACGAATTTCCTTATGTTATTCGGAGCAGTTGGTAAAATTAGTTTATATTGTGATTTGGGTATTCGGAGATATTCGAATCTCTGAATAGCAAAAAATTTGTGTGAATATTAATTCATAAGGAAATGAACCGCACGCATCTACCACAAAATAAATTCTTAAAACCCATAAAAGTTTATTGCACAAATATCAAGATGATGTATAGGACTATATCCAGTATTTTACAAAATAAAGTTCACAAACCTTGTTTCAGTTCGACATCCACATGTTAGCTCAACGCATTTCGAATGATTCAAGAAACCTAATCAGGAGAACATATGAACATTATCCGCCTGGAAACCCAGCAGTAAAAAATCAAACGTCTCAATACAGTTTGGAAATTCTCAATTCCAGAAGGGAACATCCGAGGGACATGAAGATGGCGGCACAAACAGTTTACTGATTCTCCAAAATAGTCCTCTAGTTTGTTTTAACACCAAAAGTAGGAACTTCAGAAGCAAGAAATAATATATTCATACAAAAGTTTAACCACTTGCCTACCGGGCACTGACACCCCCTTCCCGCCCAGACCAATTTATAGCTTTCAGCGCTGTCACGCTTTGAATGACAATTGTGCGGTCACATAACACTGTACACAGATAAAATCTGTATCATTTTTGTAAGACAGACAGAGCTTTCTTTTGGTGGTATTTAATCACCACTGGGGTTTTTTTTTTTTTTGCTTTTGCTGAAAGAAAAAAGACCGAACATTTTGAAAACATAGTTACATAGTCAGGTTGAAAAAAGACACAAGTCCATCTGGTTCAACCATAATATATATATATCAATCATACAATCCCATGTACCCAATCCTATACCCACATAAGTTTTTCTTCGGTTCTGTTATAAAATTTTGTAAATAAGTAATTTTTCCTGAGGTTGCACTGATGGGCACTGAGAGGCTGCACTGATGGGTACTGATGAGACAGCACTGAAGGGCACTGATGAGGTGGCACTCATGAGGAGACACTAATATGCAGCACTGATGAGCACTGATAGGTGGCACTTATAGGCACTGACAGGTGGCTTGGATAGGGGGCACTGATTGGCGGCACTGATGGGTGGCACTGATGAGCAGGTACTGATGGGCACTGATGAGACAGCACTGAAGGGCACTAATGAGGTGGCACTCATGAGGAGACACTAATATGCATCATTGATGGGCACTGATATGCAGCACTGATGAGCACTGATAGGTGGCACTGATAGTTGGCAGTGATGGGCACTGACAGATGGCATGGATAGGCGGCACTGATGGGTGGCATTGATGAGCGGGCACTGATGGGCACTTATGAAACAGCACTGAAGAGCACTAATAGGCGGAACTGATAGGTGGCAGTGATGGGCACTGATAGGCGGCACTGATAGGTGGCAGTGATGAGCACTGATAGGCGACACTGATAGGTGGCAGTGATGGGCACTGATATGCAGCACTGATAAGCGGCACTGATAGGTGGCAGTGATGGGCACTGATAGGCGGCACTTATAGGCACTGATAGGTGGCATGGATAGGCGGCACTGATGTGCACTGATTGGCGGCACTGATGAGCAGGTAGTGATAGGCACTGATGAGACAGTACTGAAGGGCACTAATGAGGTGGCACTCATGAGGAGACACAAATATGCAGCATTGATGGGCACTGATATGCAACACTGATGAGCACTGATAGGTGGCACTGATAGGTGGCAGTGATAGGCACTGATAGGCGGTACTTATAGGCACTGACAGGTGGCATGGATAGGTGGCACTGATGGGTGGCACTGATGGGCACTGATGAGACAGCACTGAAGAGCACTAATAGGTGGCAGTGATGGGCACTGATAGGCGGTACTTATAGGCACTGACAGGTGGCATGGACAGGCGGCACTGATGGGTGGCACTGATGAGCGGGCATTGATGGGCACTGATGAGACAGCACAGAAGAGCACTAATAAGTGGCAGTGATGGGCACTGATAGGTGGCACTTATAGGCACTGACAGGTGGGATGAATAGGCAGCACTGATGGGCACTGATGGGTGGCACTGATGAGCAGGCACTTAAAGGCAGCACTGACTGGCATCACTGATGGGCATTGACTGGCATCACTGATGGGCTCAGATTGGCATCACTCTGGGCACTGTTGGGGCTGCACACCATGGATCTCTGCGCTGCAATTTTATTAATGGCTAGAACACCGGACAACATTGCATTTGCCAGCACGGCTCACAGCTCTCAGCTACAAAATACGCCCTAAAATCAGGGATTTTTGTACCATAATAAATTATATTCTTACAGACAGACGCCGCTTCTGGAACCCCTCTCTGCCGCTCTCATTCAGCGAACGTCCATCAGATTTGTACAATCACTTAGCTGAAAAGTCTCTCTTGCTGTGGACGCTCCAACACACAATTATTACACAGCGGTTACTCCGCGCTTTGCGTTGGAACACGGCGTTCTGCTATAAAAGCCACGCATGGACCCTCTGAATGGGATCTTTCACACGGCTAAGTGGAATTTTTTTATCTGCTCATCTTGGAGGAGTTTCCTAATGTTCTCTTCTTACTCCCGGACTCCGTCACGACGCGGTTTGCTTTGTCTCAAACTGAACTGAGAAGACGGCGTTCGAGCACGATTCCCACCGCGCTCCCCCCCCCCAACCCCCACCCCCCTCCACCTGTAAGATTTAATAGAGCTGTCAGATATCTCCCCTTAAATCAATTGTTAATTTAAATCAAAATCAATACGGTATATCTTAGCAGAGATCCCTATTCAGGGGACATTGTTTACATGAGCGGGCCGCCGAGTACAAGCCGATGCGTTGGCATTTGGTAAACATTCGGAAAATTGTTTCAGCTTTAGGGGGGAGAACAAAGCTGGGGAAAAAAAACAATTAGAAAAAGAGATTTATTTTGATAGCAAACTATAGAAAACATCTAGAGGAGGGTCAGTAAGGTCCCATGCAGAGGCCTAACCTTCAGGGCCCCGGTACAAAAAAACATGAAGGGCCCCCCTGACTGCCGAGGCCCTTTCCATCAGTCCCAGGCAGGAGCGGCCGGTTCATTAGGAATGAAGGGGTGGTGCCCCCCTGCATGGTGTAGGACTCATATGCTTGTATGACTTTTTTCATTCTTTTAAAGCCACATGATTAGAGCCTGAGGCTCTAATTAGCTTGAAAAAAGCTGGGCTTGAGGTCCACCCACTTGTGACAATAGCGAATTAATATTCGCTATTGTCTTCCTGCTTCTCCTCCCGACCAATCAGGACAGGGGGCAGATTGGGTTGGCCAGGAGGAGAAGCTGAGGGAGCTGTGGAGGGGTGAGCCCGCGGGGGGGGGGGGGCGTCACCATGGAGGGATGAGTGTGAGGGGGGGTGACCATCACCATGGAGGGGTGAGTGCGGGGGGGGCGTCACCATGGGGAGGCTGAGTGCAGGCGGACATGGGGGGGTTTGTTTGCCACCTCCCCCAAAAAGTTTAGCACCGGCCACCACTGGTCCCAGGGCTCTCTCCTCTGGTCCTGGGGCCCTTCCCTCCAAGCCCAGGGCCCTTCCCACTGATTCCTGGGCTCTTTACTTCCATTGTGGGGCCCTTCATAAGCCTCTGTTTACACTGCTGCACCTAAACCCTACTGAACACCTTTGGGATTAATTGGAAGTCCAATAGAAAGGCATGTCTTTACATCAAACATCAGTAACTGACCTTACAAATGGGCACAGAGTTCCACAGACCCTCTCCAAAATCATGGGGGAAGCCTACCCAGATATGTGTTATAGCCACAAGAAAGGGGAGGGCGGGGGCAACTCTGTATTAACTGTCCCAGATTTCGAGGGACTGTCCCTGATTTGGAACAAAGTCCCTCTGTCCCCCTCATGTGCCCCTTATTTTGGTCTGATCTATATATAGTTGTATATAAAATGCAGTTTTTATCTTTCAAAAAGTGTTTCCCAGTGCTAAACTTTTCATCTAATTGCAGCATTTGTATATTTTAAAAGCCAATATAAAGGAATAGTAGTGGTAAAAAAAAAGCCCTTGTGGATTTAATGAAAATCTTTTTTTTTTTGGTTAATTCCCCTTTAAGGGGGCGTGACAGGGGGCGTGTCCTCTGCCTACATACGTTTGCTAGTAGGTGTCCCTCATTCCCATCTCAAAATGTTGGGAGGTGTGGTATTAATAGCCATGGTTTGTAGTGAAGGGTACTGTAAATACTACAGCAAGCAAAGACATTGTAGACAATTGTGCTCCTCCAACCTTTGGGTAACAGTTTGGAAAGGTCCTTTCCCTGTTCCACCATGACTGTGGCCCTGTGTACAAAGTCAGCTCCATAAAGACATGGTTTGATCAGTTTGGTGTGGAGGAACCCAAGTGTCCTGTACAGAGCCCCGACCTCAACCCTACTGAACACCTTTGGGATGAATTAGAACATTGATTGTGGGCCAGGTCTTCTCATCCATCATCAGTACCTGACCTCACAAATGGGCACAAATTCCCACAGACACCCTGCAAAATCATGGGGAAGGCCTTCCCAGATAAGACAAGGGTGGGGGACCAACTCTATATTAATGACCAAGGGTTTCTAGTGAAGGGTACTGTTAATACTACATCATACAAAGACATTGTAGACAATTGTGCTCCTCCAACCTTTGGGCATCAGTTTGGGAACGGTCCTTTTCTGTTCCACCATGACTGTGCCCATGTACAGCTCCATTGCCCAGTTTGGTGTGGAGGAACCCAAGTGTCCTGTACAGAGCCCTGACCTCATCCCTTCTGATCACCTTTGGGATGAATTGGAAGTCCAATAGAAAGGCAGGTTTTCTTATCCAACATCAGTACCGACCTCATGGGCACAGGATTCCAACAGTGACCTTCTAAAATCTTGTAGAAAGTCTTCCCAGAACAGTGGAGGATGTTATGGCCACAAAGGGGGCAACTCCATATTAATGGCCATGGAGGGAAAGGTGCAACTTTATAGTAATTGCCATGGTTTTGTGTCGGAATGTCCAACAAGCCTATATGGGTGAAATGGTCAGGTGTCCATGAACCTTGACCATACAGTGTATCTTGCACTGAACCCTAAAGCAATTAGAGAGCAGTGGCCCACTAAGACCACTAAATGCTCACTTACAGCCCCAGTGGTTTGGGCATTTTCCATACCCTTGAATTAATCCTGGGGAGACTCAACCCTTAAATTGCCACATAAAATTTTAGCATTCTTCTTCTCTTCCCGTAGTTCATCCTAATGAAAGATTGCTGCAGTGTACTGTGTATCAGACAGAGCTGTCACATTTAATAATAACGGAGCAAAACACTGAATGTAAGAAAATCATCTTATCACAAGGCAGGGGAGAGGATAGAAATATATTGTTTAATCCACAATTAATCTGCCACCCGGCCTGGAATCCTTCAGGTTATTAAAAGTGACGAGAGTGTCACAGAGTCCTCGGCTCCTCTGAGTTTGTCACATCTTGAAATAATTCTTTAGGCTGTGATCTCCCTCCTCCGCTATTTCCCTTAATATCTCATCACGTCCGAGCGTCTGAAGTATTCAACAATGTAAAATTGGCGTCTGAACGATCGGAACGGCAATTAAATGTGATGCCCACAGATGAGCTGTCACCATCGATAGTTGCTCCATCCTGGCTTAGGAAAACTCCCTAAATATAGTCTGCCATTTTTTTTAAAGTGTCTTTGCAGAGAGCAGTCTGAAATATGGAGGAGGGGGGTCTCTGTAAGCCCATTAGGGCTTTTTTCTCTAACTCATAATGCACCAGGCCGCCCTACGTCCAAAAAAAAAACCTGCCTTCTTGTTGCCATTTTGGGGACACCAGTCAGCTGCCTTCCAACCTTCTGAGATGACACCTTGTAAGCAAGTCCCTGGCTGGCCACCATCTGGCCCAAGGTACCTCCCTTTGTCTTCCTGACATGGGGTACCAAAAGGCCCATTTTATGAAGGCACTCCGCCATCTTGGCTACTCACGTACTCCCAGTTTTAGGACCGCTTTCCAGCCCATCTGGTTGCTTTTTTGAGTAAACAATTGTCCACACAGTCAGCCTTTTTATGGTGTAGATGGTACAAAACAGTGCCAACATTTTGTTCCTTTGGCTATTTTTATATTCTTTGGCATTGTAATCAATCAATGTGACTCCAAACCAAATTTGTGGATGCCACTTAGGCTGTAGAAACCCTAATCAATAAAGCTGACCACCCTAAGTGTAGGCTAGGACCGATCTCATCCCAGCTCCAGACAGCAATGTACATGGAAGAAAATATCTATAAGCCGCATATCTCTGCAAACCCCAGGTTTAAAAGTATAACAGCCTCAGCCCAGGCTCCAGCCAGGCCACACCCCCAACGTGTTTCACTCCGCCCCAAAGCTTAATCATGGGGACCCATGAATGGTGGGGTGGTGGGGGGGGATTGGATGGAGAGAAGGAAACATGTCCGGAAGGGTGAAGTTCCGCTTTAAGGAAATCTAAATAAGGGGCAGAGAACAGGCAGTCTTGTAAGCAAGCGACCAAAGCAGCACCTTCCAAGTTGGGTTGCCAGGTCAAATATAGTTTTTGGCTCCTTCTGTAATCAAGGGAGCAGAGATTGTTTGGTCTGGTCTGGTCTGTTCAGGGTTTTAAAGGCTGGGAGTTTGTTTGTTTCCCCTGCCTCTAGAAGAAGTTTCTCTAGGAGAATTCAAATAACCAGCTTTAATATTGATCAGGGACTAGCCGATACCTGAGGAGGGGTGCCCAGAAGGCGGCTGGGAAGCTAATAAATAGCCTGGAGCCAAGGCTCTAGGGCTGCTTCCCTGTCAGGCAGCCGATGGACTGGGCTACTGTTCTGTGGGGTTCCAGTGGGTACAGGACTGGGACCTGGAAGTTGCCTGACACTGACTGCAGGATTTCTCCAAGGGGATCTGGTCTGTATCACTCACTGGACTGTGTCCAGTAGAAGCTGAAAGATGCTCAGCTGTCTTAGGAACACTAAATTGATCCCTATGACTGTACAGTGTTTGGAAGATTTCACTGGGTACCAGAAGTGTGCGCTTGTGCAAGGTTACCAGATGCTCAAGAGATTTGCCCCCATGGTCTTCAGCTGTGAGGGAATAGATTGTTCACTATCCACATTTACTTAAAGCAAAACTCTGGGAAAAAACTGTCCTTTTTGCTGATTTCCTATCTTTAACAAATATGTCATTCATCCTCGTTTTGCCTCAGTAGTTCCTCTGTAAAAGCCTTACAATTTTTTTATGAAATCGTTACTTTCCAGGGGTTTCCTGTTTGAAAGTCCAGTTGCGGCTATTCCTCCTATTCCCTCAGCTACCGGGGTGGTGGCTATTCCTTCTATTCCCTCAGCCACCTACCTCACTGCCCAATACCTTCCTGCATCTACCCCCCATCTACATCACTGCCCGGTACCTTCCTGCATCTACCCCCCCCCATCTATCTCACTGCCCGATACCTTCCTGCATCTTCCTCCCCCCATCTACCTCACTGCCCGATACCTTCCTGCATCTTCCCCCCCCCATCTACCTCACTGCCCGATACCTTACTGTATCTTCCTCCCCCAATCTACCTCACTGCCCGATACCTTCCTGCATCTTCCTTCTCCCCCATCTACCTCACTGCCCGATACCTTCCTGCATCTTCCTTCTCCCCCATCTACCTCACTGCCCGATACCTTCCTGTATCTTCCTCTCCCCATCTACCTCACTGCCCGATACCTTCCTGCATCTTCCTCCCCCCCCCCCCATCTACCTCACTGCCCAATACCTTCCTGCATCTTCCTTCCCCCCCATCTACCTCACTGCCAGATACCTTCTTGCATCTTCCTCCCCCCATCTACCTCACTGCCCGATACCTTCCTGCATCTTTCCCCCCCCCCCCATCTACCTCACTGCCCGATACCTTACTGTATCTTCCTCCCCCAATCTACCTCACTGCCCGATACCTTCCTGCATCTTCCTTCTCCCCCATCTACCTCACTGCCAGATACCTTCCTGCATCTTCCTTCTCCCCCATCTACCTCACTGCCCGATACCTTCCTGTATCTTCCTCTCCCCATCTACCTCACTGCCCGATACCTTCCTGCATCTTCCTTCTCCCCCATCTACCTCACTGCCCGATACCTTCCTGTATCTTCCTCTCCCCATCTACCTCACTGCCCGATACCTTCCTGCATCTTCCTTCCCCCCCATCTACCTCACTGCCCGATACCTTCCTGTATCTTCCTCTCCCCATCTACCTCACTGCCCGATACCTTCCTGCATCTTCCTCCCCCCCATCTACCTCACTGCCAGATACCTTCTTGCATCTTCCTTCCCCCCCATCTACCTCACTGCCCGATACCTTCCTGCATCTTCCTCCCCCCCCCCCATCTACCTCACTGCCCGATACCTTCCTGCATCTCCCCCCCCCCATCTACCTCACTGCCCGATACCTTCCTGTATATTCCTTCCCCCCATCTACCTCACTGCCCGATACCTTCCTGCATCTTCCTCCCCCCCATCTACCTCACTGCCCGATACCTTCCTGCATCTCCCCCCCCATCTACCTCACTGCCCGATACCTTCCTGCATCTCCCCCCCCATCTACCTCACTGCCCGATACCTTCCTGCATCTTCCTCCCCCCCCCCCATCTACCTCACTGCCCGATACCTTCCTGCATCTCCCCCCCCCCATCTACCTCACTGCCCGATACCTTCCTGTATATTCCTTCCCCCCATCTACCTCACTGCCCGATACCTTCCTGCATCTTCCTCCCCCCCATCTACCTCACTGCCCGATACCTTCCTGCATCTCCCCCCCCATCTACCTCACTGCCCGATACCTTCCTGCATCTCCCCCCCCCTTCTACCTCACTGCCCGATACCTTCCTGCATCTTCCTCCCCCCGCCCATCTACCTCACTGCCCGATACCTTCCTGCATCTTCCTTCCCCCCCATCTACCTCACTGCCCAATACCTTCCTGCATCTTCCTCTCCCCATCTACCTCACTGCCCGATACCTTCCTGCATCTTCCTTCCCCCATCTACCTCACTGCCCGATACCTTTCTGCATCTTCCCCCCCCCATCTACCTCACTGCCCGATACCTTCCTGCATCTTCCTTCCCCCCATCTACCTCACTGCCCGATACCTTCCTGCATCTTCCTCCCCCCATCTACCTCACTGCCCGATACCTTCCTGCATCTTCCTCCCCCCATCTACCTCACTGCCCGATACCTTCCTCCATCTTCCTCCCCCCATCTACCTCACTGCCCGATACCTTCCTGCATCTCCCCCCCCATCTACCTCACTGCCCGATACCTTCCTGCATCTTCCTCCCCCCATCTACCTCACTGCCCGATACCTTCCTGCATCTCCCCCCCCCCATCTACCTCACTGCCCGATACCTTACTGCATCTTCCTTCCCCCCCATCTACCTCACTGCCCGATACCTTCCTGCATCTTCCTCCCCCCATCTACCTCACTGCCCGATACCTTCCTGCATCTTCCTCCCCCCATCTACCTCACTGCCCAATACCTTCCTGCATCTCCCCCCCATCTACCTCACTGCCCGATACCTTCCTGCATCTCCCCCCCCATCTACCTCACTGCCCGATACCTTCCTGCATCTTCCTCCCCCCCATCTACCTCACTGCCCGATACCTTCCTGCATCCCCCCCCATCTACGTCACTGCCCGATACCTTCCTGCATCTCCCCCCCCCCATCTACCTCACTGCCCGATACCTTCCTGCACCCCCCCCCATCTACCTCACTGCCCGATACCTTCCTGCATCCCCCCCCATCTACCTCACTGCCCGATACCTTCCTGCATCTCCCCCCCCCCATCTATCTCACTGCCCGATACCTTCCTGCATCTCCCCCCCCCATCTACGTCACTGCCCAATACCTTCCTGCATCTCCCCCCCATCTACCTCAGTGCCCGATACCTTCCTGCATCCCCCCCCCCATCTACCTCACTGCCCGATACCTTCCTTCATCTTCCCCCCCCCCATCTACCTCACTGCCCGATACCTTCCTGCATCTCCCCCCCCCATCTACCTCACTGCCCAATACCTTCCTGCATCTCCCCCCCATCTACCTCAGTGCCCGATACCTTCCTGCATCTTCCTCTCCCCCTGCTCCATCTGTGCTTCTGGACGTTTTGGAACATCCCATGTCCTAACCCCTCTCCTGCCCCAAGTTCTAAAGCTAAACTAAAAAAAAAAAAAAAACACCAACCCCTGGACTGTTTATTGAAGCCAGTATACATGGACAGTTGATTAGGTGGCTTGGGGCACCTGCGGCGGTAGAGCTACAAAACATATAATATTGAGTATTCAGAATCTTAGCAGAGCAGTTCTGCTACACCAGCAGTTTTTTTAATTTTATTTAACCCCTTTGCGTCTAATGGCGCGTACACACGAGCGGACTTTCTGGCAGAAAAGGTCCGACGGAATCATTCCGTCGGACATTACGATCGTGTGTGGGCTTTATCGGACCTTTTCTTTCGAAAATTCTGATGGACCTAGAAATAGAACATGTTTCAAATCTTTCCGACGGACTCAACCCCTATCGAGAAAACCGTTTGTCTGTGTGCTAGTCCGACAGAGTCTACTCTGACAGAAAGTCCGCTTGTGTGTACGCGGCATTAGAGTAAAACAAATGTTAATGCCTGTTGCTTAAGAACAATTTTGCAACTTTGACATGTGTTAGTAAAACTGTTCATATCATCACCACTACATTGTGCATCCAGATGGATTATACTGCTTTTTTTTTTCAGGACAAATT
This sequence comes from Lithobates septentrionalis, assembly GCA_037952835.1. NCBI lineage: Eukaryota > Metazoa > Chordata > Amphibia > Anura > Ranidae > Lithobates > Lithobates septentrionalis. The sequence continues at coordinate 146,889 of JBBDGP010004377.1, read as the reverse complement.
GGTCTTTCATTTGGTGGTAAATGGTAATGGTATCACCTGATTTTTTTTCTTTTTCTATTATCAAAGGAAAACTGGCCCAAAATAGTAAAAAAAAAAAGAACAACCCAAAATAAATTCTCCTGCTCATGACGATCACAGCAATACCACAAGATCTCTGTGCTGTTGGTGACCTGTACTCCTTCCAGAGTTTAAAAGCTACAAACAGTCACAAATTTCTCGTCATTGGGGTGGCTACAGGATCACCGGTTTCCTCCTGCTGATATCTGCCAGGCTCTTTGTAGGGAGGGAGATGTAGACTCCACCATAGGACAGCTGGACTCTTTCCCACCAACTTCCTTCTGGCTCTCTCCAGTGAGCTTCTCCAGACACAATTTAATCCTTTAATTTCAGCTCGTGAATAGGCCCCCCAGCTAAGCCTAGCTGGGGCCTCAATGTCTTCTTACAGATCCCTCCAGAAAGGAACACTCCTCTTGCTGCCTAGGCCTCAGATTTTTTATGGGCTCTCCCTCCACCTTCTGGGCACATCTCCCAAAGGATTGGCTGGAGAACCATAAATATTCAGGCTGACTGTTCTGCTTCCCCTCCCACAATACTTCTAGAAAACTCCAGAAGACACCAATAATGGGGGAGAGTAGCAGAACAGCAGTCTGTGAAACACTGAGCAGCCCTAAATACTCAACCCCTACTCCACTGATTACAAAGGAACTAAACTAAATTTACCCAGCACCCTACTCTATACTAGGAGGTGCTACAGTAGATTTATCTGAGGGAGGGGATTCTCATAGTCATAAGTGCTGCAACTTCCTCTCTTAAATCAACACACAGGGCTTACAGAGGAGTGATGAGTTTCTAAGTGGGTATAGTTACATTGCCAGCGGATGGTGTCATAGGACTCCGAATGATACTCTATATCAGGGGTCTTCAAACATTCTAAACAAAGGTGTCAGTGAGAGAAATTGTACCACATCATTGGTGTCATTGGGAGGAATTGTGCCCTATTGTTGATGTCATTAGGAGGGATTGTGCCCCATCGTTGGTGTCATTGGGAGGAATTGTGCCCCATTGTTGATGTCATTGGGAGGGATTGTGCCCCATCGTTGGTGTCATTGGGAGGAATTGTGCCCCATTGTTGATGTCATTGGGAGGGATTGTGCCCCATCGTTGGTGTCATTGGGAGGAATTGTGCCCCATCATTGGTGTAATTGGGCCCCATTGTTGGTGTCACCTGGAGGAACTGTGCCCCATCACTGATGTCATTGGTAGTAACTGTGCCCCATTGTTGGTGTCAGTGGGAGGGATTGTGCCACATCATTGGTGTAATTGGGCCCCATTGTTGGTGTCATCTTGGAGGAACTGTGCCCCATCACTGATGTTATTGGTAATAGTTGTGCTTCATCATTGGTGTAATTGGGAGGAATTGTGCCCCATTGTTGGTGCCATTGGGAGAAATTGTACCCCATCATTGGTGTCATTGGTAGTAATTGTGCCCCATTGTTGATGTCATTGGGAGGAATTGTGCCCCATCATTGGTGTAATTGGGTCCCATTGTTGGTGTCATCTGAAGGAACTGTGCCCCATCACTGATGTTATTGGTAATAATTGTGCTTCATCATTGGTGTCATTGGGAGGAATTGTGTCCTATTGTTGGTGTCATTGGGAGGAATCGTGTCCTATTGTTGGTGTCATTAGGAGGAATTATGCCCCGTCATTGGTAGTAATTGTGACAACAACATTGGTGTCATTGGGGGGGGATTGTTCCCTTCATTGGTGGCAGTGAATAAAATAGTGCTTCAAGGGCCGGATAAAAGCCAGCAAAGGGTTGCATCTGGCCCCTGGGCAGCAATTTGGAGACCACTGCTCTACATTACAGAAGAGAAAGGTACTGGAGGCCACAGCTGCTAGAGAGTGAGATTCTTATTAGGACCTCATGGGAGGGGCCAGTGGGGCAAAGAAGAAAACCAGCCAATGGCACCCCATGTGAGGTTTCAGCAGATAAATGTACATTTTTGAGGTTCTCCATAGAAAACAAGAATGTACTGTACAGTATTACTCAAGCGACGTGCGAAACTGTTAGGAAATGCGGTGTTATTTTTTTAAAGAGAATTTATAGGTCTATGAAAAGAAATAAAACAAGGCGGTTAGTCTTCAGCTGGAATAGGCTGAAATGTTATGTTAAGGAACGTTCTCACCCCGGAGCGATGCTGGTACCTGTCACACACCGCTCTGAGCCGCTGCAATGAGCAATAATCACAATTCCCTCACTTCTCCAAACTCCAACCGCAAACAGCAAATACGGCAAACCAAATAAATGTCTGAAGTGGAAACATTTAGAAGAAACAGAAATTGTTGCCTGTAGAGAAGGAGAATGTTATGTACCGCCATACCTGGGAACCCGAGCAAAGCAGCAGATGGCGGCACACGTACTTTATAGGGCTGGTGGCTGGACAGAAGTATTGGAGCTACTATTGCCCCTCATATTACCATAGTCACCAACGTTTTAGAATCGTTTTTAAGCACATTTTTTTTCCTGCATGTCCAGAAAGCCAGTGTAGGGGGAGCATTTTGATAATTAGGGGTGGGGCATTCATTTGTGGGCGCGGTTCAATAGGGATCCTAAAAAATACGGGCAAAAAATGGACATGGTGTAAATTACGCAAAGTATTGGGTGTGGCTTAAATGGGGTCTGAGATTACTTGCATAGTGGAGAATGTGATACAGAGGTCAGTAGTATGTAGAGCAGTGTACAGAGGTCAGTAGTATGTAGGGCAGTGTACAGAGGTCAGTAGTATGTAGGGCAGTGTACAGAGGTCAGTAGTATGTAAGGCAGTGTACAGAGGTCAGTAGTATGTAGGGCAGTGTACAGAGGTCAGTAGTATGTAGGGCAGTGTACAGAGGTCAGTAGTATGTAGGGTGGTGTACAGAGGTTAGTAGTATGTAGGGTGGTGTACAGAGGTCAGTAGTATGTAGAGCAGTGTACAGAGGTCAGTAGGATGTAGGGCAGTGTACAGAGGTCAGTAGTATGTAGAGCAGTGTACAGAGGTCAGTAGTATGTAGGGCAGTGTACAGAGGTCAGTAGTATGTAGGGCAGTGTACAGAGGTCAGTGGTATGTAGAGCAGTGTACAGAGGTCAGTAGGATGTAGGGCAGTGTACAGAGGTCAGTGGTATGTAGGGCAGTGTACAGAGATCAGTAGTATGTAGGGCAGTGTACAGAGGTCAGTAGTATGTAGGGCAGTGTACAGAGGTCAGTAGTATGTAGGGCAGTGTACAGAGGTCAGTAGTATGTAGGGCAGTGTACAGAGGTCAGTAATATGTAGAACAGTGTACAGAGGTCAGTAGTATGTAAGGCAGTGTACAGAGGTCAGTAGTATGTAGGGCAGTGTACAGAGGTCAGTAGTATGTAGGGCAGTGTACAGAGGTCAGTAGTATGTAGGGTGGTGTACAGAGGTTAGTAGTATGTAGGGTGGTGTACAGAGGTCAGTAGTATGTAGAGCAGTGTACAGAGGTCAGTAGGATGTAGGGCAGTGTACAGAGGTCAGTAGTATGTAGATCAGTGTACAGAGGTCAGTAGGATGTAGGGCAGTGTACAGAGGTCAGTAGTATGTAGAGCAGTGTACAGAGGTCAGTAGTATGTAGGGCAGTGTACAGAGGTCAGTAGTATGTAGGGCAGTGTACAGAGGTCAGTGGTATGTAGAGCAGTGTACAGAGGTCAGTAGGATGTAGGGCAGTGTACAGAGGTCAGTAGTATGTAGGGCAGTGTACAGAGGTCAGTAGTATGTAGAGCAGTGTACAGAGGTCAGTAGTATGTAGAGCAGTGTACAGAGGTCAGTAGTATGTAGGGCAGTGTACAGAGGTCAGTAGGATGTAGAGCAGTGTACAGAGGTCAGTAGTATGTAGGGCAGTGTACAGAGGTCAGTAGGATGTAGGGCAGTGTACAGAGGTCAGTAGTATGTAGGGCAGTGTACAGAGGTCAGTAGTATGTAGGGCAGTGCACAGAGATCAGTGGTATGTAGGGCAGTGTACAGAGGTCAGTGGTATGTAGAGCAGTGTACAGAGGTCAGTAGGATGTAGGGCAGTGTACAGAGGTCAGTAGTATGTAGGGCAGTGTACAGAGGTCAGTAGTATGTAGAGCAGTGTACAGAGGTCAGTAGTATGTAGGGCAGTGTACAGAGGTCAGTAGTATGTAGAGCAGTGTACAGAGGTCAGTAGTATGTAGAGCAGTGTACAGAGGTCAGTAGTATGTAGGGCAGTGTACAGAGGTCAGTAGTATGTAGGGCAGTGTACAGAGGTCAGTAGTATGTAGAGCAGTGTACAGAGGTCAGTAGTATGTAGGGCAGTGTACAGAGGTCAGTAGGATGTAGGGCAGTGTACAGAGGTCAGTAGTATGTAGGGCAGTGTACAGAGGTCAGTAGTATGTAGGGCAGTGTACAGAGGTCAGTAGTATGTAGGGCAGTGTACAGAGGTCAGTAGTATGTAGAGCAGTGTACAGAGGTCAGTAGTATGTAGGGCAGTGTACAAAGGTCAGTAGTATGTAGGGCAGTGTACAGAGGTCAGTAGTATGTAGGGCAGTGTACAGAGGTCAGTAGGATGTAGGGCAGTGTACAGAGGTCAGTAGTATGTATGGCAGTGTACAGAGGTCAGTAGGATGTAGAGCAGTGTACAGAGGTCAGTAGTATGTAGGGCAGTGTACAGAGGTCAGTAGTATGTAGGGCAGTGTACAGAGGTCAGTAGGATGTAGAGCAGTGTACAGAGGTCAGTAGTATGTAGAGCAGTGTACAGAGGTCAGTAGTATGTAGGGCAGTGTACAGAGGTCAGTAGTATGTAGGGCAATGTACAGAGGTCAGTAGGATGTAGGGCAGTGTACAGAGGTCAGTAGTATGTAGGGCAGTGTACAGAGGTCAGTAGTATGTAGGGCAGTGTACAGAGGTCAGTAGTATGTAGGGCAGTGTACAGAGGTCAGTAGGATGTAGGGCAGTGTACAGAGGTCAGTAGTATGTAGGGCAGTGTACAGAGGTCAGTAGTATGTAGGGCAGTGCACAGAGATCAGTGGTATGTAGGGCAGTGTACAGAGGTCAGTAGGATGTAGAGCAGTGTACAGAGGTCAGTAGTATGTAGAGCAGTGTACAGAGGTCAGTAGTATGTAGAGCAGTGTACAGAGGTCAGTAGTATGTAGGGCAGTGTACAGAGGTCAGTAGGATGTAGAGCAGTGTACAGAGGTCAGTAGTATGTAGAGCAGTGTACAGAGGTCAGTAGGATGTAGGGCAGTGTACAGAGGTCAGTAGGATGTAGGGCAGTGTACAGAGGTCAGTAGTATGTAGGGCAGTGTACAGAGGTCAGTAGTATGTAGGGCAGTGCACAGAGATCAGTGGTATGTAGGGCAGTGTACAGAGGTCAGTGGTATGTAGAGCAGTGTACAGAGGTCAGTAGGATGTAGGGCAGTGTACAGAGGTCAGTAGTATGTAGGGCAGTGTACAGAGGTCAGTAGTATGTAGAGCAGTGTACAGAGGTCAGTAGTATGTAGGGCAGTGTACAGAGGTCAGTAGTATGTAGAGCAGTGTACAGAGGTCAGTAGTATGTAGAGCAGTGTACAGAGGTCAGTAGTATGTAGGGCAGTGTACAGAGGTCAGTAGTATGTAGAGCAGTGTACAGAGGTCAGTAGTATGTAGGGCAGTGTACAGAGGTCAGTAGGATGTAGGGCAGTGTACAGAGGTCAGTAGTATGTAGGGCAGTGTACAGAGGTCAGTAGTATGTAGGGCAGTGTACAGAGGTCAGTAGTATGTAGGGCAGTGTACAGAGGTCAGTAGTATGTAGAGCAGTGTACAGAGGTCAGTAGTATGTAGGGCAGTGTACAAAGGTCAGTAGTATGTAGGGCAGTGTACAGAGGTCAGTAGTATGTAGGGCAGTGTACAGAGGTCAGTAGGATGTAGGGCAGTGTACAGAGGTCAGTAGTATGTATGGCAGTGTACAGAGGTCAGTAGGATGTAGAGCAGTGTACAGAGGTCAGTAGTATGTAGGGCAGTGTACAGAGGTCAGTAGTATGTAGGGCAGTGTACAGAGGTCAGTAGGATGTAGAGCAGTGTACAGAGGTCAGTAGTATGTAGAGCAGTGTACAGAGGTCAGTAGTATGTAGGGCAATGTACAGAGGTCAGTAGTATGTAGGGCAGTGTACAGAGGTCAGTAGTATGTAGGGCAGTGTACAGAGGTCAGTAGTATGTAGGGCAGTGTACAGAGGTCAGTAGTATGTAGAGCAGTGTACAGAGGTCAGTAGTATGTAGGGCAGTGTACAGAGGTCAGTAGGATGTAGGGCAGTGTACAGAGGTCAGTAGTATGTAGAGCAGTGTACAGAGATCAGTAGTATGTAGGGCAGTGTACAGAGGTCAGTAGTATGTAGAGCAGTGTACAGAGGTCAGTAGTATGTAGGGCAGTGTACAGAGGTCAGTAGTATGTAGGGCAGTGTACAGAGGTCAGTAGTATGTAGGGCAGTGTACAGAGGTCAGTAGTATGTAGGGCAGTGTACAGAGGTCAGTAGTATGTAGAGCAGTGTAAAGAGGTCAGTAGTATGTAGGGCAGTGTACAGAGGTCAGTAGTATGTAGAGCAGTGTAAAGAGGTCAGTAGTATGTAGGGCAGTGTACAGAGGTCAGTAGTATGTAGAGCAGTGTACAGAGGTCAGTAGGATGTAGGGCAGTGTACAGAGGTCAGTAGTATGTAGGGCAGTGTACAGAGGTCAGTAGGATGTAGGGCAGTGTACAGAGGTCAGTAGTATGTAGGGCAGTGTACAGAGGTCAGTAGTATGTAGGGCAGTGTACAGAGGTCAGTAGGATGTAGAGCAGTGTACAGAGGTCAGTAGTATGTAGGGCAGTGTACAGAGGTCAGTAGTATGTAGGGCAGTGTACAGAGGTCAGTAGGATGTAGGGCAGTGTACAGAGGTCAGTAGGATGTAGAGCAGTGTACAGAGGTCAGTAGTATGTAGAGCAGTGTACAGAGGTCAGTAGTATGTAGAGCAGTGTACAGAGGTCAGTAGTATGAAGAGCAGTGTACAGAGGTCAGTAGTATGTAGGGCAGTGTACAGAGGTCAGTAATATGTAGAGCAGTGTACAGGGGTCAGTAGTATGTAAGGAAATGTACAGAGGTCAGTAGTATGTAGAGCAGTGTACAGGGGTCAGTAGTATGTAAGGAAATGTACAGAGGTCAGTAGTATGTAGAGCAGTGTACAGGGGTCAGTAGTATGTAAGGAAATGTACAGAGGTCAGTAGTATGTAGGGCAGTGTACAGAGGTCAGTAGGATGTAGAGCAGTGTACAGAGGTCAGTAGTATGTAGGGCAGTGTACAGAGGTCAGTAGGATGTAGGGCAGTGTACAGAGGTCAGTAGTATGTAGAGCAGTGTACAGAGGTCAGTAGTATGTAGAACAGTGTACAGAGGTCAGTACTATGTAGGGCAGTTTACAGAGGTCAGTAATATGTAGAACAGTGTACAGAGGTCAGTACTATGTAGGGCAGTTTACAGAGGTCAGTAGTATGTAGAGCAGTGTACAGAGGACAGTAGTATGTAGAGCAGTGTACAGAGGTCAGTAGGGTGTAGAGCAGTGTACAGAGGTCAGTAGTATGTAGGGCAGTTTACAGAGGTCAGTAGTATGTAGAGCAGTGTACAGAGGTCAGTAGTATGTAGAGCAGTGTACAGAGGTCAGTAGGGTGTAGAGCAGTGTACAGAGGTCAGTAGTATGTAGGGCAGTGTACAGAGATCAGTAGGATGTAGGGCAGTGTACAGAGGTCAGTAGGATGTAGGGCAGTGTACAGAGGTCCGTAGTATGTAGAGCAGTGTACAGAGATCAGTAGTATGTAGAGCAGTGTACAGAGGTCAGTAGTATGTAGAGCAGTGTACAGAGGTCAGTAGTATGTAGAGCAGTGTACAGAGGTCAGTAGTATGTAGGGCAGTGTACAGAGGTCAGTAGTATGTAGGGCAGTGTACAGAGATCAGTAGGATGTAGGGCAGTGTACAGAGGTCAGTAGTATGTAGGGCAGTGTACAGAGGTCAGTAGTATGTAGGGCAATGTACAGAGATCAGTAGGATGTAGAGCAGTGTACAGAGGTCAGTAGGATGTAGGGCAGTGTACAGAGGTCAGTAGTATGTAGGGCAGTGTACAGAGGTCAGTAGGATGTAGGGCAGTGTACAGAGGTCAGTAGTATGTAGAGCAGTGTACAGAGATCAGTAGTATGTAGGGCAGTGTACAGAGGTCAGTAGGATGTAGAGCAGTGTACAGAGGTCAGTAGGATGTAGGGCAGTGTACAGAGATCAGTAGTATGTAGAGCAGTGTACAGAGGTCAGTAGTATGTAGGGCAGTGTACAGAGGTCAGTAATATGTAGAGCAGTGTACAGAGGTCAGTAGTATGTAGAGCAGTGTACAGGGGTCAGTAGTATGTAAGGAAATGTACAGAGGTCAGTAGTATGTAGAGCAGTGTCCACTGCCCCCCCCCCCAATAAAAAAATGTATAAAAAATAAAGAAAAAATAAAAAATAGGTCCCCCATTAGTCATTAGTCCTCATACCACCCACTGCTGCTTCCCCCCGCCACAAAAAAAAAAAAAAAATTAAAAACTACAGACCCCCAGCAACAAAGCCCCTCCCTAGATCACCCGTGTCGCTAGCCCTTTTCTGATTCAAGTATTGCATTTTGGGGCCTGAACGTCCTGGCTAGAGCACCGGATCACAGTTCATAGAACATCATACTGGCAGTGGAGCTGGGGTATCATTTTGCTTCTCTTCCCGAGATCACATGAGCAGCTGGAGCAGGCCTTTAAATTACTTGACTTGGGCTTGGCAACAGATGGCCCTGGCTGGCTGGGTCAGTTGGTTCGCCCGCTCACTCTGCTGGCCTCTCTGCTCCGCCCGGATGGCCGGCTCTCCTCTGGTCTCCACAGTGCTCTGTTCTGCCTCATGACACCTCCGCTTTAACTAAGACTTAGGCCTTTGGCAGCCCTGCCCGCTCCAGGTCTCTCTCCTGCTCCGGCTGGGCTCTCAGTATCCATCCCTGCTCCTCTTGCTCCCGGTCGGGTCCCCGCAGCAGCCACTGACACTGACAGTCTGAGCAGCTCATGGGCAGGCTGGTGTGATCAGCCTCGACTGACCACGCCCCCTCTCAGCATTGACCAATCTGCATTTGGACAGGCAGCACCTGTCTTCTTGGAGGCAGGGAGGAGGTAGTGGAGGGATGACATTTCCGAATTATCCGTGACAGAGGTAAATTTAGGGATTCTGCCCAGGATAATCACAGAGCGGGACATGGGTTGGATTTTCGGGACTGTCCCAGGCAATTTGGGACTGTTGGGAACTATGTATTACTTGCGGTGGAGTCATCACCACTACAATGTTAGTGTCAATGGAACGAATGGTATCTCACCCTTGGTGTCAGTGGGAGAAGTAATGCCCTATTATTGGAATCAGTCAGAGGAATAATGTCCGGTCATTGATGTCCGTGGGGGGAATGGTGCCCCATTATTGGTGACACTTGGAGGAATAGGGCCCCATCATTGGTGTCAGTTGGAGCAATGGTGCCCCATTTTTGGCATCAGTTTATGGAATTGTGCTCCATCAATGGGTAAGAAATCCCCCGCAACAGTTATCAACTACAGTCCAAGTTACACACACATATATACACTATATTACCAAAAGTATTGGGACACCTGCCTTTACACGCACATGAACTTTAATGGCACCCCAGTCTTAGTCCGTAGGGTTCACTAATGAGTTGGCCCACCCTTTGCAGCTATAACAGCTTCAACTCTTCTGGGAAGGTCGTCCACAAGGTTTAGGAGGGTGTCTATGGGAATGTTTGACCATTCTTCCAGAAGAGCATTTTTGAGGTCAGGCACTGATGTTGGATGAGAAGGCCTGGCTCGCAGTCTCCGCTCTAATTCATCCCAAAGGTGTTCTATCGGGTTGAGGTCAGAACTCTGTGCAGGCCAGTCAAGTTCCTCCACCCCAAACTCACTCATCCATGTCTTTATGGACCTTGCTTTGTGCACTGGTCCAAACCATTTAGTGGAGGGGGGGATTATGGTGTGGGGGAAGGGGGGATTATGGTGTGGGGTTGTTTTTCAGGGGTTGGGCTTGGGCCCCTTAGTTCCAGCGAAGGGAACTCTTAAGGCCTCAGCATACCAAGACATTTTGGACAATTTCATGCTCCCAACTTTGTGGGAACATTTTGGGGACGGCCCCTTCCTGTTCCAACATGACTGCCAACCAGTGCACAAAGCAAGGTCCATAAAGACATGGATGAGCGAGTTTGGGGTGGAGGAACTTGACTGGCCTGCACAGAGTCCTGACCTCAACACCTTTGCGATTAGTGCGGAGACTGCAAGCCAAGGCCTTCTTGTCCAACATCAGTGCCTGACCCCACAAATGCTCTTCTGGAAGAATGGTCAAACATTCCCATAGACACCCTCCTAAACCTTGTGGACGGCCTTCCCAGAAGAGTTGAAGCTGTTATAGCTGCAAAGGGCGGAGCCAACTCAATATTGAACCCTACGGACTAAGACTGGGATGTCATTAAAGTTCATGTGCGTGTAAAGGCAGATGTCCCAATACTTTTGTTTATATATATATATATATATATATATATATATATATATATATATATACACACATACACAGTATATATGTGTGTATTATTTTTATTAACTCATCCATAAAGAGAAATAAATAGAAAAAACATGAATCATTCGCATGAACAATATGGTATCAGTCAGTAATTATTCATGGCTGTTGGGAATTTGCACACACAGCACCGATAGCGCCACATGGGTCTAATACAGAACTGCTCACAGTAATTAAACATGCCACATTCAGAATTCCTGTAATTAGGGTTATTGAACACATAGATAAAACACCAATTTCCAGCCCCGGCACAGAGCACAATCACTGTTAGTCAGGGGAAGCTTTTGTTTGTCTCCCATCAATTTGGGGTGTATTTATAAACGCAGAGAATTGGACTTTCAGCAAACTTTCTGTAAAGGTAAATCTCCTATGTGCTTTAAACGACAGTGATTGATTCTCCACCAGAGAAGGATGGGTGAAAGTCACATTCACTGCTTTATAGGTCTTTGTGTTTGGATTCATTCCGGGAAGAAGACCGTGTGACTCTCAAAGCTGAATTCCAGGTATGGATTAATGGTGGCATAAATGAACAGCGATTTTCTTTTTCAAGGCAAGGTTAGGTGCAAATAAGTCTATGGGGGTTATTTACGAAAGGCAAATCCACTTTGCACTGCAAACGCACTTGGAAGTGAAGTCGCTGTAAATCCGAAGGGGACATGCAAGGAAAATTAAAAACAGCATTTTAGCTTGCATAAGATTGGATAATAAAATCAGCAGAGCTTCCCCATCGTTTCAGATCTACCCCTCAGATATAGAGCGACTGAACTTCCAAGTGGATTTGCCTTTCGTAATTAACCCCCCCCAGGTGTCCATAGATATGGAAAAAAAAGTTGTTTTTTTTAAAAATCAACAAAATTTAGAGAAAAATGAACAGAGAATTCAACAACGATCAATGGAATCTGAAGATGAAAGTCGAGGTTAGTTTTACCCCTTCATCTTTTTATAATAGGCCTTGGAAGTGTTTTTCTATATATAGGAGGTATATTGTTTTTTTCGATCAGCTGGTTCGTGTCTCCAGGGGAAAAATTATTGCTTAGAGATGCAGCGATTTCCGGCTTCCTGCGATCTCCATGGAGGCCATCGGCTATTTCTATCTTCGGGCGACGTTGTAGCCCCGCCCTTGCTGACGAAGTCCCATAAGACGTAAGACGTAACGCGTACGGGGGAGAGGGGGCCATCTTGCAGACGTCACCCGCTGCAAACCTTCGTTCACACGGAGCTGATACAGAGTTACCGTTCATGGAATCTTTTATGCTTTATTCGTATGGCATTGCATAATGCTGACATATAATCACACACATAGGTTGGACTTGATGGACTTTTTTCGACCTCAACTACTATGTAACTATGTAACATGTGAGTGTGCTAATTTTTTAATTAAACATATCTGAGTTTTATCAGCGGAGAGCATTTCGATTGTGTTTGTTCCCACATATTTTTTGGGCTGCCTGAACCTACTGGAGTTCTGGCGATCCATCCATGTCTCCCCTGTGGAGACCAGCGCGATTGACTTCCTGGTCATTCAGAGGTCCACTCGTTTTGGTATGCGAGCATTTTACCTGTTGGTGGAGGGGTTGTCACTCCGTGGCTAGTGGATTGGACTCATCTTCTCACGTGGTCTGTCAACGTACTTTTTGGGATCTGTGGTTACTCGGTGGACTTTATATCTACTGAACTTTTCTATTGTAAAGGATCAATGGGGTTCTCATAAAGTCACGTGCCAAATGACATGACTGTAGAACGACGCCCCAGATTTCCCCATCTTTAGCCTTTCTTTTTTTTCGGGAAAGAACCAGTTGCAGACAAAGGAGAGCAAAGTTAATTTGCCTTTCGTAAATAACCCCCCCAGGTGTCCATAGATATGGGGAAAAAATTGCCTACAGAGGTTTTTTTTCAAAATCTACAAAATTTTGAGAAAAATGAAACAGAGAATTCAACAACGATCAATGGAATTTGAAGATGAAAGTTGAGGTTAGGGGTCCACACGATTTGGTAATCGAGCATTTTACCTGTTGGTGGAGGGGTTGTCACTCCGTGGCTAGTGGATTGGACTCATCTTCTCACGTGGTCTGTCAACGTACTTTTTGGGACCTGTGGTTCCTCGGTGGACTTTATATCTGCTGCACTTTTCTATTGTAAAGGATCAATGGGGTTCTCATAAAGTCACGTGCCAAATGACATGACTGTAGAGCGACGCCCCAGATTTCCCCATCTTTAGCCTTTTTTTTTTTCTCAAGGAAGAACCAGTTGCAGACAAAGGAGAGCAAAGTTAATTTGCTTTTTCGTAAATAACCCCCCAGGTGTCCATAGATATGGGGAAAAAATTGCCTACAGAGGTTTTTTTTCAAAATCGACAAAATTTAGAGAAAAATGAAACAGACAATTCAACAACAATCAATGGAATTTGAAGATGAAAGTTGAGGTTAGGGGTCCACTCGATTTGGTAATCGAGCATTTTAGCTGTTGGTGGAGGGGTTGTCACTCCGTGGCTAGTGCATTGGACCCATCTTCACCAGTGGTCTTTCAATGTACTTTTTTGGGATCTGAGGTTCCTCGGTGGACTTTATATCTACTGCACTTTTCTATTGTAAAGGATCAATGGGGTTCTCATAAAGTCACGTGCCAAATGACATGACTGTAGAGCGACGCCCCAGATTTCCCCATCTTTAGCCTTTTTTTTTTCCCGAGGAAGAACCAGTTGCAGACAAAGGAGAGCAAAGTTAATTTGCCTTTCGTAAATAACCCCCCACCCAGGTGTCCATAGATATGTGGAAAAAATTGCCTAGAAGAACCAGTTGCAGACAAAGGAGAGCGGACTGGTGTGCCCAACCTGGGATGCTCACCCCTTCACAAACAAGCTCTAAGCGACATGAAAGACCCTTCCATTTGACAACCCTCCTTTGAAAAATGCCTTCTTCGTCCAGTTTTGAAAAGTTTGAGAATAATTTTCCGTTTGGTTCACCTTTTGAGTTTGCTGTCAGTATCCTAGTGGATATGATCAATGTCTTCCTCCCGTTCCTCATTCATTGCGAGGTCTGTTTCATCTGCTGAGGAAACCAAAGGCGGACTGACAACTATCCGGCATCAATTCAAAAGCCCCCCCCCCCCCCCTTCTGAAGAAGAGACATGGTTGATGAGAATCCACCTTCATTATCAATAATCTATAGACTGACACACACCAACACAACCCGGAGAGAGGCTGAATTGTAAATAATCATGTTCGGTTTTGCTCATTCTTTACACGTAAATGCGTTTATTTGAAAGCCCGGTGCCGGCTGACTCAGTCTATAGCTTGTAAAAATCTATTAGACATAACTGCGGACAATAAAAGCTACAGGGTTCCATTCAATGCAGTCACCGGCATACAGAGATAGCAATACTGTTCTCTACAAAGGCTGCCATGCCTCTGATTGGCTAAACGCGATTACCCCATTACCTTCAGGTAAGGGGCCACTGCCCACTAATGTGCACACTGTTGCATGAAGATTGACCACCACTGTCACCCATGTTGAGCACGGAAGCCAATACACGTTTTATGGACTTATGATTGATTGCTTTCTGCCGCAAGGAGCACTGCACCTGTTAATATAGTGCACGCAGTTTTGCATGCATGTTTATGAACTTTTATACACTTAGCCACATTTAATTTGCACTGGATGCACTTTGGCTATATATGCACTTATATATTTATGTTGATTTATATTGGTTTTAACAAGTTGGCGATTGGTGTTAGTCTTAGCCAGCTGCTATTTTTATCAAAGTTTTATTCACCTATATATTTATACTCGCTACTGTGATATCTTAGCACTAATCACTTTGCATGTTTTATTTATTAGTATTTATTGTGTATTTATTACGATCCTTTGACCGCATACACTATCAGCACATAAGGACACAGTTGCCATATGAGGTCATCTTTTTATTGTTACATTTGCAAAGCCTATTTTTGTGCACTATAAGACGCTCACGAACACAGAGTCAATATACGCCTATCTCATTGGGATTAGCGCAGCACCACATTTTATTCCATTTCGTCTTAACTGGGGGCAGGCTGTACCCCATTCGGTGTATGCTGCTTTTCCTTGTTTCTATTGAGATTTTTATTGAGATTGGGTGTCCCTCCTTTTCTCTCTCCAACCCCGTTCACGATAGCGCAGGAATACCCCACAATCATCGGTCCAATGTTACACCCTTACCCCGCCGGCTCTATAGTGAGAACTAAGCAATCAAACACCACGCTGATCGCTCAGTTCTCCCCCTCCGCTCTGAGCCGAAAGCGTTGACTCTGTCAGTGGCTCTCTGCTCTCCTCTCCAGCGCTCACTGGAGTGCTGGGTTGTGGAGGGGGCGGGATGGGGCTTGCTTAGGCTCTCTAGCTGATTACTGAGAGGCTGATGCAGGTGCCGGTCCAGGCTTCTGGGTGGATACCGACCATATGGTCCGGATCTTTCCCGAGCCCGGACCGAGCTAAGGCTCTCTGTTGGCTACAAACAGGTCACAGAAGTGCAGAGACCGAGATGCAGAGATGCAGTGTCTCTGGTCCACAGTGGCGGCTGGTGTTTTTTTTTGGGGGGGGGCAAACAATGCACCCACAGCCACCCCCCCGGTTGGGTCACCCACACCCCCCGTGGGTCGGTTGGTCGGCCCCGCACTTACCCCATCTATGAGGTGGGAAGCGCTTCTCTCCGGGTGACGGGCGGTGGCTTCTCCTGCATCTCCTCATGGCGGCCATGCGTCTCCTCCCTCCTCCACCTAAGCCAATAGGATCGCTTCTCCTTTTGGCCAATCAGGAAATGGGTCTCAAGACCACATGTAGATTTGATGGCCACATGGATAGGGTGGCGGCGCCCATGCGCCCTGCATTACGGGCCGCCACAGTGAGAGAACCCCCGGAGCGGTAGCTGGGGAGGATTCAGGGCTTTCCCCTAACAGTGCCAGAAAGAAGGTTACACCTTGCCAAAGAGAGAGACTATGTACCCGTACCCGAAAGATGGAGCGTGATATCCACGAGGAGCAGAAGGAGGCCATCTATACCTGGGGTTTGCTCTGAAGACACCAGCACTGGAGTATGCTTCTGAAGGATTTACATATGCATGAGAGTGCCTCTAAAGGACTGTAATTGACTGGACTTCACCTTGTCAGGTATGCCGGGGCAGCACACAGCCTGTAGTTAGTATTTGGACGTAGGAAAATCCTTGCACTTGTATGCTGGACTGTGGAATGTTCATGTTGTCCTTACCTGGTCTGAAGTTACTAAAGACGTGAATTGCAAGTAACCGGCACGCACATAGTTCACCAAGTGGGTCTTAACACATTGGGGTATGAAGACACTGGTATGGAGTGAAGTAATGTGTAGACACAAGCTGTTACCTAGGGTAACAGAAGTTTAACAAGCAGCCTGTCGATAGCGTGTACCTGTTATAGGTGGAGCAGCCTCTAGTTTGAAGCTGTGGAGCTTGGTGTAAGTGGAGCTGGATTAAGTGGGAGTTAAAAACAAGTGTTAGAGTATACAAGTCTTGCTGTCTGTTGGTGTTTTGCTGTCTGTTGGTGTGTGTTTGCTGCTGTCTGTTGGTGTGTGTATTGCTGCTGTCTGTTGGTGTGTGTATTGCTGCTGTCTGTTGGTGTGTGTATTGCTGCTGTCTGTTGGTGTGTGTATTGCTGCTGTCTGTTGGTGTGTGTATTGCTGCTGTCTGTTGGTGTGTGTATTGCTGCTGTCTGTTGGTGTGTGTATTGCTGCTGTCTGTTGGTGTGTGTTTGCTGCTGTCTGTCGGTGTTTGCTGGGTTGCATTTTGGGGACTTTTCCTTTTAGTTTTTAATTTGCCTTTTGCTGTCACTTTTTAAATAGCTTTTTTTTTTTTTTTTTCTGTTTCATCAGTCTATCAATTAAGGGGTGTGGTTAATTGCTCACAGGTGCCCAGGTGCCTATTTAACTTGTTGTAGGACTCAGTGTGAGCGTGCTCAGTTTGAAGCTGTGGAGCTTGGTGTAAGTGGAGCTGGATTAAGTGGGAGTTAAAAACAAGAGTTTAAAACAGGAGGTTATAACAGGGGTCATAGTACCTGTGTAGTGTGAGTATCTGAGTGTTGTCTGAGTAGTGTGTGTGGATCGTTAGTACTTATGTATTGTGTACCTGTGTATTGTCTTGTCGTGTACCTGTGTATTGTCTTGAGTATTAGTGCCAGGAAGCTAGTTGTTAGGTAATTTGGACAGGGTAAAATCCCCAAATCCTCACTAAATTTAATAGGTACGATGCCCGGCGGGTGTGGAGAGGCGACTCTTTGTACATCTTGCCGCATGTATGCGTTCCTTGATCATCCGATCGAGGGCGAATACTGCTGTGCAAAATGTAAGCACATTGTTTCCCTGGAAGCCCAGGTTCTGAATCTGGGGAAGCAACTGTCAGCACTGAGAAGTCCCTCCATACTAAAGGTGAGCCAGGAACGTACACGGCAGGTGCCAGCAGGGGCCAGCACAGAGGCGGGTGGAGACAAAGAGGTGCCGGCACTAGCAAAGAGTAGATGGGTGACAGTCAGGAGGGGTAGAGGGGGAAGTGCCAGGGAGGCCGATCCAGGGCTGGAGCATCCCAATAAGTACGCTCCATTGAGTGACATTGGTGTAACCAGTCAGGGACCAGCACTGCTGGAGATGAGGGACTCTCCTAGCTGCCAGGGGAAGAACTCCTCCAGTGAGAGTGGGGGGGCAGCAAAGGGAAAGGAAAGACAGATTCTGGTGGTAGGGGACTCAATTCTTAGAAGGACAGAGAGGGCAATCTGTAACCAAGACCTGAAGCGCCGAACAGTATGTTGTCTACCGGGCGCTCGGGTTCGGCACATCACGGATCTTGTGGACAGATTACTGGGAGGGGCTGGGGAAGACCCGGCTGTCATGGTGCACGTTGGCACCAATGACAAAGTCAGAGGCAGATGGAGTGTCCTAAAGAACGATTTTAGGGACTTAGGAGCTAAATTGAGGAAAAGGACCTCCAAGGTAGTGTTCTCAGGAATACTACCGGTACATCGAGCCACACCAGAGAGGCAGAGGGAGATTAGGGAAGTAAACAAGTGGCTGAAGAGCTGGTGTAGTAAGGAGGGGTTTGGGTTCCTGGAGGACTGGGCCGACTTCTCAGTCGGTAACCGGTACTATAGAAGAGACGGACTGCACCTAAATGAGGAGGGTGCAGATCTGCTGGGAATGAAGATGGCCAAAAAGTTAGAGAGGTTTTTAAACTAGGCGAAGGGGGGGAGGGTCCAGAGACAGTGATAGCCAGCGCGGAAGATATTCCAGAGGGTAGTATTGGGGGCATTAGTGGTAGGTTAACCAAAGCACAAAAACACAAGGTGAGTATAGTAGCAAGTCCAAGTTGCAATCTTGAAACACCCAATACGAGGACAATATGCGACCGGTCTAAACTATGTGGCATGTTCACCAATGCCAGGAGCCTGGCGGACAAGATGGGTGAACTAGAGATACTGTTGTACAAGGAGGATTTGGATTTTGTGGGAATTTCAGAGACCTGGTTCAACAGCTCTCATGATTGGCTGGCAAACATTCAAGGGTATACCCTATACCGCAAGGATAGAGAGGGTAAAAAAGGGGGAGGGGTATGCCTATATATCAAGAATAATGTACAAGTGAATGTGAGAGATGACATCACTGAGGGGGCTAGGGAGGAGGTGGAATCTTTATGGGTAGAGCTCCAAAGGGATGAAGCTAAGGGGAAAATAATACTGGGAGTATGCTATAGGCCCCCTAACCTGAGGGAGGAAGTGGAGACGGATCTCCTATCACAAATTGGATTAGCAGCAAGGATGGGAAGTGTTATCATAATGGGGGATTTTAATGATCCAGACATAGACTGGGCGCAGGGAACCGCGCATTCATTTAAGGCTCGCCAGTTCCTTAATGTCTTGCAGGACAATTTTATGGGTCAGATGGTAGACGCACCAACTAGAAATAAAACATTACTAGATCTACTGATTACCAACAATACAGACCTGATAACAGATGTGGAAATACGGGGCAATTTAGGTAACAGCGATCACAGGTCAATTAGTTTCAGTATAAATCACACAAATAGGAGACATGAAGGGAACACAAAGACACTGAATTTCAAAAGAGCCAACTTCCCTAAACTACAAACCTTGCTAAAAGGCATAAATTGGGATAAAATATTAGGAACAAAGAATACAGAGGAGAGATGGGTTTGCTTTAAGAGCATATTAAATAAGGGCATTAGCCAATGTATCCCATTGGGTAATAAATTTAAAAGAGCGAACAAACATCCTGGATGGCTTAACTCCAATGTAAAAATGCACATAAAAGCAAAGGAGAAGGCCTTCAAAAAATACAAGGTTGAGGGATCATCCACAGCATTCAGAATTTATAAAGAATGCAATAAGAAATGTAAGGGTGCAATTAGGATGGCTAAGATAGAACATGAAAGACACATAGCGGAGGAGAGCAAAAAAAATCCCAAGAAATTCTTTAAGTATGTAAACAGTAAAAAAGGGAGGACAGACCATATTGGCCCCATAAAGAATGAGGAAGGACATCTGGTTACAAAGGATGGGGAGATGGCAGAGGTATTGAATTTATTCTTCTCCTCAGTCTTCACGAGTGAATCGGGGGGCTTCAGTAACCAAAACTGCAGTGTTTATCCTCATGACACAACACAGGAAGCACCTACATGGTTAACAGAGGACGGAATTAAAATTAGACTTGAGAAACTTAACATTAATAAATCACCGGGACCAGATGGCTTGCATCCGAGGGTACTTAGGGAACTCAGTCAGGTGATTGCCAGACCGTTGTTCCTAATTTTTACAGACAGTCTATTGACTGGAATGGTACCAGCTGATTGGAGAAAAGCCAATGTAGCACCGATATTTAAAAAGGGCCCAAAAAACATCCCTGGGAATTACAGACCAGTTAGCCTAACATCAATAGTATGTAAACTCTTGGAGGGGATGATAAGGGACTATATACAAGATTTTAGTAATAAGAATGATATCATTAGCAATAATCAGCATGGATTCATGAAGAATCGTTCTTGCCAAACCAATCTATTAACCTTCTATGAGGAGGTGAGTTGCCATCTAGATAAAGGAAGGCCCGTAGACGTGGTGTATCTGGATTTTGCAAAAGCATTTGACACAGTTCCCCATAAACGTTTACTGTACAAAATAAGGTGCGTTGGCATGGACCATAGGGTGAGTACATGGATTGAAAACTGGCTACAAGGGCGTGTTCAGAGGGTGGTGATAAATGGGGAGTACTCAGAATGGTCAGGGGTGGGTAGTGGGGTCCCCCAGGGTTCTGTGCTGGGACCAATCCTATTTAATTTGTTCATAAACGACCTGGAGGATGGGATAAACAGTTCCATCTCTGTATTTGCAGACGATACTAAGCTAAGCAGGGCAATAACTTCTCCGCAGGATGTGGAAATCTTGCAAAAAGACCTGAACAAATTAATGGGGTGGGCGACTAAATGGCAAATGAGGTTCAATGTAGAAAAATGTAAAATAATGCATTTGGGTGTCAAAAATATGAATGCAATCTATACACTGGGGGGAGAACCTCTGGGGGAATCTAGGATGGAAAAGGACTTGGGGGTCCTAGTGGATGATAGGCTCAGCAATGGCATGCAATGCCAAGCTGTTGCTAATAAAGCAAACAGAATATTGGCATGCATTGAAAGGGGGATCAACTGCAGAGATAAAACGATAATTCTCCCGCTCTACAAGACTCTGGTCCGGCCGCACCTGGAGTATGCTGTCCAGTTCTGGGCACCAGTCCTCAGGAAGGATGTACTGGAAATGGAGCGAGTACAAAGAAGGGCAACAAAGCTAATAAAGGGTCTGGAGGATCTTAGTTATGAGGAAAGGTTGCGAGCACTGAACTTATTCTCTCTGGAGAAGAGACGCTTGAGAGGGGATATGATTTCAATTTACAAATACTGTACTGGTGACCCCACAATAGGGATAAAACTTTTTCCGCAGAAGAGAGTTTAATAAGACTCGTGGCCACTCATTACAATTAGAAGAAAAGAGGTTTAACCTTAAACTACGTAGAGGGTTCTTTACTGTAAGAGCGGCAAGGATGTGGAATTCCCTTCCACAGGCGGTGGTCTCAGCGGGGAGCATTGATAGCTTCAAGAAACTATTAGATAATCACCTGAATGACCGCAATATACAGGGATATGTAATGTAATACTGACACATAATCACACACATAGGTTGGACTTGATGGACTTGTGTCTTTTTTCAACCTCACCTACTATGTAACTATGTAACTATGTAGCAGCGAGGGAGATGTTGTCGGCACTCCTGCTGCCAATGGTCTTTCTTCTATAGCAACAGGAGCACATTCACGCTGCAGAGGTTCCCATCCTGTACAGAGGTAAAGAGGTTCAAGGGTTAAGTTAATTGCCATGCAGAGTGGACAGCGGGGCCCACGCCCTTACTGGGGAAAGTGGAAAACTCTGGATAGGTGGATGTGGATCAGTGGCGGCTGGTGGTAATTTATTTTTGGCGGGGCGGCAAACAGTGACACACCCCCTCCCTTCCCCCTGTCCGGTCGGGCTTCACAAACATTTTATGAACATTTTATGGCCCATCTCCCCACCTTTTGGGCCATCCCCACCCAGGGATTGGAGGAGACTCCATAAATATTCAGGCCTAGTCTCTGCTCTTCCGCCCTCTATGTTCTAGAACCCTCCAGCCAGTTCCAGAAGCAAGGAGAGAACCAGCCCTTGGAGCTCTGAACAGCACAATACCAATTAAGGCTCCTCTGCCTATAGAAGAGCTAAAACTAAATGTATCTACTCTGTACACCAGAGGGTGCTACACAAATAACAACAACAACAAAAAAGTATAAAAAGCAAGAATGGGATAAAAATGGCCAACAATGTCTGACAAATCCTACTTGAATTGTACAGAGATCTTGTCTGACGAGTCATTTTAAAGATTGCATGTTTTTAAGTTTCTATTTGCCATCTTTCCCCCCAAAATCTCTCCATCTAAATGGAAATTGGAGTCTCCGTCTTTGTCTTTGCTGGTAATGGGAGAGCTGAAGAGGAATTGTCGGGGCAATTAAAAGACGGATTTGGAATCAGGGCTGTGTGAAGATTTGTAATAATGTTCAGTGTGTGCGGGGTGATCCTATTAATAGAATAAAACACTAGTCATATATTTTCTTTAACTTGGTAAAAGTCATTTCCTTAAATCGAAGTCTATTTAATTCGAAGATTAGGAACTCAAAAGTGATTTAGTGCTTCACTTGTAATCAAGTCTAGTGACCTTGTTTTACCTCCAGTAGTGAGATCTCTTGGTCTTTTGGATGTGGCTGTCTACTTTGAGATGTTCACGTTCCTGTTACATTCTCCATAATAAAAAAAAAAACAATAATAATACAATAACAGGGATGATGGGAACCACTCATAATGGGCACCGCAGGTGTGCAGACCCGGGAACCTGGCACAGGGATGGTGGGAACCCCTCATAATGGGTGCAGCAGGTGTACAGACCCGGGAACTCAGCACAGGGATGGTGGGAGCCCCTCATAATGGGTGCAGCAGGTGTACAGACCCGGGAACTCGGCACAGGGATGGTGGGAGCCCCTCATAATGGGCACCGCAGGTGTGCAGACCCGGGAACCTGGCACAGGGATGGTGGGAACCCCTCATAATGGGTGCAGCAGGTGTACAAACCCGGGAACTCAGCACAGGGATGGTGGGAGCCCCTCATAATGGGTGCAGCAGGTGTACAGACCCGGGAACTCAGCACAGGGATGGTGGGAGCCCCTCATAATGGGTGCAGCAGGTGTACAGACCCGGGAACTCAGCACAGGGATGGTGGGAGCCCCTCATAATGGGCACCGCAGGTGTGCAGACCCGGGAACCTGGCACAGGGATGGTGGGAACCCCTCATAATGGGCGCAGCAGGTGTACAGACCCGGGAACTCAGCACAGGGATGATGGGAACCCCTCATAATGGGTGCAGCAGGTGTACAGACCCGGGAACTCGGCACAGGGATGGTGGGAACATGTCATAATGGACACAGCAGGTGTACAGACCCAGGAACCCAGCATGGGGATGGTGGAAAACCACTAATAATGGGCACCGCAGGTGTACAGACCCAGGAACTCAGCACAGGGATGGTGGGAACCCCTCATAATGGGTGCAGCAGGTGTACAGACCCGGGAACTCAGCACAGGGATGGTGGGAACATGTCATAATGGACACAGCAGGTGTACAGACCCAGGAACCCAGCATGGGGATGGTGGAAAACCATTAATAATGGGCACAGCAGGTGTGCAGACCCGGGAACTCAGCACAGGGATGGTGGGAACCCCTCATAATGGGTGCAGCAGGTGTACAGACCCGGGAACTCAGCACAGGGATGGTGGAAACCCCTCATAATGGGTGCAGCAGGTGTACAGACCTGGGAACTCAGCACAGGGATGGTGGGAACCCCTCATAATGGGCACAGCGGATGTACAGACCCAGAAACTAAGCACAGGGATGGTTGAACCCCTCATAATGGGCACAGCAGGTGTACAGAGCCAGGAACTCAGCACAGGGATAATGGGATAACCCCTCATAATAACTCAGCACAGGGATGGTAGTAGAAGATAATTCACGAAACAATTGGTTTGTTGGCTTATATACTTAAAAAAAAATGGTTGCACTCTTTCACACTGATGGCTGATGCCATTATTTTGGCATCACTCTATGTGTGATTCTAACTTCTGGTCTTTTTGTTAGATATGATTATTACTGTTTATGAAAAGATTGGTTGAGCAAGGGTCTTTTACAAGTCTGGGAAGCACAATCTCATGTCTCTGGGTCGCCTTAGCATAATTTATGTTTGATAGGGTCGATGTGGGGGAGGGGGGGGGTGGGATTAGGGGTTAAAATACCACTGTGGCGAGGAGGGGAACAGTTTAGGGTTACAATGGAAGGGTCTTTCATACAAATATACTTTAAAGGGCTGGACGAGTTATAATAAAGGCTGAGTTTAGATCAGGGATAGGGATAAGGTAGGATAGTAGTGGATAGGTTTAGGTCTAGGGTTATTTATTTATTTTACTTATTTCAGGTACTTATATAGCGCCTTCAATTTACGCAGCGCTTTACATATACATTGTACATGCACATCAGTCCCTACCCTCAAGGAGCTTACAATCTAAGGTCCCTAACTCACATTCATACATACTAGGGACAATTTAGACAGGATCCAATTAACCTACCAGCATGTCTTTGGAATGTGGGAGGAAACCGGAGTACCCGGAGGAAACCCACGCAGGCACAGGGAGAACATGCAAACTCCAGGCAGGTAGTGTCGTGGTTGGGATTCGAACCAGCAACCCTTCTTACTGCTAGGCGAAAGTGCTATCCACTACACCACTGTACCCCGTTGGGGTAAGGATATAGCTAGGGTTAGACATAGAAGTGTTAAGAAGAAGGCATTGTACGAATAGTGCTAGGGTTTGGGAAGAGTTAGGATGGTACTAGGTTTGGGGTTACAGTGGAAAGATTACTCCAACAAAGACCTTGTTAGGTAAGGTATGGTCTGGATTTAAGTTATTATTAGAGTAGGGTAGGTGCTTGTGTTAAGGTAGGATATGGGAAGAGCTACATTTAAGGCTAGGGTTGGGGTACATTCTTTGTGTTACAAATAGTCAATCCTGGTCAAGGCTGAACCCTTGACACTGGATTACCCGGGCATTATGAGTTTTCTAAAACAAGAGCAGAACACAAGCTGCTTCCTTTCGGACTCTCTGTCTCCAACTGAAACCTCAGAAAGAGTCATACAGAGAGAAGGAAGAAGTCACTGCTCTAGGCGATGGGGGGGGAGGGTCCAGAGGTAGAGATAGTCAGTGCGGAACATATTCCAGAGGCTAAAAGAAAAAAGAAGGAGGAAGACACAGCTTCCTCTAAAGGAGTGGGATTTTTAATGGAGGTATAAACATCTGTTATCAAGGTAACCACACAATAATGAAATTAGTTTAAGAAAAAATATTAAATTTATTATCGCATAACAGCATAAAAATCACATAGTCATAAGATTTAGACAGAAAGTGATACTTGATTTAAGAAACAACAATAAGATGCTTGTTGTCAACACAGGCCTCCTATTTCTCCCCAGTGCAGTGTATGGTGCATATCAAGGCACCTATTGGAACCTGTGATATATTGAGGACACTGAGCTTATTAGATGGATTATTGGTTTTATCCAATCCCTTGGCTAAACACGCAATTCGATACTCCCACTATCCTACCCTGGTGGATCTGACTTCCACTGGGTTTTGTTTGTAGTTGGTTGGTTTCCTTTGGCCGGATCCCCTGCCTAATATTACGCTGTGATTGTCTGGGATAGCATTTTGAGGTCTCAATTCGGATGAAACTATAGATGTATGCGGTCTCCCTGCATATCCAAGCATCTTATTGTTGTTTCTTATATCAAGTATCACTTTCTGTCTCAATCTTATGACTATGTGATTTTTATGCTGTTATGCGATAATAAATTTAATATTTTTTCTTAAACTAATTTCATTATTGTGTGGTTACCTTGATAACAGATGTGTATACTTCCATTAAAAATCCCACACCTTTAGAGGAAGCTGTGTCTCCCTCATTCTTTTTTCTTTTATTCATCATCAGGGATTTGGAGATAACAATCTGTTGCTGAAAAGTGTCCAATTATCTTTTTCTTTATATATATTCCAGAGGGTAGTGTTGGGGGCATTAGTGGTAGGTTGACCAAAGCACATAAACCCAAGGTAAGTATAGTAGCAAGTCCTACTGTAGTTGCAATCTCAGAACACCCAATAAGAGGATAATATGCGACCGGTCTAAACTACATGGCATGTTCACCAATGCCAGGAGCCTGGCGGACAAGATGGGTGAACTAGAGATACTATTGTACGAGGAGGATTTTAACAGCTTTCATGATTGGCTGGCAAACATTTAAGGGTATACCCTTTATCGCAAGGATAGAGAGGGTAAAAAAGGGAGAGGGGTATTCCTATATATTAAGAATAATGTACAAATGAATGTGAGAGATGACATCACTGAGGGAGCTAGGGAGGAAGTGGAATCCTTATGGGTAGAGCTCCAAAGGGATGAAGCTAAGGGGAAAATAATACTGGGAGTATGCTATAGGCCCCCTAACCTGAGGGAGGAAGTGGAGACGGATCTCCTATTACAATTTGGATTAGCAGCAAGGATGGGAAGTGTTATCATAATGGGGGATTTTAACTATCCAGACATAGACTGGGCATTCATCTAAGGCTCGCCAGTTCCTAAATGTCTTGCAGGACAATTTTATGGGTCAGATGGTAGATGCACCAACTAGAAATAAAGCATTACTGGATCTACTGATTACCAACAATACAGACCTGATCACGGATGTGGAAATACGGGGCAATTTAGGTAACAGCGATCACGGGTCAGTTAGCTTCAGTATAAATCACACAAGGGGAATACAAAGACACTGAATTTCAAAAGAGCCAACTTCCCTAAACTACGAACCTTGCTAGAAGGTATACATTGGGATAAAATCCTAGAAACAAGGAACACGGAGGAGAGATGGGTTTGCTTTAAGAGCATTTTAAATAAGGGCAGTAGCCAATGCATCCCATTGGGTAATAAATTTAAAAGAGCGAACAAAAGTCCTGGATGGCTTAACTCCAATGTAGAAATGCATATAAAAGCAAAGGAGAAGGCCTTAAAAAAATACAAGGCTGAGGGATTATCATCAGCATTCAGACTTTATAAAGAATGCAACAAGAAATGTAAGGGTGCAATAAGGGATAGAACATGAAAGACACATAGCGGAGGAGAGCAAAAAAAAATATCCCAAGAAATTCTTTAAGCATGTAAACAGTAAAAAAGGGAGGACAGACCATATTGGCCCCATAAAGAATGAGGAAGGACATCTGGTTACAAAGGATGAGGAGATGGTGAAGGTATTGAATTTATTCTTCTCCTCAGTCTTCATGAGGGAATCGGGGGGCTTCAGTAACCAAAACTGCAGTGTTTATCCTCATGACACAACACAGGGAGCATCTCCATGGTTATCAGAGGACAGAATTAAAATTAGACTTGAGAAACTTAACATTAATAAATCACCGGGACCAGATGGCTTGCACCCGAGGGTACTTAGGGAACTCAGTCAAGTAATTGCCAGACCTTTGTTCCTAATTTTTACTGACAGTCTACTGACTGGAATGGTACCAGCTGATTGGAGAAAAGCCAATGTAGCACCAATATTTAAAAAGGGCCCAAAATACATCCCTGGGAATTACAGACCAGTTAGCCTAACATCAATAGTATGTAAACTCTTGGAGGGGCAGATAAGGGACTATATACAAGATTTTAGTAATGAGAATGGTATCATTAGCAGTAATCAGCATGGATTCATGAGGAATCGTTCTTGTCAAACCAATCTACTAACCTTCTATGAGGAGGTGAGTTGCCATCTAGGTAAAGGAAGGCCCGTAGACGTGGTGTATCTGGATTTTGCAATAGCATTTGACACAGTTCCCCATAAACGTTTACTGTACAAAATAAGGTGCGTTGTTATGGACCATAGGATGAGTACATGGATTGAAAACTGGCTACAAGGGCGAGTTCAGAGGGTGGTGATAAATGGGGAGTACTCGGAATGGTCAGGGGTGGGTAGTGGGGTTCCCCAGGGTTCTGTGCTGGGACCAATCCTATTTAATTTGTTCATAAACGACCTGGAGGATGGAATAAACAGTTCAATCTCTGTATTTGCGGATGATACTAAGCTAAGCAGGGCAATAACTTCTCCGCAGGATGTAGAAACCTTGCAAAAAGATCTGAACATATGAATGGGGTGGGCAACTACATGGCAGATGAGGTTCAATGTAGAAAAATGTAAAATAATGCATTTGGGTGGCAAAAATATGAATGCAATCTATAGACTGGGGGGAGAACCTCTGGGGGGGATCTAGAATGGAAAAGGACCTGGGGGTCCTAGTAGATGATAGGCTCAGCAATGACAAGCTGCTGCTAACAAAGCAAACAGAATATTGGCATTAAAAAGGGGATTAATTCCAGAGACAAAACGATAATTCTCCCGCTCTACAAGACTCTGGTCCGGCCGCACCTGGAGTATGCTGTACAGTTCTGGGCACCAGTCCTCAGGAAGGATGTACTGGAAATGGAGCGACTACAAAGAAGGGCAACAAAGCTAATAAAGGGTCTGGAGGATTTTAGTTATGAGGAAAGGTTGTGAGCACTGAACTTATTCTCTCTGGAGAGGAGACGCTTGAGAGGGGATATGATTTCAATATACAAATACCGTACTGGTGACCCCACAATAGGAATAAAACTTTTTCGTGGAAGGGAGTTTAACAAGACTCGTGGCTACTCATTAAAATTAGAAGAAAAGAGGTTTAACCTTAATCTATGAAGAGGGTTCTTTACTGTAAGAGCGGCAAGGATGTGGAATTCCCTTCCACAGGCGGTGGTCTCAGCGGGGAGCATCGATAGTTTCAAAAAACTATTAGATAAGCACCTGAACGACCGCAACATACAGGGATATGTAATGTAATACTGACACATAATCACACACATAGGTTGGACTTGATGGACCTGTGTCTTTTTTCAACCTCACCTACTATGTAACTATGAATCATTCACATGTGTATGTAAAATTTAAGCTTGAGCTACGGAGCTGTGTTTTTCCTTCTACAGAGGAGGTAAAGAGGGCCTGGAAAACATGTACATCTATGAACAGAATATGTAGTATTGGATTTTGTGTGGACATATATACAGTATCCTACAAAAGTAAGTACACCCCTCAGTCACATTTGTGTAAATCTTTTCTTCTATCTTTTCATGTGACAACACTGAAGAAATGACACTTTGCTACAATGTAAAGTAGTGAGTGTACAGCTTGTATAAGAGTGTAAATTTGCTGTCCCCTCAAAATAACTCAACACACAGCCATTAATGTCTAAACTGCTGGCAACAAAAGTGAGTACACCCCTAAGTGAAAATGTCCAAATTGGGCCCAATTAGCCATTTTTCCTCCCCGGTGTCATGTGACTCGTTAGTGTTAAAAGGTCTCAGGTGTGAATGGGGAGCAGGTGTGGTAAATTTGGTGTTATCGCTCTCACTCTCTCATACTGGTCACTGGAAGTTCAACATGGCACCTCATGGCAAAGAACTCCCTGAGGATCTGAAAAAAAAGAATTGTTGCTCTACATAAAGATGTCAGAGGCTATAAGAAGATTGAAGACCCTGAAACTGAGCTGCAGCACGGTGGCCAAGACCATACAGCGGTATAACAGGACAGATTCCACTCAGAACAGGCCTCACCATGGTCGACCAAAGAAGTTGTCTTTGGGAAATAGACGTATGAGTGCTGACAGCATTGCTGCAGAGGTTGTAGGGGTGGGGGGTCAGCCTGTCAGTGCTCAGACCATACGCCGCACACTGCATCAAATTGGTCTGCATGGCTGTCATCCCAGAAGGAAGCCTCTTCTAAAGATGATGCACAAGAAAGCCCACAAACAGTTTGCTGAAGACAAGCAGACTAAGGACATGGATTACTGGAACCATGTCCTGTGGTCTGATGAGACCAAGATAAACTTATTTGGTTCAGATGGTGACAAGCGTGTGTGGGGGCAACCAGGTGAGGAGGACAAAGACAAGTGTGTCTTGTCTACAGTCAAGCACGGTGGTGGGAGTGTCATGGTCTGGGGCTGCATGAGTGCTGCCGGCACTGGGGAGCTACAGTTCATTGAGGGAACCATGAATGCTAAACAGTGGTGGCCCGTCCATAGGGGGCACCTGGGCGCCGCCCCCCCTCCAGGCAGTCAAAAAAAAAAGTTTAAAAAAATAAAATAAATTTTTAATACTGGCCCTTTAAATATAAAAAAAATACAAAAAAAGGTCCATAAGTGCACTGTGTTCGGACACCGGACACAGTGCGACACCGCACACAGTGCACTTATGGGAAGCGCCACGTCTATGCAATCACAAGATTGCAGACGTGGCGATGCATTTGCGGGCATCTAGCCCGCCTTCTGGTGCTTTCCGAAGCGCCGAGTAGCTTCCGCCCGGCGCTTGTAGTATATATTACTACGGCCGGCCGGTTTGATTGACATCTCTGTTTGATGTCACTTCCTGTTTTCTCTGTCTCATTGCGCCCAAGAGAGAGAGGAAACAGGAAGTATGAGAACTGAAGACTGACTCTCCGGGCACTGGAATCTGGCTGGTGATCCCTCCATCCACACCAACAGCATGACAGAGGACACGGAGAATGATGAGGATGGCCGGCCGGGGAAGGTGAGGAGTTTTATCAGCCGCTCTAATGGCCTCCTCCCCTCCCACCCCACTCAAATTAAAGCCGTCCATTCAGAGACTGATCACCTAATGAGAATCCAACCCCATCCCATAATGACAGCAACAAAGCTTACAATCTGAGGTGTTGTCTCTGGCCAGGAGTGGGTGTCTGCAGCATGATGTCCTACACATAACTACACATATGTTTGGGCTGCTCTATGTGTATGTCATGTTATATAGCATTTTATGTACAGGGCATGCTATGTAGGACATGCTATGTGGAGGACTTGCTGTGCAACTCATGATTTGTGGAGGATATGCTATGGGTAAAAAATTGTAGGCATAGGACATGTTATGTGGACGACATTATGTGCAGGACGTGCTATATGTGGGACATGCTATGTGTAGGACATGTTATGTGGAGAACACGCAATGTATATGTCATGCTATGTATATGTTGTGCTATGTGAAGGACATGTTATGTGTATGTCATGTTATGTGGAGGACATGTTATGTGTATGTTATGTGGAGGACATGTTATGTGTATGTCATGTTATGTGGAGGATATGTTATGTGTATGTTATGTGTACGTCATGTTATGTGTACGTCATGTTATGTGGAGGACATGTTATGTGGAGGACATGTTATGTGTATGTTATGTGTATGTCATGTTATGTGGAGGACATGTTATGTGTATGTCATGTTATGTGTACATCATGTTATGTGTATGTCATGTTATGTGGAGGACTTGTTATTTTGTATGTCATGTTATGTGTACGTCATGTTATGTGGAGGACATGTTATGTGTATGTCATGTTATGTGTACATCATGTTATGTGTATGTCATGTTATGTGGAGGACTTGTTATGTGTATGTTATGTGTATGTCATGTTATGTGGAGGACATGTTATGTGTATGTTATGTTATGTTATGTGGAGGACATGTTATGTGTATGTCATGTTATGTAGAGGACATGTTATGTGTATGTCATGTTATGTAGAGGACATATTACGTGTATGTCATGTTATGTGGAGGACATGTTATGTGTATGTCATGTTATGTGGAGGACATGTTATGTGTATGTCATGTTATGTAGAGGACATGTTATGTGTATGTCATGTTATGTAGAGGACATGTTATGTGGAGGACATGTTATGTGTATGTCATGTTATGTGGAGGACATGTTATGAGTATGTTATGTGTATGTTATGTGGAGGACATGTTATGAGTATGTCATTCTATGTGTAGAAGAACATGCTATGTGTAGGACATGCTATGTACATGTCATGTTATGTGAAGAAGAACATGCTATGTGTAGGACATGCTATGTACAACATGTAATTCATGGCATGTCCTACATAAGATGTTCTACATACAGCTGGCTGCATTTTGTGTGACACAGGCTGCATGTAAGGAGGGACTCCGCTGGGGACACCTGATGACATCTGGTGGCAGGCGACACGCTCAGGGCTCCCACTGATTCTGCATTATGGTGAGTTGAATGATTTCATTTTATTTTACAATGTAATAATAGAAATAATGCGCTTCAATCATCCTGACACCATAACAACCATGGTGCCGGGATGATTGAAGTGCTAACACCAGGTGTTTGGAGTATTTTTATCTGCTGATTGTTAAACTTTCTAGAATACACATATTTCCATTATTGTGTAGGATCTGGGCCTGCTGTCCCTCCATCCCTCTCTCCCTCTCCCTCCATCCCTCGTTCATCTCAGACGCTAACTACACCACCTTAGAGCCACGCCCACTATTTCGCTGAAACCATGCCCATTTTCACCAAGTGGGAGGGGTCAAAAAGGAAGAGCGGGGTCCGGCGCCCTCCCCCCATCCTAAAACTTCACCAGCCGCCACTGATGCCAACATGTACTGTGACATACTGAAGCAGAGCATGATCCACTCCCTTCAGAGACTGGGCTGCAGGGCAGTATTCCAACATGATAATGACCCCAAACACAACTCCAAGACCACCACTGCCTTGCTAAAGAAGTTGAGGGTAAAGGTGATGGACTGGCCAAGCATGTCTCCAGACCTAAACCCTATTGATCATCTGTGGGACATCCTCAAGGTGGAGGAGCGCAAGGTCTCTAACATCCACCAGCTCTGTGATGTCATCATGGGGGAGGGGAAGAGGACTCCAGTGGCAACCTGTGAAGCTCTGGTGACCTCCATGCTCAAGAGGGTTAAGGCAGTGCTGGAAAATAATGGTGGCCACACAAAATAGTCACACTTTGGGCCCAATTTGGACATTTTCATTTAGGGGTGTACTGACTTTTGTTGCCAGCGGTTTAGACATTAATGGCTGTGTGTTGAGTTATTTTGAGGGGACAGCAAATTTACACTGTTATACAAGCTGTACACTCACTACTTTACATTGTAGCAAAGTGTCATTTCTTCAGTGTTGTCATATAAAAAGATAGAAGAAAAGATTTACAAAAATGTGAGGGGTGTACTCACTTTTGTATGATACTGTAAGAGAAACTGAGTACCATAAAAACAACGTTGTTATGTACCATTAGGAAACTAACAAACACCATTCAAAATTACTCTCCACATGGGGATTCACAACGTGCAAAGATTCCAATTGCAGTTCACACGACGCGTTTCTAAAACCCTACTTCAGGAACACATGTGACATCACAGAATCAGTACACGGGAACCCGCTCCTAATCTTTAATAGAGTAATACCAGCCAGTAGGGTCGACTGTAATTCATAGAATGTGTATGTTGTCCATAGAGGTGCAAATGAGTAAGTCAAGGTGAAGCCACTGCCTCTCGGGTGGAAGATTCAGGTATTAGAAAAAAGGGGGAAGGGGGGGGTTTTTGAATACCCAGGAGAACGAAACAGATGGACTTTGTAGGCACCAATCATAAAAATCAATGTAAACTTTTATTCATACACAAATTTAAAAAGAATCACAAAAACGTAAACATTTTTTAAAAAAACGCAGTACATTGCGGAAATTGGTATTAAATGTCACTACATAAATGTATGAGAACGGATCGGGGAATAGCCCCTATACCAGAGGGAGGGATAAACCCCTTCCGTTCCCATTGAATAACCTCAAACTGATATAGCTCGGTATGGCTCTACATGTTTCGCAAATTTGAATGCTTCTTCAGGAGCTTGTTTGGGTTACCTGTAATGGGAAATAGAGAAGGACATACACCAAAAAACAAAAACAAACATACAGTAGCATATTAATATTATGCATCATCATGCATGTTCTCACAGGTCACCATATGCGTGTTGAATCTTGGGCCTTTGGGATCGCTTCCTGACGGTACTCAGTGGTTCTGATTGAGACGCACTTTTGAAAAGTCTTTATGCAAAAATAATATTAATATGCTACTGTATGTTTGTTTTTGTTTTTTGGTGTATGTCCTTCTCTATTTCCCATTACAGGTAACCCAAACAAGCTCCTGAAGAAGCATTCAAATTTGCGAAACATGTAGAGCCATACCGAGCTATATCAGTTTGAGGTTATTCAATGGGAACGGAAGGGGTTTATCCCTCCCTCTGGTATAGGGGCTATTCCCCGATCCGTTCTCATACATTTATGTAGTGACATTTAATACCAATTTCTGCAATGTACTGCGTTTTTTAAAAAAATGTTTACGTTTTTGTGATTCTTTTTAAATTTGTGTATGAATAAAAGTTTACATTGATTTTTATGATTGGTGCCTACAAAGTCCATCTGTTTCGTTCTCCTGGGTATTCAAAACCCCCCCCCCTCCCCCTTTTTTCTAAGACTTAAAATAGGACGTTGGCACTGCTCTACATATGAGACCTCCACAGTCCATCCTGTGATGAGATCTAATAACCCTCCAATCTTTTGAAGATTCAGGTATATTCAGTAAATGGCCTGTTTGGCTACAGGTTGGATTAATGTGAACTGAGTTTGTTTCTAAAACACTTATCAAGAGCCCCCTCATTGGAATATATGTGCCTTGACTACTTTGGCTACCATGCTGTCTTTACTTACTCACATTGGGTCTGGATGGCTCCCCATAGGAAAGTTGGTCCTTTTATTTTAAGATCATGTGTACAAGACCATTGGCTGTTTACTGAATATACCTGAATTTCCCACCCAAGAGGCAGTGGCTTCACCTTGCCTTACTCATTTGCACCTCTATGGACACACACCCTCACTCTGATCACACCCCCCAGATTCCCCCACCTTGATCACACCCACTAGATACCCCCACACTGATCACACACCCTGATCACACTGCCCAGATACCCCCACCCTGATCCCACCCCCCCCCCCCAACTCTGATCACACACCCTGATACCTCCTACTCTGATCACACACCCCAATACACCACCACTCTAATCACACCCCCAGATACCCCCCATGCTAGTCACACTCCCCAGATACCCCCCACTCTGATCACACACCCCCAGATACCCCCACTCTAATCACACCCCTCAGATACCCCCTCCACTCTGATCACACACACCCCAGATACCCCCCACTCTGATCACACACCCCCAGATACCCCCTCCACTCTGATCACACCCCCCCCCCCAGATACCCCCCACTCTGATCACACCCCCCCCAGATACCCCCCCCCACTCTAATCACACCCCTCAGATACCCCCCCACTCTGATCACAATCCCCCCAGATACCCCCCCAATCTGATCACAAACCCCCCAGATACCCACCCACTCTGATCACACCCCCCCCCCCCCAGATACCCCCCCCCCCCCCAGATTTCTCCACTCTGATCTCATCCCCAGATTCCCTCCACCCTGATCACACCCCCAGATACCCCCACTCTAATCACACCCCTCAGATACCCCCTCCACTCTGATCACACACCCCCAGATACCCCCCCCCACTCTGATCACACACCCCCCAGATACCCCACCACTCTGATCACACACCCCCCCAGATACCCTCCCCCCCAGATTTCTCTAATCTCATCCCCAGATTCCCTCCACCCTGATCACACCCCCAGATACCACCCCATTCCTCCACTCTGATCACACCCCTGGATCCCCCACTAGATTCCTTCACTCTGATCACAACCCCAGATGCCCTCCACTCTGATCACACCCCCAGATCCCTACACTCTGATCACACCCCCAGATACCCCCCCATTCCTTCACTCTGATCACACTCCCCCAGATACCCCCCCATCCCTCGACTCTGATCACACCCCCAGATCCCCCACCAGATCCCTACACTCTGATCACACTCCCAGATCCCCCACCAGATCCCTACACTCTGATCACACTCCCAGATACCCCCCCTATTCCTCCACTCAGATCAAACTCCCCCAGATACCCCCCCATCCCTCGACTCTGATCACACCCCCAGATCCCCCACCAGATCCCTACACTCTGATCACACCCCCAGATACCCCCCCCCCCCCCCCCCAGATCCCACCACTCTGATCACACCTCCAGATCACCCACAAGAATATCTTCAGCAGGTGCCCGCTGGCAGCAACCAGTGGGGAGTCTCCTCCACCCTGACCTTTCCCTCCGCCGGCACCCCTGGCCTGACACAAAGTCTTTTTGACCCCCCAGATCTCATATTTAAGATGACCTGTCATGCTTTTTTCTATTACAAGGGATGTTTACATTATTCCTTGTAATAGGAATAAAAGTGACACTTTTTTTTTTTAAGAACAGTGTAAAAATAAAAAATAAAAGGTAAAATACATTTTAAAAAAAACACATTTTTTAAACGCGCCCCGTCCCGCCGAGGTCGCGTGCAGAAGAGAACGCATACCTGAGTAGCGCCCGAATATGAAAACGGTGTTCAAACCACACATGTGAGATATCGCCGCGATCGGTAGAGCCAGAGCAATAATTCTAGCCCTAGACCTCCTCTGTAACCCAGAACACGCAACCTGTACAATTTTTTAAACGTCGCCTATGGAGATTTTTAAGGGTAAAAGTTTGTCGCCCTTCCACCAGCCAGGCGCAATTTTGAAGTGTGACATGTTGGGTATCAATTTTACTCGGCGTAACATTATCTTTCACAAAATAAAAAGAAAAAATTGGGCTAACTTTACTGTTGTCTTATTTTTTTATTAAAAAAAAGTGTATTTTCTCCCCCAAAAAAGTGCGCTTGTAAGACCGCTGCATGAATACGGTGTGATAGAAAGTAATGCAACGAGCGCCTATTTATTCTCTAGGGTGTAAGAAAAAAAAATGTATAATGTTTGGGGGTTCTAAGTAATTTTCTAGCAAAAAAAAAAAACTGATTTTAACAACAAATCTAAGAAAGAGGCTCGGCCCCTAAGTGGTGTTAATGTTTATGTAAACCTGGTCACTAAAATATCTCCAAACCAACTATTGGCTCTGCTTGATTTTTAGATGTACGGAGCGGGAATAATGCGCACACACGTCGGCTCATTGCTTGCCGCAGAATTGTCTTATTAACAATTGTGTACATTTTAGGGGGAATTTCTACAAAACAACTGAGAGAGAAAGAAAAATAAACTAATCTCAGAAGAATGCATTTGGCTCTCTGCTATTGTAAGTGGAGATCACTTAGCAGAATTGCAGTGTAGAGCTTTTCCAGATATGAACCGGAGTGGAAATTGTAAATAGACTTTGTAAATGGAAATGTTGGTGAATATAAAGAGAGAGCAGGTAATAATCACAGCATGCTGATAACAACAATACACGTTCGGTATCCCTTTAATCGGCACAAATGTTACAATGTGTTTACAGTTTACTGTTTGCAGAATGTTTTTTAGGAGTAATTGAAGAAAATTATTTATTTTCTCCTGTTTTTTCTCAGTGTTTCCCCCGAATAATAAACATACCGAATAATATGTTATATTAAAGATGACTAAAGAAAGGAAGTCTGATCTTTATCCAGATAAAAAAAAAAATAGAGCAACATTTCTGTGCTAATACACATGCGGTGGAATCCAAACACTGCAATGAAGGTCCCTTCTAAAAGCAGACATTTCTATTTTAACTGGATTGGCTGCTTTAAAACCCAATTCCAGGTATGGCATTTTTTTTTTTTTAAATAGTTACAGTGCCTTGAAAAAGTATTCATACCCCTTGACATTTTCCACATTTTCTCATGTTACAACCAAAAACGTAAATGTATTTTATTGGGATTTTATGTGATAGACCAACACAAAGTGTCACATAATTGTGAAGTGGAAGGAAAATGATAAATGATACAAATAAATATGTGAAAGTGTGAGGGGGGGGGGGGGGGGATTTGTATGGCGCCCCCCGGAGTCAATACTTTGTAGAACCCCTTTCTCTACAAGTCTTTTTGGGGATGTCTCTACCAGCTTTGCACATCTAGAGAGGACATTTCTGCCCATTCTTCTTCTTGGCAAAATATCTCAAGCTCTGTCAGATTGGATGGAGAGCGTCTGTGAACAGCAATTTTCAAGTCTTGCCACAGATTCTCAATGTGATTTAGGTCTGGACTGTGACTGGGCCATTCTAACACATGAATATGCTTTGAACGAAACCATTCCATTGTAGCTCTGGCTGGATGTTTCGGGTCGTTGTCCTGCTGGAAGATGAACCTCCGCCCCGGTCTCAAGTCTTTTGTAGATTCTAACAGGTTTTCTTCTAAGATTGTCCTGTATTTGTCTCCATCCATCTTCCCATCAACTCTGACCAGCTTCCCTGTCCCTGCTGAAGAAAAGCATCCCCACCACATGATGCTGCCTCCACCATGTTTCACGGTGGGGATGGTGTGTTCAGGGTGATGTGCAGTGTTAGTTTTCCCCACACATTGCGTTTTGCCTTTAGGCCAAAGAGTTCAAGTTTGGTCTCCTCTGACCAGATCACCTTCTTCCACATGTTTGCTGTGTCCTCCACATGGCTTCTCACAAACTACAAACAGGACTTCTTATGACTTTCTTTCTCCAATGTCTTTCTTCTTGTCACTCTTCCATAAAGGGCAGATTTGTGGAGAACACGACTAATAGTTGTCCTGTGGACAGATTCTCCCACCTGAGCTGTGGATCTCTGCAGCTCCTCCAGAGTTACCATGGACCTCTTGGCTCTTCTCTGATGAATGCTCTCCTTGCCCGGCCGGTCAGTTTAGGTGGACGGCCATGTCTTGGTAGGTTTGCAGTTGTGCCATACTCCTTTCCATTTTCCGATGATGGATTGAACAGAGCTCCGTGAGATGTTCAAAGCTTGGGAGATTTTTTAATAACCTAACCCTGCTTTATACTTCTCCACAACTTTATCCCTGACCCGTCTGGTGTGTTCCTTGGCCTTCATGATGCTGTTTGTCCACTAAGGTTCTCTAACAAACCTCTGAGGGCTTCACAGAACAGCTGTATTTATACTGTGATTAAATTACACACAGGTGGACTCTATTTACTAATCAGGTGACTTCTGAAGGCAATTGGTCCCCCTAGATTTTAGTTAGGGGTATCAGAGTAAAGGGGGCTGAATACAAATGCCCCCCCCCACACTTTTCACATATTTATTTGTAAAAAATGTTGAAAACCATTTATCATTTTTCTTCCACTTCACAATTATGTGCCACTTTGTGTTGGTCTATCACATAAAATCCCAAACAAATACATTTACGTTTTTGGTTGTAACATGACAAAATGTGAAAAATTTCAAGGGGTATGAATACTTTTTCAGGCACTGTCTATTGTTCCACCTTGGACCCCACTATATATATACCATACCTGTGGGATCTCTCTAGAACAGTGTTCTCAAACTGTGTGGCAGGGCACATTTGCAGGTGTGCCGTGGGGAGCCTGGGAGCCGTCACTGTAACAGTCGTGCGCGGCGGCCAGCCGCTGTTGCATTCTGGGAGTTGTAGTCCGCGCTCAAGCGCAGAGGAAACTACAACTCCCAGAAACTGGAGTCTTGGAGGCAGGGCATGCAAGGGAGTCGGGACGCGTGACTGGCTCGGACTGCGCGGCTAGGCGCTGGCAGCAACTTTACCCCAGGACCAGGAGCATCACCCCCCTAGTAGGCCATGGCATGAAAGGAACTGCTGAGCTGAGTTACCAGGTGAGAGACCCTGACATCCCCAGCTGACCCCCTCCTCCCATTAAAAATCCACCCCACCTGCTGAAATCACCCCTCCCATCTAAAATGTTTGCCCCCCTCATTCCCCCTAGCTCAAATTCTCTCTCCCCATAGCACAAATCACCCCCCCCCCCCAAAAAAAAATCCCCCTCCCAGCACAAATCCTCTCCTACCACTCCAAATCCCCCCCCCCGCAGTACAAATAATTCTCCTCTCCCAATCCTCCAACCTAGCAATAACCCCCCCCCCCCCACACACACACAAATTTCTCCTACTATCACAAGTACCCCCCAATGGTTTGCATTCATTGAGAAAATGGTGCCCATGCCCAGTGCCGGGACAAGTCCAAAATGTGCCCCCCATAGATGTATGAGCATTACAGTATGTGTCAGCAAAAATCCCTTCCCCCACAAAAAAATCAAGCACTTGTTTGCATGCTCGCCCCCTAAGCAAAAATGTCCCCTCCTCCCATAGTTACACAGTTAAATAGCAGGTGAGGTTGAAAAAAGACACAAGTCCATCAAGTCCAACCTATGTGTGTGATTATATGTCAGTATTACATTGTATATCCCTGTATATTGCGGTCATTCAGGTGATTATCTAATAGTTTCTTGAAACTATCGATGCTCCCCGCTGAGACCACCGCCTGTGGAAGGGAATTCCACATCCTTGCCGCTCTTACAGTAAAGAACCCTCTACGTAGTTTAAGGTTAAACCTCTTTTCTTCTAATTGTAATGAGTGACCACGAGTCTTATTAAACTCTCTTCTGCGAAAAAGTTTTATCCCTATTGTGGGGTCACCAGTACAGTATTTGTATATTGAAATCATATCCCCTCTCAAGCGTCTCTTCTCCAGAGAGAATAAGTTCATTGCTCACAACCTTTCCTCATAACTAAGATCCTCCAGACCCTTTATTAGCTTTGTTGCCCTTCTTTGTACTCACTCCATTTCCAGTACATCCCTCCTGAGGACTGGTGCCCAGAACTGGACAGCATACTCCAGGTGCGGCCGGACCAGAGTCTTGTAGAGCGGGAGAATTATCGTTTTATCTCTGCAGTTGATCCCCCTTTTAATGCCAATATTCTGTTTGCTTTATTAGCAGCAGCTTGGCATTGCATGCCATTGCTGAGCCTATCATCTACTAGGACCCCCAGGTCCTTTTCCATCCTAGATTCCCCCAGAGGTTCTCCCCCCAGTGTATTGATTGCATTCAGATTTTTGCCACCCAAATGCATTATTTTACATTTTTCTACATTGAACCTCATTTGCCATGTAGTTGCCCCTCCCCCATTCATTTGTTCAGATCTTTTTGCAAGATTTCCACATCCTGCGGAGAAGTTATTGCCCTGCTTAGCTTAGTATCGTCTGCAAATACAGAGATTGAACTGTTTATCCCATCCTCCAGGTCGTTTATGAACAAATTAAATAGGATTGGTCCCAGCACAGAACCCTGGGGAACCCCACTACCCACCCCTGACCATTCTGAGTACTCCCCATTTATCACCACCCTCTGAACTCGCCCTTGTAGCCAGTTTTCAATCCATGTACTCACCCTATGGTCCATGCCAACGGACCCTATTTTGTACAGTAAACGTTTATGGGGAACTGTGTCAAATGCTTTTGCAAAATCCAGATACACCACATCTACGGGCCTTCCTTTATCTAGATGGCAGCTCACCTCCTCATAGAAGGTTAATAGATTGGTTTGGCAAGAACGATTCTTCATGAATCCATGCTGATTACTGCTAATGATACCGTTCTCATTACTAAAATCTTGTATATAGTCCCTTATCATCCCCTCCAAGAGTTTACATACTATTGATGTTAGGCTAACTGGTCTGTAATTCCCAGGGATGTTTTTTGGGCCCTTTTTAAATATTGGTGCTACATTGGCTTTTCTCCAATCAGCTGGTACCATTCCAGTCAATAGACTGTCTGTAAAAATTAGGAACAACGGTCTGGCAATCACCTGACTGAGTTCCCTAAGTACCCTCGGGTGCAAGCCATCTGGTCCCGGTGATTTATTAATGTTAATTTTCTCAAGTCTAATTTTAATTCTGTCCTCTGTTAACCATGTAGGTGCTTCCTGTGTTGTGTCATGAGGATAAACACTGCAGTGTACAAATGCCCCCCCCCTCTGAAATCACCCCACCCAGCACAAATCTTTGCCCCCCATTCCCCCCCCCAGCTCAAATCCTCTCTCCCTATATCCCCCTAGCACAAATCCCCCCCCCCCACTTTCAGTACAAATTTCCCTCCTCCAATCCCACAACTTAGCCTTAATCATCCCTACTAGAACAAATCCCCTCCCCCCAAAAAAGAAAAAAAAAATATTTCCCCTCTACCATTTTAATTTTATAGCACAAACCCCCCAAATACCCCCTCCTAGCACAAATTCTCTTCCCTCATCCCCCCCTCCCAACACAAATCCCCCCCAAATCACCACTCCTAGCACACCTCCCCAAAGTTTCCCTCCTAAAGCAATTCTTACCCCCTGCCCCCCCCCTCCCCCCCAATTCCCTTTCTCAACACAAATCCCCTCCCCCCAAATCTCCTTGTGGTGAACCATGATTAAGCTCCGAGGGGCGAGTGAAACGCGTTGGAGACCTGGCCTGGCGGGAGCCCAGACTGAGGCTGCCATTCATTCCAATGCCAGTGGGTCTGCATTGATGTGCATGGGATCCATCCTTTGTTCAACCATTGTTTGGGGGCAAAGACAAGCTCCTTTCCTGGCCGGCACTCACAGTGGAGGACACAGGATTGCTTTCCCCTGTAGCCTGAGCGGCACACATTTTTCATTTAGTAAATCCCCCCCCCCCCCCATACCGTCTTGTGTCAGAAGCGAGGTTGGTGGTGGAGATGGTGTAATGGTACAAAAAACATTTTCTTGGGGAATGTTGGGCTCCCAAATGCAAATTTGCTTTGTAGAATTTGTTCCATATTCAGCAAAAGGGGTCCTACCTGTCAAAAGGCTTAATAAAGTACACCGCTAGGTCAAAATT
Source organism: Lithobates septentrionalis (assembly GCA_037952835.1). NCBI lineage: Eukaryota > Metazoa > Chordata > Amphibia > Anura > Ranidae > Lithobates > Lithobates septentrionalis. The sequence goes on along the minus strand of JBBDGP010004377.1, from coordinate 104,898 downwards.
TTGTTGACAGCTGACCATCACACCTACCTATAGTGCCAAAGGTATGTGGACCCCTCCAAATGATGGAGTTCAGGTGTTTATAGTAATAGATGCTGTTAATGCTACAACATACAAAGACATTGTAGACGATTGTGCTCTTCCAACCTTGTGGTGAAAGTTTGGTGAAGACCCTTTTCTGTTCCAGCATGACTGTGCCCCTGTGTACAAAGCCAGCTCCATAAAGACATGGTGTGACCAGTTTGGTGTGGAGGAACTTGAGTGTCCTGTACAGAGCCCTGACCTCAACCCGACTGAACACCTTGGGGATGGATTGGGACATTGATTGTAGGCCAGGTCTTCTCATCCAACATCAGTCCTGTCCTTGAAAGTTAATGATTAAAGAACTCTATCAATAATGGTAATGGGGTCATCCTACTCCAAAAAGATACTTTATATGGTCCAAAGGATGTGAACTCGCCACCAAACGATGGCGTTAAGGTGTCTCCAGTAAAGGGTCTTGTTAATACTCCATCATACAAAGACATTGTAGACAATTGTGCTCTTCCAACTTTCTGGTAACAGTTTGGTGAAGACCAATTTCTGTTCCAGCATGACTGTGCCCTGTGTACAAGGCCAGCTCCATAAAGACATGGATTGAACAATTTGGTGTGGAGGAACTCGTGTATCCTGCACAGAGCCCTGACCTCAACCCTACTGAACACATTTGGGATGAATTGGAACATTGGTTGTGAGCCAGATCTTCTCATCCAACATCAGTACCTGAGCTCAGAAATGTTCCTTTGGCTTAATGGGTTCAAAGTCCCACAGAAACACTCCAAAATTTTGGAGGTAAGCCTTCCCAAAGGGGTGGAGCCAGCTACATAAAGACATAACCAGTTTGGTGTGAAGGAACTCAAGTGTCCTGCACAGAGTCGGAACCTCAACCCTACTGAAGACCTTTGGGATGGATTGGGACATTGATTGTAGGCCAGGTCTTCTCATCCAACAATAGTCCTGTCCTTGAAAGTTCATATTTAAAGAACTCTATCAATAATGGTAATGGGGTCATCCTACTCCAAAAAGATACTTTATATGGCCCAAAGGATGTGGACTCTCCACCAAACAATGGCGTTCAGGTGTCTCCAGTAAAGGGTCTTGTTAATAATACTCCATCATACAAAGACATTGTAGACAATTGGGCTCTTCCAACTTTCTGGTAACAGTTTGGTGAAGACCAATTTCTGTTCCAGCATGACTGTGCCCTGTGTACAAAGTCAGCTCCATAAAGACATGGATTGAACAATTTGGTGTGGAGGAACTTGAGTGTCCTGCACAGAGCCCCGACCTCAACCCTACTGAACACCTTTGGGATGAATTGGAACATTGATTGTGAGCCCGATCTTCTCATCCAACATCAGTACCTGACCTCACAAATATTCTTTTGGCTTAATGGGTTCAAAATCCCACAGAAACACTCCAGAATTCTGGAGGTAAGCCTTCCCAAAAGAGTGGAGCCAGCTACATAAAGACATAACCAGTTTGGTGTGAAGGAACTCAAGTGTTCTGCACAGAGCCAGAACCTCAACCCTACTGAAGACCTTTGGGATGAACTGGAACACTAACTGTGAACCCGACATTACAAACGGGCACAAATTCCTACAGACACCCTCCAAAATCTTGGGGAAAGCCTTCCCAGGAGAGCGGAGGATGGTATAACCACAAATTGGGATTGACTCTATATTAATGGATGTGATTTTGGAATAGAGGTCCAGCAAGCCCATATAGATGTGATGGCCGGGAGCCCACAAACCTTTGGTCATATGTTGATTTTAATTTGGGTTAAACAGAAGCTGAAGAAGACAAAACAAACTCTCTCTTGGTGACCTTTGCTCTTCTTATGATAGAGCCCTCTTCAACAAAGTCCCCAAGCTGTTCTGATCCTCCAAGTCCGGCAGACACCTTAATATTCAGAAGTTCACAGCTGAATGACATTGATACTTGTATTTTCAAAACAGCTTATGAGAGTTGCTGTAGAACCTCATTTCCAAAGCCGGGAAGGTAGGTGATGTTCTGCTGAGAGGTAAGCCAAAGTAATTAAATTATGATTATAAGCCAGAGCCATAATCTCAGCAGCGGCTCGGATGCCATGAATTCAAACACACCTGGACAAGGAAAGCATCGCTCGCTCGAAATGTGAATTGGGTTGGAAGTTACCAGGGAAACTGATAGTTTGTATTTCTGCTTCAACAAGCAAGAAAAAGAATCATTTCTACACCAAGAGCAAAATGTTCTCATTTTCAAAGAACGTTTTGGCAACGAGGCTAACAATCCAAGTTGCAATCTTACTGTAATGCCCCGTACACACCATCGGATTTTCCGACAACAAAACTGTGGATTTTTTCCATGAAGGATGTTGGCTCAAACTTGTCTTGCATACACACGGGTCACACACACATGTTGTCGGAAATTCCGAACATCAAAAACGCGGTGACATACAAGACGTACGACGAGCCGAGAAAAATGACGTTTAATAGCGAGTGCGGCTCTTCTGCTTGATTCCGAGCATGCGTGGACTTTTGTGCGTCGGACTTATGTGCACACGATCGGAATTTAACTTGTTGTCGGAAAATTTTGGAACTTGCTCTCAAACATTTGTTGGCTGAAATTCCGACAACAATTGTTCTATGGAGCCTACACACGGGCGGACTTTCCAACAACGGGTTCACATCGAATATTTGTTGTCGGAAAATCCAATCGAGTGTACAGGGCTGACTGTGAGTGATGGATTGTCTGTTTCTCTGTGGTCAGGAAAACATTGACATAGAATAGTAGTCTTCGATCTGTGGCTCGTTACCCCCCTTTCTCCAGCCCTAGGAGCTCTATTCACCCCACTTACACCAATGATGGGGCACAATTCACGTCACTGACACCAATGATGGGGCACTATTCCTCCCACTGATACCAATGATGGGGCACTATTCCTCCCACTGATACCAATGATGGGGCACTATTCCTCCCACTGATACCAATGATGGGGCACTATTCCTCCCACTGAAACCAATGATGGGGCACTATTCCTCCCACTGATACCAATGATGGGACACTATTCCTCCCACTGATACCAATGATGGGGCACTATTCCTCCCACTGATACCAATGATGGGGCACTATTCCTTCCACTGCCACCAATGATGGGGCACTATTCCTCCCACTGATACCAATGATGGGGCACTATTCCTCCCACTGATACCAATGATGGGGCACTATTCCTCCCACTGATACCAATGATGGGGCACTATTCCTCCCACTGATACCAATGATGGGACACTATTCCTCCCACTGATACCAATGATGGGGCACTATTTCTCCCACTGATACCAATGATGGGACACTATTCCTCCCACTGATACCAATTATGGGACACTATTCCTCCCACTGACACCAATGATGGGGCACTAATCCTCCCACTGATACCAATGATGGGACACTATTCCTTGGACTGATACCAATGATGGGACACTATTCCTTGGACTGATACCAATGATGGGGCACTATTCCTTGGACTGATACCAATGATGGGGCACTATTCCTCCCACTGATGCCAATGATGGGGCACTATTTATCCCACTGATACTAATGATGGGGCACTATTCCTCCCACTGACACCAATGATGGGGCACTATTCCTCCCACTGATACCAATGATGTGGCACTATTCCTTCCACTGACACCAATGATGGGACACTATTCCTCCCACTAATACCAATGATGGGGCACTATTCCTCCCACTGATACCAATGATGGGGCACTATTCCTCCCACTGATACCAATGAAGGGGCACTATTCCTCCCACTGATACCAATGATGGGGCACTATTGATCTTTTATTAAAAGAATCAAGCAACCAATTTTATACAAAAGTAAAAAACAAAACCATAGTACAAAACTTCAACAAAAATCCAAGGAATACACATCCATGTTCAGAATATATACAATATATACATAATCCACTACCAAAATTATTTACATAAAGCAGCAGAGAGGGCCTAAGAGGCACAACCCATCACCTATGTACGCAGCCATTTATCAAAAATTAATCCAAAAAAATAATAATCTAGGGTGATAAGAGACAGACAGCCACACCCGGGAAAGAGACTCCTGGCAGTCAGGGAGGCTTGAAACCCCTCCACGCCTTCAACCAAGCCCCCTGACTCCGCTTGTCTCTCTCAAGTACCCGAATCTTCTCCACCTCATGCAGAATGTCATACACCACCACCTGAACAGGAAGAATTTTACGCCGAATGCAGACCTGACACCGTGCGTTCCAAGTGAAATAACGGACTACTAGGCTAACTAGAAAAAGTGTATCTAAACAAAAAACCCCACCAGTATTGAATGCTCCGTACACCCACTCAGCATAACCCAGCCTGGAGAGGAAAGGGACACCGAGGGCCCGCCCCACCTGTTTGTACACCCCTATGTTAAAAGGGCAATGAAGCAGAAAATGGTCCATAGTCTCCTCCTCACCTGCACACTCCTCCCGAGGACAGCTACGATCCACCCCACTGCGGAATTTCAAATTGCCCCTAACATAGAGTCTCCCATGGAAGAACAACCAGGCCAGATCCCTGAATTTAGGGGGTACTCTGTCCAAATTAATAAGTCTTAACCCTGCCCTCAAAACTGGGCCTGGGCAATCCCTTAAGGCCAGTGGGTCATGAAAGACTTCGCTCAAGACTCGACTCATAAGGACTTTCCTCGGAACCGATCTGAGATCTTCAGCCGACAATCGCCACTGCCGTAGTAACTTCAGGCACGGAGCGACATAGGCTGGTAGCTGACCACGATGACCCCTGAGATTCTTCACTTGGCCACCTTCTTCCCAAAGTCGTAGAAAAGGCCTAAACCAAGATCTAAATATGCCTGCCCATCCAGGAGGTTCCACTGCAAGCATATTACCAATATTAAACTTGAGAAAAAGCAGTGAAAAGAAAAGAACTGGGTTGACCATACCTAAGCCACCCTCCCTCCTGGATAGATAGGTGACATTCCTCTTGATGGGGTTCAGTCTGTTCCCCCACAACATCTGGAAGAACACACTACTGACCCTAGCATAGAGAGACACTGGCAAGATGCAGACAAAGCTGACATACAAGAAGATCGGAATCAGGTAAGTCTTAATCAGATCAACCCTTTCCCTCATAGATAACTTCCATCTCTTCCAGCTGACCACCTTAGTATTGGCAATTTCCAGTCTGCCTTCCCAGTTTTTGAGGCCATAATCGCCAGGTCCAAATTCAATGCCTAAAATCTTAATTCTTTCCTGGGGCACTGGAAAGGTGTCCGGGAGATCAAACCCCTCACCTTCCTTTCCCATCCAGAAAACTTCACTCTTTTCCTGATTGATCTTGGAGCCATATGCTTCAGAATACCGTGATGTCAGAGAGACCACCTCCTCTGCTTCATCCGCCCCAGTGACAATCACCGACACATCGTCCGCATAGGCAACAACCCTCAAAGGCGGCTCACCCGGAAGCCCCACTGGCACCCCACACAACATGCCGCTCTCTAGCCTCCTGATGAAGGGGTCGATTGCAAACACATAGAGCAGGGGACTCAGGGGACAACCCTGGCGCACCCCGGAGCCAACCTCAAAGGACTGCCCAACCCAACCATTAACAAGAGGAAAGCTCTCTGCCCCCTCATACAAGACTTTTAACCAATCGACAAAACCACCCGGCAGACCGTACTTACTAAGGAGCAACCACAGGTACTCATGGTTAACACGATCAAAAGCCTTTGCCTGATCCAATGTCAGCAAATACTTTCCCCAGCCTGCAGCCCTGCACCGCTCCAAGGCCTCCCGGACAGCTAAAACTGCTGTGAAGGTGCACCTACCCTGGACCGAACAGTGCTGATGGCGAGAAAGCAAAGACTCTGCTACTGACGATAGGCGCCAGAAAATGATCTTTGCCAGTATCTTTCTATCGACATTAAGAAGGCTGATGGGGCGCCAATTCTCAACCATCGAAGGATCTTTACCCTTTGAAAGAAGAATCACAGCTGAGTGCCTCATGGAAGGGGGAAGTACCCCCTCAGCAAGGCAACTGTTAAAAACCTCTACCAAATGTGGGGCCAGAATAGACTTAAAAGCTTTGTAAAACTCAGCCGTCAAGCCATCCGGTCCAGGTGACTTTTTGATGGCAAGCTGTTCAATTGCCCTTATCACCTCTTCAACTGTGATCTCCTCTGTCAAATTCATCAATGGGACATCTTCATCATTTAGACCTGGAGTAGAGTCCAAAAAGCTTTCCATCTTGTCACGGTCAAGCTCTTTCCTCCCAAGAAGGTCAGCATAAAAGGACCTCACGACCTCCAGAATCCCTGACCTGGACTTTGTCAAGGAACCTGTACTGTCCTTAAGGCCAACGACCGTTTTAACAGCTACACCTTGTTTGCAGTTCTGGTAAGGGTCAGGCGAGTGGTACTTCCCATAGTCCCTCTCCAGAACCAAAGAGGCATGCCGGTCATATTGACACTTCCTGAGAAGGAGTTTCACTTCGGAGATTGCCCCAGGATCTCCTCCTCTCGAGACAAGAATATCCAGCTTCCTCCGTAAACGTTGGTAGGTCATGTATTTATTAAACTGCTTTCTATTGGCTAGGCCCCTGAAGAATCCAGCGATCCTCTTTTTGGTCAGCTCCCACCACTCAGCCTTGCTGCTAAAAAAGTCCAGGATGGTCACCTGTGCCTGAAAGAATTCCTCAAAGGATTGTCTAACATGTTCTTCCTTGAGTAGAGTCGAATTCAATCTCCAGATGCCCTTACCCCTCTGAGGGGCGTCTGAAGCATTCAGGACCACAGATAGCATACAGTGATCAGAGAACTCTACTGCCTGCACCACTGGGGGTGAGAAAGCAGAGGTCTCCTTCAAAAAAAACCTATCTATTCAACTCTGACTATTACCTCGATGAAAGGTGAACCCGGTGTCATCTGGGAGGTGCTTAATGTGCACATCCACAAGACCAGCATCCCTAACCATACTATTTAAAAAACCGCTATCATATCCCAGCCTGTCCTTGAAGTCCTTCCTGTCCTTGGGCCTAGTTACTGTATTAAAGTCACCTCCAAAGACCACTTGCCGGGATGTAAAAAGAAATGGCTTGATCCTTGTAAAAAGGCATTTCCTGTCCCACTTTGTGTGCGGTCCATAAACATTAATTAGGCGCAGGTCCTGCCCTCCCACAAGGACGTCTAAGACCATACATCTCCCAATCTCCACCTCAATAACCCGCCGGACAGTTACCATGCCGGTTTTAAACAACACCGCCACACCGCCGTAAGGCTCGGCCGCAAGAGACCAGTAAGATGGACCATACCTACACTCTCTCTTGGCCATATGAATATCTGCCAAGGAGGTGAGCCTAGTCTCTTGCAAAAATAAAATTTCAGCATCTAATTGGCTGAACAAAAAGAAGGCCATAGAACAAGCTCTTACTGACTTAATGCTGGCGACATTTATTGTCACCACTTTTAACGGAGGGGGAACCGCCATTTGGGTTATTGGGTGGTTTGCTTCTTAGCTCCCCTCTGCTGCTCATCACCAGAAGCCTCTCTCTTTCTTGAGGCCGCCTCAAACTCCATTTCGGAATCAGAACTTCGCTCCGAAGAAGCTCCAGATGAAGAGATATCCCAATTAGAGGACCTATAACGGTTGGAGACAGGCACTGGAGCCCGTTCCATCCTCACCACCTGCTTCTTCCGCTTCCCAACCTTCCTTCTCTCCTCCAGGTACTGCAGGTCTGCTTCAGAGATGCCCTCATCTCTTACTTTTTCCTGTGAAGTCTTTCCACAAGACTTCCTTACAGAGGAAGAAGCGACCTTTTAATACCCATTACCACTCCTGGTGGGGGGTGGTGCTCCCTTTGAGTCAGACTTAGGAGGGGTAGACTCCTGGGGGGGAACTGACTCGGGGGGCACAGACTTGGAAGGTTCTGACACAAGAGGAGAGGGTACAGTAGGCGGGGGGGACACAGAGACAGATACAGAAGGAATACTTACAGACACAGGAGGGGTGGCCACAGGAACTGGGGAGGGACCCTGAGCAGGACCAGGGGAGTCAGTCACCGCAGAGGAGGATGGTACACCAGGGGCCTCACCCTCCATCCTGTCCAGCCTTGACAAGTCATCTATTACCTCCTTCTCCATATTGTGCCAGGCTTCAGGACATCTGCTGTAGGGGTGGCCAAGGCGCAGGCACAGGTTGCACCTGATCATTTCGGTGCAGTCCTTAGCCATATGACCCTGACCCCGACACACTGAACATATCAAGGCTGAACAGGAGGAACTCAAATGTCCCTTTTCTCCACAGCGGTGACACAGCTTCGGCTGACCAGGGTAGAAAATAGTCATCCTATCCCTCCCTATAAAAGCTGAGGAGGGCAGGTGACGGACAACATTCCCATCCCTGGCCAACCTGACTGTAACCGACCAACCCCCAGTCCAGATGTTACGTTCATCAAGGATTTTGCTGGGCTTAGTCAATACCTCACCATAGTTCCTTAACCAGACCTCTAGGTCCCGAGCAGGAACACTCTCATTGGTGAGTATGATGGTTATCTTTTTCACCGTTGACCTTTGCGAAACCGCAACTGGGGCCAGACCTTCCCATTCAGGTCTTGACCTGCACCGTGCCTCATATCGCTCCCAGAACAGGTCAAGACCCTCTGGCCTGGTGAAACTAATAGTATAATCCCGTGTCCCAGCAACATGTATTAGGGCATACAGATCGTTTGCCCCAAAACCCATCTCCAAAATTAAATCTACCACTGCACGCCGTGCTGGAGGGATTGCACCACCTTCCCATTTGAGAATTACCACATTTCTTCTCGGACCCCCAGCAGAAGCCAGAGACCCAAGACCAGATCCCGGGGTGCCCAAAGTAGTAGGCTGCAGGGGGAAACCCCGCTTGGGGGCGGAGCTACCAGGAGCAGAGCGTACCACCTGAGCAAAAGTAGGTTTATCAGGGCCAAGGCCCCACACTGAAGTCACAGTAGTCTGTATATTACTATTATTATTCACTGCTTGAACGGAGTTGGTAGGACTGTCCATCACACTTGAACTGGGACCATTGTTCATCACACTTGTACTGAGATGATTTTTATCAGTCACACAAACATTCACATTCTCATCAGGAATAATCACAGTTTCTGCTGCAATACCAGCTGTCTCCTGAAGCTGTGCTGTAGAGTCTTCAGCAGGTTTGGGGCAAACAGCTTTAGACTCAGCTAAAGGGGGGTTAATAGGCTCTGCTGAATCTTGTAGTTCATCTGCAGGAATGTAATTTTTTAAATGCAAACTTTGCTGTAATGCAGCATCAGCAGGCACAGCATTGCTACACATAGGACTAGCAGCCTGATTGTCACTGGGCACATTGTCTGTATCAGTAACAAAAACAGTTTTATGCACCACATGGGGCTTGACGGGCTTTACCTTGTCAGGCACATTATCTGTTATGTCCTCCTCATGGAACACCAGCCGATCACCCCGCAAAGGAGACTCCATTGCCTGGATTACCCTGAGCATGCCTCCTGAGTCCTGGGAAGGCATGGGGCTGCTTACCTCTCCCTGAGGGGGCAGGGGGTCTGAACTGGGGGTCTCCTCCTCCATCTTTGTCATCCTGGCAAACCTTCTGTCATTACAGAATTTTTCTTTGAAGGGCCCATCTCTGCCTTCCATCATGGCCACAATGGTTTCCTGATGTTCCACCCGGACCTTGGCCAGTTGGATCTCCGGATCCATGGACCCACGTTTCTGGCTGTGTAAGCCCTCACGCTGCCTTCTCAGGCGTTTCAGCTCCGCTCTGAGCTTGTACAGCTTGTCTCTTTCTCTATTCAGGACCTTAATCCCGGCCACCACTCGCTCCCGGATGAACCCGGAACCTTCATCCTCACCAGGGGTAGAGAGATCCCCAGCCATGGTTTGTACAGGGCCAGGCATGTCACCTGATGGCCCAGGAGATGGCTGGGAGCTTCCAGCAGGAGAGGCCCTGCTGGCCTCCATGGCTTCCCCAGAAAGGAGCCAGGAGAGCTGGGAGAGATTTCAAGACCACTCCCCTCTCACACGGATCACCTAGAGCAGCTCCAGAGAGACAGCTTCCTCCTGACACACCTGTGCTCCAATGATGGGTGGGTCACTATTCCTCCCACTGACACCAATGATGGGTCACTATTCCTCCCACTGACACCAATGATGGGGCACTATTCCTCCCACTGATACCAATGATGGGACACTATTCCTCCCACTGATGCCAATTATGGGGCACTATTTATCCCACTGATGCCAATGATGGGGCACTATTCCCCCCACTGACACTAATGATGGGGCACTATTCCTCCCACTGACACCAATGATGGGGCACTATTCCTCCCACTGACACCAATGATGGGGCACTATTCCTCCCACTGATACCAATGATGGGACACTATTCCTCCCACTGATGCCAATTATGGGGCACTATTTATCCCACTGATGCCAATGATGGGGCACTATTCCCCCCACTGACACTAATGATGGGGCACTATTCCTCCCACTGATGCCAATGATGGGGCACTATTTATCCCACTGATACCAATAAATATTTATTTTTCTTTATCAGCCGGGAGAAGTCACAAAGTAATTTTTTTCTCTATAATCTATTTGTTTACTTTAACTGAAAAGTTTTTTCCAGATGACATCAGAGTGATAAATTCCAGAACAAAGTAAAGTTCAACTCCACTGCGGAGCGAAGACGGAATTTCACCCAAACAAATCGCTATCATTTCTTAGTGGCTTATAATCAAAACCTGAGACAGCCAATCTAATTAAATCGTCACAGCGTGCGATCGCGCCTTGAACAGCTCTTTCATCCCGCGCATCTCAGGATGGCTTTCCTTCTAAGCAGCGAACATACGGCGACCTCGGAGAAACGCTTCCCAAGGAGACAGCTGTGCTAATTATCTCTAATTGTCTCTTGTAGTCTGGGGTCCGCCATTGTGTCACCTAAGTGTACCTGTCACCCCGATGTCACCAATTTTACTCACCTACAAATCAGAACTCCCCAACACTTTGCTATCGCTCTCTCACTAAATCGCACCTTTAAGTACCTTGACAAGTCAATAAATTCCACACATGTTACTATGTACAGCAAGGGTCTCATATTTTTTTTTTTTTTACAAAAAGCCAACAGTCTGCTGCAGGTAGGAGGAAGCATTTCCCCAGTCTCCTCTCCCCCAGTGATCAGACTGCAGCATTGTATCTTTGCTAAGGCTGATATGATGGATGTCATCTATCTGCTGCAGGTAGGAGGAAGGATTTCCCCAGTCCCCTCTCCCCCAATGATCAGACCGCCACATTGTATCTTCGCTTAGCCTGAGATGATGCCATCTCTCTGCTGCAGGTAGAAGGAAGGATTTCCCCAGTCTCCTCTCCCCCAATGATCAGACCGCAACATTGTATCTTCACTTAAGATGAGATGATGTCATCTGTGTGCTGCAGGTAGGAGAAAGCATTTCCCCAGTCTCCTCTCCCCCAGTGATCAGACTGTAACATTGTATCTTTGCCTAGGCTGAGATGATGCCATCAGTCTGCTGCAGGCAGGAAGAAGGGTTTCCTCAGTCTCTTCTCCTTCAGTGATCAGGCAGCGACATTGTATCTTTGCCTAGGCTGAGATGATGTCATCAGTCTGCTGCAGGCAGAAAGAAGGGTTTCCTCAGTCTCCTCTCCTCCAGTGATCAGGCAGCAACATTGTATCTTTGCCTAGGCTGAGATGATGTCATCAGTCTGCTGCAGGTAGGAGGAAGCATTTCCCCAGTCTCCTCTCCCCCAGTGATCAGACTGCAACATTGTATCTTTGCTTTGGCTGATATGATGGTTCTCATCTATCTGCTGCGGGCAGGAGGAAGGATTTCCCCAGTCTCCTTTCCCCCAGTGATCAGACTGTAACACTGTATCTTTGCCTAGACTGAGATGATGCCATCAGTCTGCTGCAGGCAGGAAGAAGGGTTTCCTCAGTCTCCTCTCTTCCAATGATATGACTGCAAAATTGTAACTTTGCCTAGGCTAAGATGATGTCATCAGTCTGCTTCAGGTAGGAGTAAGCATTTCCCCAGTCTCCTCTCCCCCAGTGATCAGACTGCAACATTATATCTTGGCTTAGACTGAGATGATGTCATCAGTCTGCTGCAGGCAGGAGTAAGCATTTCCCCAGTCTCCTCTGATGATGTGCCTCCTCATCAGTGAAGGAGAAAAATGACCTGTTTGCAAGATTGTTTTTATAAAATTTTTGGTCTTTTTTCATTTATATAATAAACCCCCCAGAGGTGATGAAATAAGACAAAATAAAGCTCTATTTGTGTGGAAAATGCTATAAATTAGGGGCGCACCGATATGGATGCCGAGTATCTTCACAAGTACTCGGGGAAATGTTATAAATTAGGGGCGCACCGATATGGATGCCGAGTATCTTCACAAGTACTCGGGGATATGCTCCCGATACCAAATCCGATACTTCGCGGTGCGATTTGCTTCCATACAAAACTAACGTCAGCAAATCGAACTGCAAAGAACCGCATGCTATTTAAAAAGGAATGCGGTGCGATTTCTGTCCGAATTGCACGCGGTTTCCCACAGCGCTCCTGTGTGATCCCCGGGCTGACATCACTATGACAGGTCCAGGTCCACACAGGAGCGGTGAGGGGAAAGAGCTGGAGATTCGGACAGAAATCGCACCGCAAATCCTCTTCAAATCGCATGTCATTCTTTGCAGTGAGATTTGCGCCCATTCATTTTGTAAGGATGCAAATCGCACCGCGAAGTATCGGTAGTCGCACTCGCAGATAAAAACTGGTATCGGTGCATCCCTAATAGAAATCTAAGTAGCGCAGAGCTGAATAGCAAAAAAAATGTCCCGGTCGTGAAGGGGGGTAAAACCTTCCGGAGGGCAAGTGGTTAAAATGTAACCAATCCAAACGAGAAAACACAAAGTGACTTTAATATAAAAAAACGTTGCGGCAAATATTGGCTTCATAATTTATAGTGAAATATGGATTTTCCTTTATGCAAAGTCTCTTCAATGATTGTTATTCCGCTCTTAGCGGCGATCCCACAGGCGGTGAAATATACCGCCATTTACACGGCGGAGGGAAGGAAAGCCGATTTGTATTCTTTTCTTACTTCTGCGGCTCCACATTTCTGCACTCGGGGACACCGAGAAGAAAAACGCTTTTTTTTTTTCCTATTACTTGTCATAACTTTGGCATTGGAAAGGCGCGCGCCGTACCCGGGTGAGAACGGGCGACTTGAGGTTTGCCGATCTTTAAGATGAGACGGCTTTGAGCGGGCTGGAAGAGACTTCTCAACAAAGGCGGCGGCGGATTTCCCAGGACGGGCGTCCGTCGGCGGTTTGTTCTTCTTTGGTGGGATGTAGTAGGATGTATCGAAATGCGCTTTACTTACATTTGCATTGAAAACATTGGGGGGGGGGGGGGGGGGAGCGCGCCACCGGGGGCCGATCTTCCAAACATAGATCTGTAATTCAAACTCAAAGTGTGCCTGCGGCAAAAGAGCTTCGCAGATTAAAAGGAAGACCCGGAACATTATTTAATTGGATTTTGTCTGTTTTCTTTTTCATAATATAAACGACTGGAATTGTGATTATATTTGTTCAGCCTGTCTAGATCAGCGGAGCTCTCCCCCCCCCCCCAACTATGAATAGAGCCGAAGTCCAGCAGAGCCCCCCCCAACTATAAAGAGAGCTGAAGTCCAGCGGAGCTCTCCTCCCCCCCAACTATGAAGAGAGCCGAAGTCCAGCGGAGCGCTCCCCCCCCCCCCAACTATGAAGAGAGCCGAAGTCCATCAGAGCTCTCCCCCCAACTATGAAGGGTGCAGAAGTCCATCAGAGCTCTCCCCCCCCAACTATGAAGAGAGCCAAAGTCCAGCAGAGCTCTCCCACCCCCCCAACTATGAAGAGAGCCGAAGTCCAGCGGAGCTCTCCCCCCAACTATCAAGAGAGCCGAAGTCCAGCAGAGCTCTCCCCCCAACTATGAAGAGAGCCGAAGTCCAGCGAAGCTCTCCCACCCCCCAACTATGAAGAGAGCCGAAGTCCAGCGGAGCTCTCCCACCCCCAACTATGAAGAGAGCCGAAGTTCAGCGGAGCTCTCCTCCCCCCAACTATAAAGAGAGCCAAAGTCCAGCAGAGCTCTCCCCCCCAACTATGAAGAGAGCCGAAGTCCAGCGGAGCTCTCCCACCCCCCCAACTATGAAGAGAGCCGAAGTCCAGCGGAGCTCTCCCACCCCCCAACTATGAAGAGAGCCGAAGTTCAGCGGAGCTCTCCCAGCCCCCAACTATGAAGGGAGCAGAAGTCCAGGAGAGCTCTCCCCCCCAACTATGAAGAGAGCCGAAGTCCAGCGGAGCTCTCCCACCCCCTAACTATGAAGGGAGCAGAAGTCCAGCGGAGCTCTGCCCCCCCCCCCAACTATGAAGAGAGCCAAAGTCCAGTGGAGCTCCCCCCCCAACTATGAAGGGAGCCAAAGTCCAGCGGAGCTCTCCCACCCCCCCAACTATGAAGAGAGCCGAAGTCCAGCGGAGCGCTCCTACCCCCCCAACTATGAAGAGAGCCGGAGTTAAACGGAGCTCTCCCCCCCCCCAACAATGAAGAGAGCCAAAGTCCAGCGGAGCTCTCCCCCCACCCCCCCAACTATGAAGAGAGCCGAAGTCCAACGGAGCTCTCCCCCCACCCCCCCAACTATGAAGATATGAAGAGAGCCGAAGTCCAGCGGGGCTCTCCCCCCCAACTATGAAGAGAGCAGAAGTCCAGCAGAGCTCTCCCCCCCCCAACTATGAAGAGAGCCAAAGTCCATCATAGCTCTCCCACCCCCCAACTATGAAGAGAGCCGAAGTCCAGCGGAGCTCTCCCACCCCCCAACTATGAAGAGAGCAGAAGTCCAGGAGAGCTCTCCCCCCAACTATGAAGAGAGCCGAAGTCCAGCAGAGCTCTCCCCCCAACTATGAAGAGAGCCAAAGTGCAGCGGAGCTCTCCTTCCCCCCCACCTATGAAGGGAGCCGAAGTCCAACTGAGCTCTCCCCCCCAACTCTGAAGAAAGCCGAAGTCCAGCGGTCCTCTCCCACCCCCAACTATGAAGAGAGCCGAAGTCCAGCAGTGCTCTTCCACCCCCCCCCAACTATGAAGAGAGCCGAAGTCCAGCGGTCCTCTCCCACCCCCCAATTATGAAGAGAGCCGAAGTCCAGCGGAACTCTCCCCCCCAACTATAAAGAGAGCCAAAGTCCAGAAGAGCTCTCCTCCCCCCAACTATGAAGAGAGCTGAAGTCCAGAGGAGCTCTCCTACCCCCCAACTATGAATAGAGCCGAAGTCCAGTGGAGCTCTCCCCCCGAACTATGAAGAGAGCCGAAGTCCAGCAGAGCTCCCTCCCCCCAACTATGAAGAGAGCCAAAGTCCAGCGGAGCTCTCCCACCCCCAACTACTGTATGAAGAGAGCCGAAGTCCAGCGGAGCTCTCCCCCCCAACAATAAAGAGAGCCAAAGTCCAGTGGAGCTCTCCCACCCCCCAACTATGAAGAGAGCCAAAGTCCAGCCAAGCTCTCCCACCCCCCCCAACTATGAAAAGAGCCAAAGTCCAGCGGAGCTCTCCCACCCCCCAACTATTAGTAGAGCCGAAGTCCAGCGGAGCTCTCCCCCCCAACTATGAAGAAAGCCGAAGTCCAGCGGAACTCTCCCCCCCAACTATAAAGAGAGCCAAAGTCCAGCAGAGCTCTCCTCCCCCCAACTATGAAGGGAGCTGAAGTCCAGCGGAGCTCTCCTACCCCCCAACTATGAATAGAGCCGAACTCCAGCGGAGCTCTCCCCCCCAACTATGAAGAGAGCCGAAGTCCAGCAGAGCTCCCTCCCCCCAACTATGAAGAGAGCCAAAGTCCAGCGGAGCTCTCCCACCCCCAACTACTGTATGAAGAGAGCCGAAGTCCAGCGGAGCTCTCCCCCCCAACAATAAAGAGAGCCAAAGTCCAGTGGAGCTCTCCCACCCCCCAACTATGAAGAGAGCCAAAGTCCAGCCAAGCTCTCCCACCCCCCCAACTATGAAAAGTGCCAAAGTCCAGCGGAGCTCTCCCACCCCCCAACTATGAATAGAGCCGAAGTCCAGCGGAGCTCTCCCCCCCAACTATGAAGAAAGCCGAAGTCCAGAGGAGCTCTCCGACCCCCAACTACTGTATGAAGAGAGCCGAAGTCCAGCGGAGCTCTCCCCCCACCTATATAGAGAGCCAAAGTCCAGCGGAGCTCTCCCACCCCCCAACTATGAATAGAGCCGAAGTCCAGCGCGAGCTCTCCCCCCCAACTATGAAGAAAGCCGAAGTCGGGGGGCGTGGCTTGCGCGCAACTGTAATGGCCGCTTAAGCCGTTAGCTCTGTCAGAGACCAGGGAACTATCGAAACAACCGGAGGGGTACAGAACCACCGGAGCCCATACGGTGCTCCTACCACAAGTCGGAACCTGTCCTCATGCTGTCCCGCAAACGAAAAGACACAAGACAGCCTAGAAAGCTCACAGACTTCTTCACAATGCCGGCCTCAGAGGGGGAGAAGTGGCAAGATGGCGGCGGCGGCGAAACTGCACAGGCCTCATCGTCATACACTGACCTGCCTGACGAATCTAATGGAGAATGGGATGACGGAGTGAGACAGATATCATCCAGGAACCCTTCATCACACAGCCCGCTCTCCAACAGCCCTGCCAAGGCTCGGATGAGGCTGGATCCAGCCACACAGGCTCCAGGCGCAGTGAGTAACTCTCCACACATAAACGCTGCAGGCCTCACAACACAGACATCCATAGCAAGCTTTCCAACCTCCGGCCAGCCGGTGCTAGACACAGTAATGAAAGATATGCTACTATCTCTCCAATCATCCCTGATGGTCAATTTCTCCACACTAATACATCAATTTACAACTGAGATGCAAGGCATGGGGGAGAGGGTTCAGCATATTGAACACAGGATGGATGAATGCTCTCTGACTGTGAATGACCTCATAGACGCATACAAAGACCAAGCGGACGACAACGATCGATTGAAAGCAAAACTCGCGGATCTGGAAGACCGCTCACGAAGAAATAATATTAAAATTAGAGGAGTTCCTGAAACGGTGCTTCCTGCTGACCTACCCAAATATGCAGCAGACATGTTTGACAAACTGATCCCTGAAGTATCGCAGATAGAACGCATTGTGGATCGCATTCATCGCATACCGAAACCCAAACACCTTGAGGCATCCGTACCTAGGGACATTCTGATGAAGATTCACTTTTTCCCTACTAAAGAAAAGCTTCTAGCAAAAGCCAGATCTGCACCTGATCTCCCAGCACCATATCAAGGCATTCACCTATATGCTGATCTCTCTCAGTACACCCTTTCCATGAGAAGACAAATGAAAACCGTTACTAAAGCGCTTAACAATCATAAGATCCCTTACAAATGGCGCCATCCGGCCACTGTGGTGATTGCCAAAAATGGTACAACGCACAATGTGTTCAACCTTAAAGAAGGCCTCCGACTACTACACACATGGGGTATTGTCCCAGACCTTCCAAGCAAGGAGCCGCCACTCACTCCTAACCAATACAAATCAGGCCCACCGCCACTGGACCGCCAAAAGCGAGAATTCCGAAAACATACTGAAAAATGATGTATCCCCTGGCAACCACTACCAGAACGACTTACATCCCTGGTCTGACTTCATGCTAAGTCACACTTGATTTGATAACCAGTTTGAACACTGCCTCCACTCCTGGTCAGTTACATATTTAACACACTGACCTTTCTCCTATTTTAACACCAATTGGTAAAACCTTTTTACCATTTCCTTTTACTTTTAGAAAAAGTTTTTTTTTTTTTTTTTTTCTTTTTCCTTCTTTGTTGAGTAGCGGCTGCCTCACAATAGCTGCCTGATTCACGCTGTTGCTTACAAGACTCTCAGGCGGCCCATAACTCTAGTTTACTATTTTTATTTTTTTTTTTTCTCTAATTGATTTCTTAAGCAATGATTTATTATATACTTTGTTGACCACCGTCTATACTCTTAAGGGGCGCAGGCTCAGCCATCGATACCAGGAATCCCAAGGAACTGCCATCGGACATTCACTCCGAAAACATCAACAGCGGACTTCCTCCTACTTAGAGATAAGTAAGCCTACATTATTGCACACTACTCCCACACTACCACAAATATGGATATCAACATATTATCCATAAACGCGAAAGGACTGAACCACCCTGCAAAGCGAGCATCACTATGGAAGACAGCATTAACCCACAATAGTGATATCATATGCGTGCAAGAAACGCACTTTGCCCAAGACAAGATCCCCAACTGTCAACATAATAGGTTTCCTCACATCTACCAAGCATGCTACTCCAAGAAGCAACGGGGAGTCCTAATTGCCATCAGGGACACTGTCAGCTTTCAGCTACAGAACAGCATTCTGGACCCAGAAGGAAGATTCGTCATCCTAATATGCACTATAGAAAACACAGTGTACACTATTGCATCTATTTATGCCCCTAACCAGAGACAAATGTCATTCCTCAAAACCACATTGAAAAAAATCCAAAGTGTACAGCAAGGTCACTTACTGATCTGCGGGGACTTCAACTTAGTACCGGATAATGACATGGACTCCTCTTCGGGTCCCAAAAGATTTGCATCCCCTTTGAATTCTTTTATGATGAATAATGAATTGTATGATGTTTGGAGGTGCTGTCATGCGGCTGAGAGGGATTATACATTCCTTTCCCCGCGTCACAACACCTACTCCCGTATAGACCTGTTTCTTGCAGATAAGTGGCTTCTACAAAATATCCATAATTCCTGCATCCATAACATCACCTGGTCAGACCACGCTCCTATCAGCATCCAAATTACTAACAAAAACTCCAAACCACAATCCTACTTATGGAGAGTGAACAATTATCTACTACAGAATCAATCCAACGCTACCTTTTTATCCCAAAAACTAGAAGAGTTCTTCACCACTAACGTGGGATCTGTGGCTGACCCGGCGATCTTGTGGAATGCTCATAAGTCCTTTATCAGAGGCTTTTTCATACAGCTGGGGTCCAACTTCAAAAAACAAAAAATGCAGAAAATACAGGAATTAACTACATCTCTTGCACATACAGACAAACAAAACAAATCTCATCCATCACCAGCATTGCAAACCCAGATCTTTAAACTACGACACGAACTTAGAACATTACTACTTGATAGCTTCGAAAAAACACAACGTAAACTTAAAGCTAGATCATATGTTACCAATAATAAAGCGGGAAAGGCTATGGCAAACAAAATCAAAGGCCACCGCATAAAATCCAGAATAACTCATCTTTTCCATCCAAAATCCCATGACAAACTTCTAAATCCTCAAGAGATAGCAGACGCCTTCAGCACCTATTACGGTGAACTTTACAACCTCAAAACAGACTGCAACACTCCCCAACCTGACCAAACAGAGATTAAGGCATTCCTAGACCATATTAAACTTCCTACATTAACGTCTGACCACCTCGCCACACTAAACCTACCTTTTTCAGTAGAAGAGATCCAAAAAACTATACAACAACTCCCACATTCCAAATCCCCAGGCCCAGACGGCTTCACTGGAGAATATTTTAAGTCCTTCCATTCAATCTTGGCCCCTCATCTATGTGAACTTTACAATCACGCAACATTATCCTCACAATTTCCAGCAGAAATGTTATCAGCCTTAGTTATTACATTACCAAAGCCAGGGAAAGAACCCACCTCCCCCCAAAACTTTCGACCCATATCCTTGTTGAACCTTGACCTTAAAATTTATGCCAAAATGATAGCCAACAGACTCATGGACATTATGCCATCACTAATACACAATGATCAAACAGGTTTCACTAAGGGTAGGCAAACATCGGACGCAACTAGAAGATTGATCAATATTATCCACCACACAAACTCGACCGGAACGCCTTCTCTCCTCCTGTCTTTGGACGCAGAGAAGGCGTTCGATAGAGTCAATTGGAGTTATCTATCCCTCACACTACAGAAATTTGGTTTTCAGGGCCGAATCCTACAGGCCATACTTGCCCTATACACTAACCCAACAGCACGTGTATACACATCCAACCTCTTATCTACCCCATTCAACATCACAAATGGAACAAGACAGGGTTGCCCGCTTTCCCCACTAATCTTCAACCTAATAATGGAACCTTTAGCTGAACACATAAGATCTAATCCCCAAATAACAGGCGTCAAAATAGGATCTATAACGCACAAAATTAGCCTATTTGCGGACGATGTGATTTTGATCCTAACACATCCTACATCATCCCTCCCAGCAGTCCAACACACCCTAAACTGGTTTAGCAACGTCTCCTACTATAAGGTAAATACAACTAAATCTCAAATACTGGATCTTGGAGTTGATGCTGTGAATAGAATCCTCCTACAAAATCAATTTCCCTATATATGGGCAGACTCCAGTATTACTTACTTGGGAATTCAGCTCACAAAATCCACTAACCTCCTTTTTCAACATAACTACATTCCCCTAAGGTCCAAAATCCAAACCGACCTTCAAAAAACAGCCAAATTTGAATTTTCTTGGTGGGGAAGGCTTGCAGCCTTCAAAATGATACAACTTCCACAAATTCTGTATCTCTTCAGATCTCTCCCCATACCAATCCCAAACAGCTACTGTAGATCCCTACAATCCTTACTATCAAAATTTGTTTGGAATGGGAGGAGATCTAGGTGCTCTCATGCCAAACTGATCAAACATAGAATGTCCGGGGGGGTAGGTTATATAGATTTTCAGGACTACTACTACGCTACTATACTGACACAACTTAAAGAATGGTTTTTGACACCTCCAACCACACTATGGGGATCCATTGAAAGAGAATACAGTCCTCATCATCCCTTGAACATATGGCTTTACAGCACTCACCTGGGAGCAAAAATACCATCCCACTTCTCCCCTACAATGATTGCCTCAATCAAAACTTGGCTGAAACTAATACGGGATACTCAACAACATGAGCACAATACACCTCTGAAAATTCCCCTACTAGCTCTCCACCACCTCATAGCCCAGCTATCCATCGTAACCTGGACTAGAAAAGGTATCACACACCTACACAACATATATGAATCAAATGCTCTCAAATCATTCCAAGACATTCAAAAAGAATATCACATACCTCACCAAGACCTGTACAAATATATGCAAATTAAGCATTGCCTTAGGAAACTAACAAACATCCATCACACTATACCGACTCTAGCATGGAATTTTTTAATGTCAAGTACGCCAATGAAAAAAGGCATCACCCTTTTCTACAATTTATTCCAACAGAAAACCTCATTCTCCAAATCTATCTCTCACCGACAGTGGGAAATAGATTTACAACAAGACTTCTCCCTTCTACAGTGGCAGAAGGCGTGTAAGATAACTCAGAGAGCCACTAGATGTTCCACTCTGTGGGAACTCAATGTTAAGATAACATTGCGATGGTACATCACGCCTGCTAAACTCTCCAAATTCTATCCGACCCATAGCGATAGGTGTTGGAGAAACTGCGGACTACCCGGTAATCTTCTTCATGTTCTATGGCAATGCCCCAACATTCTTCAATATTGGGTGGAGACTTTCAATATCATATCTGACATTACCAAAACAAATATTTCACCTAACCCAGCACTAGCTCTACTTTCCATTGGCATTGAGGGCTACCCTCCTAAACTTCACAACACCATCATAAACATACTTCTAGCGGCAAGATTAACACTAACCAGACAGTGGAAAAACCACATATCCCCAAAAGTCTCTGAGGTCATAGATCTCATTAATTTACACTGCTCATATGAACAGATCATGATGACCAGCTCTGGACACGTCCAATCCTACACTACTCAATGGTCTCCTTGGTCCTCTTGGTATCTCAACACTGGTTTACTCCCTCTCCAATGATAACTCCTACTGATACTCCTAGAAACAATGAATACGCTGAGCTCTCTTCCAATGAAACTGGATCCCAAAGGGGATCTAGGGAGAGAAGACCCAGCCCACAGCGTGGACACCCCGATTACTGTTAGTAAACCTTGAAATTGCTTAACACTGTAAGTTCTTTCCTGCACTACCCCTGGTATCTGGACCTGAAATAATGGTCTCATAGTTACCTTTATGCTTGTACTCTAATCCTTTGTATAACTGTTTAAACGACTTATTGCTACTACATGTTACTGCCTTTCAATGAAAATAAATAAAAAACTATTGAAAGAAAAAAAATATCATATCTGACATTACCAAAACAAATATTTCACCTAACCCAGCACTAGCTCTACTTTCCATTGGCATTGAGGGCTACCCTCCTAAACTTCACAACACCATCATAAACATACTTCTAGCGGCAAGATTAACACTAACCAGACAGTGGAAAAACCACATATCCCCAAAAGTCTCTGAGGTCATAGATCTCATTAATTTACACTGCTCATATGAACAGATCATGATGACCAGCTCTGGACACGTCCAATCCTACACTACTCAATGGTCTCCTTGGTCCTCTTGGTATCTCAACACTGGTTTACTCCCTCTCCAATGATAACTCCTACTGATACTCCTAGAAACAATGAATACGCTGAGCTCTCTTCCAATGAAACTGGATCCCAAAGGGGATCTAGGGAGAGAAGACCCAGCCCACAGCGTGGACACCCCGATTACTGTTAGTAAACCTTGAAATTGCTTAACACTGTAAGTTCTTTCCTGCACTACCCCTGGTATCTGGACCTGAAATAATGGTCTCATAGTTACCTTTATGCTTGTACTCTAATCCTTTGTATAACTGTTTAAACGACTTATTGCTACTACATGTTACTGCCTTTCAATGAAAATAAATAAAAAACTATTGAAAGAAAAAAAATATCATATCTGACATTACCAAAACAAATATTTCACCTAACCCAGCACTAGCTCTACTTTCCATTGGCATTGAGGGCTACCCTCCTAAACTTCACAACACCATCATAAACATACTTCTAGCGGCAAGATTAACACTAACCAGACAGTGGAAAAACCACATATCCCCAAAAGTCTCTGAGGTCATAGATCTCATTAATTTACACTGCTCATATGAACAGATCATGATGACCAGCTCTGGACACGTCCAATCCTACACTACTCAACGGTCTCCTTGGTCCTCTTGGTATCTCAACACTGGTTTACTCCCTCTCCAATGATAACTCCTACTGATACTCCTAGAAACAATGAATACGCTGAGCTCTCTTCCAATGAAACTGGATCCCAAAGGGGATCTAGGGAGAGAAGACCCAGCCCACAGCGTGGACACCCCGATTACTGTTAGTAAACCTTGAAATTGCTTAACACTGTAAGTTCTTTCCTGCACTACCCCTGGTATCTGGACCTGAAATAATGGTCTCATAGTTACCTTTATGCTTGTACTCTAATCCTTTGTATAACTGTTTAAACGACTTATTGCTACTACATGTTACTGCCTTTCAATGAAAATAAATAAAAAACTATTGAAAGAAAAAAAAGAAAGCCGAAGTCCAGAGGAGCTCTCCGACCCCCAACTACTGTATGAAGAGAGCCGAAGTCCAGCGGAGCTCTCCCCCCACCTATATAGAGAGCCAAAGTCCAGCGGAACTCTCCCACCCCCCAACTATGAAGAGAGCCGAAGTCCAGAGGAGCTCTCCGACCCCCAACTACTGTATGAAGAGAGCCGAAGTCCAGCGGAGCTCTCCCCCCACCTATATAGAGAGCCAAAGTCCAGCGGAGCTCTCCCACCCCCAACTACTGTATGAAGAGAGCCGAAGTCCAGCGGAGCTCTCCCCCCCAACTATAAAGAGAACCAAAGACCAGTGGAGCTCTCCCACCCCCCAACTATGAAGAGAGCCAAAGTCCAGCCAAGCTCTCCCACCCCCCCAACTATGAAAAGAGCCAAAGTCCAGCGGAGCTCTCCCACCCCCCAACTATGAATAGAGCCGAAGTCCAGCGGAGCTCTCCCCCCCAACTATGAAGAAAGCCGAAGTCCAGCAGAGCTCCCCCCCAACTATGAAGAGAGCCGAAGTCCAGCGGAGCTCTCCCACCCCCAACTACTGTATGAAGAGAGCCGAAGTCCAGCGGAGCTCTCCCCCCCAACTATAAAGAGAGCCAAAGTCCAGCGGAGCTCTCCCACCCCCCAACTATGAAGAGAGCCAAAGTCCAGCGGAGCTCTCCCACCCCCCCAACTATGAAGAGAGCCAAAGTCCAGCGGAGCTCTCCCACCCCCCAACTATGAATAGAGCCAAAGTCCAGCGGAGCTCTCCCACCCCCAACTACTGTACGAAGAGAACCGAAGTCCAGCGGAGCTCTCCCACCCCCCAACTATGAAGAGAGCCAAAGTCCAGCGGAGCTCTCCCACCCCCCCTAACTATGAAGAGAGCCGAAGTCCAGCGGAGCTCTCCTACCCCCCAACTATGAATAGAGCCGAAGTCCAGCGGAGCTCTCCCACCCCCAACTACTGTATGAAGAGAGCCGAAGTCCAGCGGAGTTCTCCCACCCCCCCCAAACTATGAAGAGAGCCGAAGTCCAGCGGAGTTCTCCCACCCCCCCAACTATGAAGAGACCCGAAGTCCAGCTGAGTTCTCCCACCCCCCTAACTATGAAGAGAGCTGAAGTCCAGCGGAGTTCTCCCACCCCCCCAACTATGAAGAGAGCCGAAGTCCAGCGGAGCTCTCCCACCCCCCAGCTATGAAGAGAGCCGAAGTCCAGTGGAGCTCTCCCCCCCCCAACTATGAACAAAGTTGAAGTCCAGCAGAGCTCCCCCCCCCCCAACTATGAAGAGAGCTGAAGTCCAGCTAAATGCCCAGATATGGGGGCTGCTCCAGTCCTGAGATTTACACAGCCCTGCCACAAACTACAGCCCTGTCTAGCAGGTCAGGAGACCAGATTTTCTTCTGTTGCTCCCCCAGCCTGTGATTGGACAGTGAAAGGAAAAAGCAGCAGATTGAGGAGATCATCTCCATGTCACTCTGCTCTCTCCTCCTCCTTTCAGGCTCAGTGATTGATTCACAGCCAGTGAAAGTAACAGTTGCTGGTTCATGAATAGTCTCCATACAGTTCTTGTATGAGACATTCACCGATCACATGATACTAATCATGACATCACTAATTCAATCTGCAGCTACAAAGATCTGGCAACATTGTACAAATATGGGAACCGGCCGGGGACAAGGCTCCGCTACACAAGAGAATATTATTCTCTTCTTTTATTTCCTACTTCCTCACTCTTCACGTCATTCCTACTCTTCCCCTCATTCTCACTCTTCCCTTCATTCTCCCTCTTCCCTTCATTCCTACTCTTCCCCTCATTCTCACTCTTCTCCTCATCTCCCTCTTCCCTTCATTCTCCCTCTTCCCTTCATTCTCCCTCTTCCCCTCATTCTCCCTCTTCCCTTCATTCCTACTCTTCCCCTCATTCTCACTCTTCCCCTCATCTCCCTCTTCCCTTCATTCTCACTCTTCCCTTCATTCCTACTCTTCCCCTCATTCTCCCTCTTCCCTTCATTCCTACTCTTCCTCTCATTCTCACTCTTCCCCTCATCTCCCTCTTCCCTTCATTCTCCCTCTTCCCCTCATTCTCACTCTTCCCCTCATCTCCCTCTTCCCTTCATTCTCCCTCTTCCCTTCATTCTCACTCTTCCCTTCAGTCCTACTCTTCCACTAATTCTCACTCTTCCCCTCATTCTCCCTCTTCCCTTCATTCCTACTCTTCCCTTCAGTTCTACTCTTCCCCTCGTTCTCCCTCTTCGCTTCATTCCTACTCTTCCCTTCAGTCCTACTCTTCCCCACATTCTCACTCTTCCCCTCATTCTCCCTCTTTCCTTCATTCTTACTCTTCCCTTCATTCTCACTCTTCCACTAATTCTCACTCTTCCCCTCATTCTCCCTCTTCCCTTCATCTCACTCTTCCCTTCATTCCTACTCTTCCCCTCATTCTCCCTCTTCCCTTCATTCCTACTCTTCCCTTCAGTCCTACTCTTCCCCACATTCTCACTTTTCCCCTCATTCTCCCTCTTTCCTTCATTCCTACTCTTCCCCTCATTCTCACTCTTCCCCTCATTCTCCCTCTGCCCTTCATTCTCACTTTTCCCCTCATTCTCCCTCTTCCCTTCATTCTCACTCTTCCCTTCATTCTCCCTCTTCCCTTCATTCTCACTCATCTCTTCATTCCTACTCTTCCCTTCATTCTCACTCTTCCCCTCATTCTCACTCTTCCCTTCATTCTCCCTCTTCCCTTCATTCTCACTCTTGCCCTCATTCTCACTCTTCCCTTCATTTCTACTCTTCCCTTCATTCTCACTCTTCCCCTCATTCTCACTCTTCCCTTCATTCTCCCTCTTCCCTTCATTCTCACTCTTGCCCTCATTCTCACTCTTCCCTTCATTTCTACTCTTCCCTTCATTCTCACTCTTCCCCTCATTCTCACTCTTCCCTTCATTCTCCCTCTTCCCTTCATTCTCACTCATCCTTTCCTTCCTACTCTTCCCTTCATTCTCGGTCTTCCCTTCATTCCTACTCTTCCCCTCATTCTCACTCTTCCCTTCATTTCTACTCTTCCCTTCATTCTCACTCTTCCCTTCATTCTCACTCTTCCCTTCATTCTCCCTCTTCCCTTCATTCTCCCTCTTCCCTTCATTCTCACTCTTACCCTCATTCTCACTCTTCCCTTCATTTCTACTCTTCCCTTCATTCTCACTCTTCCCCTCATTCTCACTCTTCCCTTCATTCTCCCTCTTCCCTTCATTCTCACTCATCCTTTCCTTCCTACTCTTCCCTTCATTCTCGGTCTTCCCTTCATTCCTACTCTTCCCCTCATTCTCACTCTTCCCTTCATTTCTACTCTTCCCTTCATTCTCACTCTTCCCCTCATTCTCACTCTTCCCTTCATTCTCCCTCTTCCCTTCATTCTCACTCATCCTTTCCTTCCTACTCTTCCCTTCATTCTCGGTCTTCCCTTCATTCTCACTCTTCCCTTCATTTCTACTCTTCCCCTCATTCTCACTCTTCCCTTCATTCTCCCTCTTCCCCTCATTCTCCCTCTTCCCCTCATTCTCCCTCTTCCCCTCATTCTCACTCTTCCCCTCATTCTCACTCTTCTCCTCATTCTTACTCTTCCCTTTATTCCCCCTCGTCCCTTTTATCCCACTCTTCCCTTTATTCTCACTGTTCCCTTCATTCCTACTCTTCCCTTTGGAAAAAGAGGAAGTTCACGGGAGGAGCAAAGAGCTCAAGGTTCACCATAATTTAGATACAAGACAAGATTGTCCAAGGAATTTTCCAGTGAGCTGTCCAGCACCTGAGAAGGGTCGGCATGAAGAATTTCTGCCGGAAACTATCAGAGGTTGCCGGTTCAGATCTGGGTCCTGACAACTCTCCACCTGATATTGATCACATTGGGCTGATACTTTGGCACCAATCTTGGCTTTGAGCAGTTTGTAACAAAGTAACAAAGTTCACGCCGCCACCATAACTGCAGTTCCGTTTTTTTTTTTTTTTTTTTTTAAAGGAAGGAAATGCCTTTACCATCTTCCACCTTTAGATCCCAGCAGAACACAACCTCTCCTATCTCCTCCGCCGCTTGGCCGCATTTAATTGGCTTTCTTATCTGCCAAGTCGGCCCGGCACAGTTCTTCGCCGAGATTATGAGTTACTATTAGGAGCCGCCGTCTTGTTGATATTATCCCTGTTCAGGAGGTCTCGGGAACATAGTTCTGTAATTAATACCTATTTTATGGACGAGTCTTTCCTCGGAATTTAAACAGCTTAAGAATGTTCCTATTCCAAAAAACTGAAGATAATTCCCTTCTAGTTCACAGAGCAGAGCGATCGTCTGAATTAAGATACAGCCAATAAAAGCGGAAAATACTAAATTATAGAACAGAAGGTGAGAGATCCTGGAGGAGAGAAGAGATTTCCAGCAAATAAAATATATATATAGATATATATATATATCTATATATATATCTATATATAGATATATATATATATCTATATATATATCTATATATATATAAAATGTATGTATGTATGTATTTCTTCCAGATCTGTGCAGTAATCCAGTGTGAGACTTCCTGTAATAAAGACCGCCCACTGCTGCTCTCTTTCCTTGTGCAGGGCGACTGGTCTGGTCTCCACCCCACCCCTCCTGTAGTTTTTTGTAGTGGGTGGAGCCTTTGAGCCCCTCTCACAGCTCTGCTCTCTCTCCTTGTGCAGGGTGACTGGTCTCGTCTCCGCCCCCCTCCTGTGATTTCTGTAGTGGGTGGAGCCTGCTGGACTCCTCCCACAGCTCTGTTCTCTCTCCTTGTGCAGGGTGACTGGTCTTGTCTCCGCCCCTCCTGTAGTTTTCTGTAGTGGGTGGAGCCTGCTGTACTCCTCCCACAGCTCTGCTTTCTCTCCTTGAGCAGGGTGACTGGTCTTGTCTCCGCCCCTTCCTGTAGTTTTCTGTAGTGGGTGGAGCCTGCCGGACTCCTCCCACAGCTCGGCTCTCTCTCCTTGTGCAGGGTGACTGGTCTTGTCTCCGCCCCTTCCTGTAGTTTTCTGTAGTGGGTAGAGCCTGCTGGACTCCTCCCACATCTCTGCTCTCTCTCCTTGTGCAGGGTGACTGGTCTGGTCTCCGCCCCCCTCCTGTAGTTTTCTGTAGTGGGCGGAGCCTGTGAGCCCCTCTCACAGCTCTGCTCTCTCTCCTTGTGCAGGGTGACTGGTCTCGTCTCCACCCCTTCCTGTAAATTTCTGTAGTGGGTGGAGCCTGCTGGACTCCTCCCACAGCTCTGCTCTCTCTCCTTGTGCAGGGTGACTGGTCTCGTCTCCGCCCCTTCCTGTAGTTTTCTGTAGTGGGTGGAGCCTGCTGGACTCCTCCCACAGCTCTGCTCTCTCTCTTTGTGCAGGGTGACTGGTCTCGTCTCCGCCCCTTCCTGAAGTTTTCTGCAGTGGGTGGAGCCTGCTGGACTCCTCCCACAGCTCTGCTCTCTCTCCTTGTGCAGGGTGACGGGTCTTGTCTATGCCCCTCCTGTAGTTTTATGTAGTGGGTGGAGCCTGATGGACCCCTCCCACAGCTATGCCATCTGAACAGGCAACGCACAGTACAGTGATGATGTCACTTCTACATTTACAATGTAAAATCTGGGTTTGCAAAGTCATTTGGTGCACACAAAGTGAATTTATATCCTTTGAGGCTATTGAAGAAGATATTTAAATTACATTTTTTGTTCCAGAGGATGCTAGAGGCTCTATACAGATTGGGGTGGAGAGTTCCAGACAATGGGAGAGGCTTTATACAGATTGGGGTGGAGAGTTCCAGAGGATGGGAGAGGTTCTGAACAGATTGGAGTGAAGAGTTCCAGAGGATGGAGGAGGCTGTGGACCGATTAGATTAAGGAGTTCCAGAGGATGGGAGAGGCTACGGACAGATTGGGGTGAAGAGTTCCAGAGGATTGCAAAGGCTCTGGACAGATTGGATTAGGGAGTTCCATAGGATGAGAGAGGCTCTTGCCAGATTGGTGTAAGGAGTTCAAGAGACTGGAAGAGGCTCTGGACAGATAGGGATAATGAGTTCTGGAGGATGAGAGAGTCTCTGGACAGATTGGGCTGAAGAGTTCCAGAGGATGGGAGAGAATCTAGACAGATTGGGGTAGGGCATTCAAGAGGAAGAGAGAGGTGCTGGACAGATTGGGGTAATGAGTTCCAGGGGCTGAGAGATGCTCTGAACAGATTGGGGTGAAGAGTTCCAGAGGGTGGAGGAGGCTGTGGACCGATTGGATTAGGGAGATCCAGAGGAAGAGAGAGGCTCTTGCAGATTAGGGAGCTCCAAAGGATGAGAAAGACTCTTGCCAGTTTGGGATGAGGAGTTACAGAGGATGGGAGAGGCTCTGGACAGATTGGGGTAGGGTGTTCCAGAAGATGGGAGAGTTTCTGGACAGATTGGGGTAGGGTGTTCCAGAAGATGGGAGAGTTTCTGGACAGATTGGGGTGAGGAGTTCCAGAGGAAAGGAGAGGATCTAGACAGATTGGGGTAGGGCATTTCAGAGGAAGAGAGAGGCGCTGGACAGATTGGGGTGAAGTGTTCCAGAGGATGGAGGAGGCTGTGGACCAGTTGGATTAGGGAGCTCCAGAGGATGAGAGAGGCTATTGCCAGTTTGGGGTGAGGAGTTCCAGTGGATGGGAGAGGCTCTAGACAGATTGGGATAGGGTGTTCCACAGGATGAGAGAGGCTCTGGGCAGATTGGGGTGAAGAGTTCCAGAGGATGGCGAAGGCTCTGGACAGATTGGATTAGGGAGTTCCATAGGATGAGATAGGCTCTTGCCAGATTGGTGTAAGGAGTCCCAGAGAATTGAAGAGGCTCTGGACAGATAGGGATAATGATTTCTGGAGAATGAGAGAGTCTCTGGACAGATTGGGGTGAAGAGTTCCAGAGGATGAGAGAGGATCTAGATGGATTGGGGTAGGGCATTAAAGAGGAAGAGAGAGGCGCTGGACAGATTGGGGTGAAGAGTTCCAGAGGATGGAGGAGGCTGTGGACCAATTGGATTAGGGAGTTCCAGAGGATGAGAGAGGCTCTTGCCAGATTGGGGTAAGGCATGCCAGTGGATGGGAGAGGCTCTGGACAGATTGGGGTAGGGTGTTCCACAGGATGGGAGAGGCTCTGGAGAAGTACTGTAGGTGAGCATGGGAGGAGTTGGGATTAAGTAAAGTGAAGACTTTCTCATACAAACCATCCAACCAGGATCCAGCACCACCTAGTGGTCAGCTTTAGAAATAGCATGGAGCTCCGACACCAATCACACTTGGCCCGTTGTGAAACACTCGGTGGTATTTGGAGAACAGATGACAGAAATATCGCCGGAGTTTTGATACGCCGTAGATGAGCCTGATAAAAGATTTGTTGGGGTTTGTGGAGAAAAGGCTTTGATTGCTGTCACTGATTAAATCGCATTTTCAATGTGCCATCAGCCCGCTTGTGGCTGCAACTTCCTCGTCTCCCTTTGTATTCCCTTCCTCATTATCATAACTTAGCAACCCGCCAGAACATTCTACAGCAGGGTGACAATCCGGATAATATCCCAGTCACATTTACCAACATAGAGATACAAAGTGCTACTAAGAGCTCTGCAGGTATTACTGATACAATGTAACAAATAAAGTGTGCAACATTGTATTGTCTTGTTAGAAGAGCACATGGTCACATGTCAAGATGATTTTTTTTTCTTGGGGTGGAGGGGGAGGGGGGGGGGGGGGGTTAGTCTTGGCTACCCAGGGAAGAGAATACCGTATTTATCGGCATATAACACGCACCTTAGTTTTAAGAGGGAAGTTTTAGGAAAAAACGTACATTTTAAATAAAGAATTTTGAAGCAAAATAGCCTTGCCCATGATTGCAGTCTAATCATCATTGCAGCCCGATCAGTGCCCACCTGCAGCCTTGCCCATCATTGCAGCCTGATCAGTGCCCATTTGGAGCCTTGCCCATCATTGCAGCCCGATCAGTGCCCACCTGCAGCCTTGCCCATCATTGCAGCCCGATGAGTGCCCAACTGCAGCTTTGCCCATCATTGCAGCCTGATCAGTGCCCATTTGGAGCCTTGCCCATCATTGCAGCACGATCAGTGCCCACCTGCAGCCTTGCCCATCATTGCAGCCTGATCATTGCCCATTTGGAGCCTTGCCCATCATTGCAGCCCGATCAGTGCCTACCTGCAGCCTTGCCCATCATTGCAGCCTGATCAGTGCCCATTTGGAGCCTTGCCCATAATTGCAGCCTAATCAGTGCCCACCTGCAGCCTTGCCCATCATTGCAGCCTGATCAGTGCCCACCTGCAGCCTTGCACATCATTGCAGCCTGACCAGTGCCCATCTGCAGCCTTGCCCATCATTGCAGCCCGATCAGTGCCCATCTGCAGCCTTGCCCATCATTGCAGCATGATTGATGCCCATCTACAGCCTTGCTCATCATTGCAGCATAATCAGTGCCCATTTACAGCCTTGCAAATTATTGCAGTCTGATCATCATTGCGGCCTAATCAGTGCCCATCTGCAGCCTTGCCCATCATTGCAGCCTAATCAGTGCCCACCTGCAGCCTTGCCCATCATTGCAGCCCGATCAGTGCCCATCTGCAGCCTTGCCCATCATTGCAGCATGATTGATGCCCATCTACAGCCTTGCTCATCATTGCAGCATAATCAGTGCCCATTTACAGCCTTGCAAATTATTGCAGTCTGATCATCATTGCGGCCTAATCAGTGCCCATCTGCAGCCTTGCCCATCATTGCAGCCTAATCAGTGCCCACCTGCAGCCTTGCCCATCATTGCAGCCTGATCAGTGCCTATCTGCAGCCTTGCCCATCATTGCAGCCTGATCATCATTGCAGCCTGATGAGTGCCCATCTGCAGCCTTGCACATCATTGCAGCCCGATCAGTGCCCATCTGCAGCCTTGCCCATCATTGCAGCCTGATCAGTGCCCATTTGGAGCCTTGCCCATCATTGCAGCCCAATCAGTGCCCACCTGCAGCCTTGCACATCACTGCAGCCTGATCAGTGCCCATCATTGTAGCCTGATCAGTGCCCATCTACAGCCTTGCCCATCATTGCAGCCTGATCAGTGCCCATCTGCAGCCTTGCACATAATTGCAGCCTGATTAGTGCCAATCTGCAGCCCTGCCCATCATCGCAGCATGATTGGTGCCCATCTACAGCTTTGCTCATCATTGCAGCAAGATCAGTGCCCATCTACAGCCTTGCCCATTATTGCAATCTGATCATCATTGCAGCCTGATCAGTGCCCATCTGCAGCCTTGCCCATCATTGCAGCCTAATCAGTGCCCACCTGCAGCCTTGTCCATCATTGCAGCCCGATCAGTGCCCACCTGCAGCCTTGCACATCATTGCAGCCTGATCAGTGCCCATCTGCAGCCTTGCCCATCATTGCAGCCCGATCAGTGCCCATCTGCAGCCTTGCCCATCATTGCAGCATGATCGATGCCCATCTACAGCCTTGCTCATCATTGCAGCATAATCAGTGCCCATTTACAGCCTTGCAAATTATTGCAGTCTGATCATCATTGCGGCCTAATCAGTGCCCATCTGCAGCCTTGCCCATCATTGCAGCCTAATCAGTGCCCACCTGCAGCCTTGCCCATCATTGCAGCCTGATCAGTGCCCATCTGCAGCCTTGCCCATCATTGCAGCCTGATCATCATTGCAGCCTGATGAGTGCCCATCTGCAGCCTTGCACATCATTGCAGCCCGATCAGTGCCCATCTGCAGCCTTGCCCATCATTGCAGCCTGATCAGTGCCCATTTGGAGCCTTGCCCATCATTGCAGCCCAATCAGTGCCCACCTGCAGCCTTGCACATCACTGCAGCCTGATCAGTGCCCATCATTGTAGCCTGATCAGTGCCCTTCTACAGCCTTGCCCATCATTGCAGCCTGATCAGTGCCCATCTGCAGCCTTGCACATAATTGCAGCCTGATTAGTGCCAATCTGCAGCCTTGCCCATCATCGCAGCATGATTGGTGCCCATCTACAGCTTTGCTCATCATTGCAGCAAGATCAGTGCCCATCTACAGCCTTGCCCATTATTGCAATCTGATCATCATTGCAGCCTGATCAGTGCCCATCTGCAGCCTTGCCCATCATTGCAGCCTAATCAGTGCCCACCTGCAGCCTTGTCCATCATTGCAGCCCGATCAGTGCCCACCTGCAGCCTTGCCCATCATTGCAGCCTGATCAGTGCCCATCTGCAGCCTTGCCCATCATTGCAGCCTGATCAGTGCCCATTTGGAGCCTTGCCCATCATTGCAGCCCAATCAGTGCCCACCTGCAGCCTTGCACATCACTGCAGCCTGATCAGTGCCCATCATTGTAGCCTGATCAGTGGCCATCTACAGCCTTGCCCATCATTGCAGCCTGATCAGTGCCCATCTGCAGCCTTGCACATAATTGCAGCCTGATTAGTGCCAATCTGCAGCCTTGCCCATCATCGCAGCATGATTGGTGCCCATCTACAGCTTTGCTCATCATTGCAGCAAGATCAGTGCCCATCTACAGCCTTGCCCATTATTGCAATCTGATCATCATTGCAGCCTGATCAGTGCCCATCTGCAGCCTTGCCCATCATTGCAGCCTAATCAGTGCCCACCTGCAGCCTTGTCCATCATTGCAGCCCGATCAGTGCCCACCTGCAGCCTTGCACATCATTGCAGCCTGATCAGTGCCCATCTGCAGCCTTGCCCATCATTGCAGCCCGATCAGTGCCCATCTGCAGCCTTGCCCATCATTGCAGCATGATCGATGCCCATCTACAGCCTTGCTCATCATTGCAGCATAATCAGTGCCCATTTACAGCCTTGCAAATTATTGCAGTCTGATCATCATTGCGGCCTAATCAGTGCCCATCTGCAGCCTTGCCCATCATTGCAGCCTAATCAGTGCTCACCTGCAGCCTTGCCCATCATTGCAGCCTGATCAGTGCCCATCTGCAGCCTTGCCCATCATTGCAGCCTGATCATCATTGCAGCCTGATGAGTGCCCATCTGCAGCCTTGCACATCATTGCAGCCCAATCTGTGCCCATCTGCAGCCTTGCCCATCATTGCAGCCTGATCAGTGCCCATTTGGAGCCTTGCCCATCATTGCAGCCCAATCAGTGCCCACCTGCAGCCTTGCACATCACTGCAGCCTGATCAGTGCCCATCATTGTAGCCTGATCAGTGCCCATCTACAGCCTTGCCCATCATTGCAGCCTGATCAGTGCCCATCTGCAGCCTTGCACATAATTGCAGCCTGATTAGTGCCAATCTGCAGCCTTGCCCATCATCGCAGCATGATTGGTGCCCATCTACAGCTTTGCTCATCATTGCAGCAAGATCAGTGCCCATGTACAGCCTTGCCCATTATTGCAATCTGATCATCATTGCAGCCTGATCAGTGCCCATCTGCAGCCTTGCCCATCATTGCATCCTGATCAGTGCCCATCTGCAGCCTTGCCCATCATTGCAGCCTGATCAGTGCCCATCTGCAGCCTTGCCCATCATTGCAGCCTGATCAGTGCCCATCTGCAGCCTTGCCCATCATTGCAGCCTGATCAGTGCCCATCTGCAGCCTTGTTATTGCCGAAATAGACAGAGCCGGATCTCCAGTGAATTTGGCTTGCAGTCACACCCAGTCTGGCCCCCTTGCCCGGTTCTTATGATGAACATAACAATAGTCCAATGGTGGGACGTCAATGCTAGGAGGTGGGACTGGGCGTGGCTGCAAGCGGAGCCAAGTACACAGGAGATCCGGCTCTGTCTATTTCGGCGGCGCTCTTTCCCTCCTTCCCCTCCGAGGCAGCCGATCGGCGTATAACCCACGATTTCCTTTGTTTACAAGTTACAATTGTTTTTTTTGCTAGAAAATTACTTAGAACCCCCAAACATTATGTACATTTTTTTTTCTAACACCTAGAGAATAAAATGTTGCAAAACTTTCTGTCACACCGTATTTGTGCAGCGGTCTTACAAGCATACTTTTTTGGGAGAAAATTCTCTTTTTTTAATTAAAAAATAAGACAACGGTAACGTTAGCTCTATTTTTTTTATATTGTGAAAGATAATGTTACGCTGAGTATATTGATACCCAACATCACGCTTCAAAATTGCGCCCGCTCGTGGAATGGCGACAAACTTTTACCCTTAAAAAATCTATAGGCGATGTTTACAAATTTCTACAGGTTACCAGTTTTGCGTTACAGAGGAGGTATAGAGCTAGAATTATTGCTCTCGCTCTAACGATCGCAGCGATACCTCACATGTGTGGTGCGAACACCGTTTTCATATGGAGGCGCTACTCACGTATGCGTTCGCTTCTGCACGCGAGCTCGTCGGGACGGGCGGCTTTAAAAAAAGTTTGTTTTTTTTCTTATTATTTATATTACTTTATATTTTTTATTTTGACACTGTCTTTTTAAAAAAACTATTTTTGGGTCACTTTAATTCCTATTACAAGGAATGTAAACATCACTTGTAATAGAAAAAAAGCATGACAGGACCTCTTTAATATGAGATCTGGGGGTCAAAAAGACTTCAAATCTCATATTTACACTAAAATGCATTAAAAAAAAATGTCACTTGAAAAAATAAAAATAAACAATTTCTCCTTTAAGAGCTATGGGTGGAAGTCACGGTGATTTGCGTGAAGTGGTTAAATTGTTCTAACACTCAAACCTCCGGAGGAGATACCCCCAAGCAGGGCTGGTGCCAGGATTTTTGTCTACACAGGCAAAGGTGCTTTTTTTTAAAAATCCCACCCAAGATATTCTGACCCTGACCTTTTGACCCTAATATTAACATTTACCTAACCCTAAAGCTAGAGATGGGCCGAACACCCCCCTGTTTGGTTCGCACCAGAACTCCTGGACAGGGGAAAAATTCTGACCCGAACAGCAAACCCTATTAACCGCTTGCCGACCAGCTCATGCCAAGATATGTCGGCAGAATGGCACAGCTGCGCAAAATGACGTATGAGTACATCTTTCCCTTTAAGAGCCGCCGGAGTCGCGCGCCCGCGGCACAGCGTGCGTGACCAGTGCCAGCCACCCGCGGATGCGGGAACAAGAGCTAGAATGGGGATTTGTGTGTGTAAACCCTAGTGAGTAGGAACAACAATATGTCTCCTCCCCCAGTCAATCCTATCGCCATACAGTAAGAAACACTAACTAGGGAACACATTTAACCCCTTGATCGCCCCTAGTGTTAACCCCTTCCCCGCCAGTGACATTTACACAGTAATCAGTGCATTTTTATAGCAATGATTACTGTCAGTGGTGCCAAAAATGTGTCAAAAGTGTCTGATCTGTCCGCCGCAATGTCCTAGTACCGCTAAAAATCGCTTATCACCGCCATTACTAGTAAAGAAAATAAAAATAATAAAAATGCCATAAAAATGCCATACATCTTTCCCATAGTTTGTAGATGCTATAAACTTTTGCGCAAACCAATCAATATACGCTTATTGCATTTTTTTTTTTTTTTTACCAAAAATATGTAGAAGAATACGTATCGGCCTAAACTGAGGAAAAAAATAGTTTTTTTTATATGTTTTTGGGAGATATTTATTATAGCAAAAAGTAAAAAAATAGCTTTTTTTTAAAAATTGACGCTCTATTTTTGTTTATAGTGCAAAAAATAAAACCGCAGAAGCGATCAAATACCACCAAAAGAAAGCTCTATTTGTGGGAAAAAAAGGACGTCAATTTTGTTTGGGAGCCACGTTGCACGACCGCGCAATTGTCAGTTAAAGCGACGCAGTGCCGAATCGCAAAAAGTGCTCTGGTCAGGAAGGGGATAAATTCTTCTGGGGCTGAAATGATTAAATATCAGTGGCGGAATTACCAGGGTCGCAACAGTCGCAGTTGCGACTGGGCCCGGCATTCAGCCACTGTGGGGGGGCCCAGCGGGGTTGATCTTCACACACGACTCTGAGCGGAGATCGTGTGTCATAGATTAATAGCACAGAGAGACTCCGGCGGCGGCATTAATGTTCTATTTGTCGGTCCTCTCTGGCATGGATGAGAGAGGAGGACACACAGCTGATCTCACTGCTCCCCCTTCTCCCCCCTCCCCCCTCCTGTGTGCTCCGCGGGAAATATGAGCTCTTTAGCTTCACACTTGACTGCCCGCGGAGCACACAGGAGAGGAGAGGGTGGAGAAGGGGGAGCAGTGAGATCAGCTGTGTGTCCTCTCTCATCCATGCCAGAGAGGACCGACAAATAGAACATTAATGCCGCCGGAGTCTCTCTGTGCTATTAATCTATGACACACGATCTCTGCTCAGAGCTGTGCTGTCCTGAGAAGGCAGACAGCACTGATGAGCACTGATAGAAGGCACTGATGAGCACTAATAGAAGGCACTGATGAGCACTAATAGAAGGCACTGATGGGCACTGATGAGCACTAATAGAAGGCACTACTGAGCACTGATGAGCACTAATAGAAGGCACTGATGGGCACTGATGAGCACTAATAGAAGGCACTGATGAGCACTGATAGAAGGCACTGATGAGCACTGATAGAAGGCACTGATGAACACTGATGGGCACTGATGAGCACTAATAGAAGGCACTGATAGACGGCACTGATGAGCACTGATAGAAGGCACTGATGAGCACTGATAGAAGGCACTGATGAGCACTGATGAGCACTAATAGAAGGCACTGATGAGCATTAATAGAAGGCACTGATAGACGGCACTGATGAGCACTGATAGACGGCACTGATGAGCACTGATAGAAGGCACTGATGAGCACTGATAGACGGCACTGATGAGCACTGATAGACGGCACTGATGAGCACTAATAGAAGGCACTGATGGGCACTGATGAGCACTGATAGAAGGCACTGATGGGCACTGATAGAAGGCACTGATGAGCACTGATAGACGGCACTGATGAGCACTGATAGAAGGCACTGATGAGCACTGATAGAAGGCACCGATGAGCACTGATAGAAGGCACTGATGAGCACTGATAGATGGCACTGATGAGCACTGATGAGCACTGATAGAAGGCACTGATGGGCACTGAGAGAAGGCACTGATGGACACTGATAAAAGGCACTGATGGGCACTGATAGGAGGCATTGATGAGCACTTATAGGAGGCACTGATGAGCACTGATAGGAGGCACTGATGAGCACTTATAGGAGGCACTGATGAACACTGATAGGCCACATTGATGAGCACTGATGGGCAGCACTGATAGGAGGCACTAATGTGCACTGAAAGGCTGCACTGATAGGTGGCATTGATGGGCACTGATAGGTGGTACTGATGGGCACTGAGGAACACTGATAGGCAGAACTCAGGCAGTATTGATGGGCTTTGATGGACAGAATTGAAGAGTACTGATAGGTGGCACTGATGGACGCAGTTAGGTGGCATTAATGAGCACTGATAGGTGGTGCTGATAGGCAGAATTGATGGGCACTAATAGGCAGCATTAATGAGCACTGATAGGTAACACTTGCAGTTGGAAGTGATGGGCACTGATAGTTGGCACTGATGGGCACTGATGATTGGGGCACTGATTATCAGTGTAAACAATTTACTGACATTCTTGACAGTTAATGGCAGTCTTTTCCTAACACAAACACAGCGTGTGAGGAAAGGGCTGTGGATAACCAGTCTGTTTACATGTGATCAGCTGATCACATGGTAAAGGGCCGATGTGATTGCGCTGGATGCATGTCCAAGGGGCCATGTGGGAAGCACGGTTTTGGGAGGATGTCCATGGACACCCTCCCAAAATTGGAAGCCAGGGCTCGGGTGGAAGGGGGGCCCATCATGGTTTCTTGCACCGGGGCACTGAAGGTTCTAGTTACGCCTCTGTTAAATATAGTCCCTGTAAAGTGGCACATCTGTACCGTGTATAGAACCTGCTGCAGCAAAAAATATTAAATCCATACCAGGCCATTCACGTCAACATTAAAAAAAAAACAGGTGTGGGGTCCCACCCAAGATCCATATCAGACCCTTCTCTGGATATGCAACCTGGCAGGCCAGAAAAGAGGGGACGACGAGCGAGGGCCCCCCCTTCCTGAACCATACCAGGCCACATGCCCTCAAAATTGGGGGGTGGGTGCTTTGCCCAAAGGCATTGGGGACCAATCCTATTTAATTTATTCATAAACGACCTGGAGGATGGGATAAACAGTTCAATCTCTGTATTTGTGGACGATACTAAGCTAAGCAGGGCAATAACTTCTCCGCAGGATGTGGAAACCTTGCAAAAAGATCTGAACAAATTAGAGTGGTGGGCAACTACATGGCAAATGAGGTTCAATGTAGAAAAATGTAAAATAATGCATTTGGGTGGCAAAAATATGAATGCAATCTATAGACTGGGGGGAGAACCTCTGGGGGAGATCTAGGATGGAAAAGGACCTGGGGGGTCCTAGTAGATGATAGGCTCAGCAATGACAAGCTGCTGCTAACAAAGCAAACAGAATATTGGCATTAAAAAGGGGATCAACTCCAGAGATAAAATGATAATTCTCCCGCTCTACAAGACTCTGGTCCGGCCGCACCTGGAGTATGCTGTCCAGTTCTGGGCACCAGTCCTCAGGAAGGATGTACTGGAAATGGAGCGAGTACAAAGAAGGGCAACAAAGCTAATAAAGGGTCTGGAGGATATTAGTTATGAGGAAAGGTTGCGAGCACTGAACTTATTCTCTCTGGAGAAGAGACGCTTGAGAGGGGATATGATTTCAATATACAAATACTGTACTGGTGACCCCACAATAGGGAGAAAACTTTTTTGCAGAAGAGAGTTTAACAAGACTCGAGGCCACTCATTAAAATTAGAAGTGTAGCGCTGGTAGATTTTCAATCTACTGCTGATAGGTAAATTTAGTGGGTTATCTGTTCATACATAGTCAGATTTGCCTCTGTTCCAGCTTGGCTGAGTTGCACGTAGTTTCACACTGTGCCTGTGGGTGTCGTTGTTACTATGGGCCAGTGTTGGAAAGGCAACACGTTGAAGTGTATAAGTGCTCCTCTGTCCCAGAGATAACCCGGTGGAGGTGGTCCTCCGAGTTGCATTCTGGGAGAGGGTATTTATGGGACAAACGCCATGTTTTAGGGTTTTTTCCGTCCACCTGCTGGCCCTCCTGGCCGACAGGTATGCGCTAAGAGTACTACCTCGTGGTCCTCCAATTGGGAGGCCCACGGCGCTGCGGCGTGTGGGTGGGCTTAGAGGCTTGTCTGGGGCTTACCACAGCGGCAGAGGAATGGTCCTGGGCTGTCTATCCTGAGTAGGGATGAGCCGAACACCCCCCGGTTCGGTTCGCACCAGAACCCGCGAACGGACCGCAAGTTCGCACGAACGTTAGAACCCCATTGACGTCTATGGGACTCGAACGTTCGAAATCAAAAGTGCTCATTTTAAAGGCTAATTTGCATGGTATTGTCCTAAAAAGGGTTTGGGGACCCGGGTCCTACCCCAGGGGACATGTATCAATGCAAAAAAAACTTTTAAAAACGGCCGTTTTTTCGGGAGCAGTGATTTTAATGATGCTTAACTGCTTCAGATCCGGGCCATTGCCAAATGACGGCAACAGCGCGGATCTGAATTGCCGGGACTACGTCCATTGACGTCGTCCCGTGCACGAGCGGCCTGCGCGCCCCCTGCAGGGCGCGCGCGGCGCGCTCGGTGATCAGCGAGTCTATGAGACTCGCCTGATCACAGATCAGAGTAAGGGGTTGGTCCCAACCCCTTACCACATGATCAGCTGTCAGCCAATGACAGCTGATCATGTGATGTAAACAGAGCCGGTAATCGGCTATTTTTCCTCCTCGCGCTGACAGCGTGAGGAGGAAAAAAAAACCCGATCACCGGCGGCCGTGATCGGGACATCAGTCCCGATCACGGCGATCTTACAACAAGAAGCAATAGGCAGCAGTGCTGCCTACCAGTGCCCACCATATTAACCCATCAGTGCCCACAGTGCCATCAATCAGCGCCACCCATCAGTGCCCACAGTGCCACCCATCAGTGCCCACAGTGCCACCCATCAGTGCCCACAGTGCCACCCATCAGCACCCACATCAGTGCCACCCATCAGCACCCACATTAGTGCCACCCATCAGCACCCACATCAGTGCAACCTATCAGTGCCCATCAGTGTCACCTACCAGTGCCCATAAGTGCCCATCAGTGCCACCCATCACTGCCCATCAGTGCCACCCATCACTGCCCATCAGTGCCACCCATCAGTGCCCCCCATCAGTGCCCCCCCATCAGTGCCACCTATCAGTGCCACCTATCAGTGCCACCTATCAGTGCCACCTATCAGTGCCACCTATCTGTGCCACCTATCCGTGCCGCCCATCTGTGGCCATCAGTGCCGCCTTATCTGTGCCCATCAGTACCGCCTTAACTGTCCCCATCAGTGCCGCCTTAACTGTGCCTATCAGTGCCGCCTTAACTGTGCCTATCAGTGCCGCCTTAACTGTGCCTATCAGTGCCGCCTTATCTGTGCCTATCCGTGCCCATCAGTGCAGCCTATCAGTGCCCACCAGTGCCGCCTCATCAGTGCATATCAATGAAGGAGAAAAATTACCTGTTTGCAAAATTTTATAACAAACTATTAAACATGATTTTTTTTTTTTTCAAAATTTTCCATCTTTTTTTGTTTGTTTAGCAAAAAATAAAAACCCCAGCTGTGATTAAATACCACCAAAAGAAAGCTCTATTTGTGGGAAAAAAATGATAAAAATTTCATTTGGGTACAGTGTTGTATGACCGCGCAATTGTCATTCAAAGTGCGACAGCGCTGGAAGCTCAAAATTGGTCTGGGCAGGAGGGGGGTTTAAGTGCCCAGTAAGCAAGTGGTTAAAGTAAAAAAAAAAAAGTGAAATATTCCTTTAAATATCGTACCTGGGGGGTGTCTATAGTATGCCTGTAAAGTGACGCGTGTTTCCCGTGTTTAGAACAGTCCCTGCACCAAATGTCATTTTTAAAGGAAAAAATCTCATTTAAAACTGCTTGCGGGTTTAATGTCATGTCGGGTCATGGCAATATGGATGAAAATCAGTGAGACAAACGGCATGGGTACCCCCCAGTCCATTACCAGGCCCTTTGGGTCTTGTATGGATATTAAGGGGAACCCCACACCCAAATTAAAATAAGGAAAGGTGTGGGGCCACCAGGCCCTATATACTCTGAACAGCAGTATACAGGCGGTGCAAACAAGACAGGGACTGTAGGTTTGTTGTTAAGTAGAATCTGTTTGTAATTTTGAACATTTTTAATGTGTTTAGCTCCAGCCAAAAAATCTTTTCTAAGCTTTTTGGAAAACATAGGGAAGGGTTATCACCCCTGTGACATTTGTTTTGCGTCTTTCCTCCTCTTCAGAAGATTTCACCTCACTTTTTTGTCCCAATGAAAAATGTTTTTTGAAAATTTGGGTTTTTTTGTGGAACAAGGATTGGAAAGCATCAGTGGAAAGGAGAAATTGTTTTCCCATATTAACTCTTACATGAGAGAATTTCCCTTCCTATGGGTAGATTTCATCTCACTTCCTGTTGTCTCCTTCCGTTTGCAAGTAGGAGTCGTTTGTAAGTTAGATGTTTGAAAGTAGGGTCCTGCCCTATATACTCAGCAGAAATTTGGGCCTTAGGTGTTGCTGTGGCCAAAACACTGTAAGCCCTCACAGGGCCCTGCTGTGAAA
Organism: Lithobates septentrionalis; assembly: GCA_037952835.1. Classification (NCBI taxonomy): domain Eukaryota; kingdom Metazoa; phylum Chordata; class Amphibia; order Anura; family Ranidae; genus Lithobates; species Lithobates septentrionalis. Next base: position 61,574 of record JBBDGP010004377.1, on the reverse strand, counting down.
TATTAGATCAAGAATTGTAATTACATGCCCCTGTTGAACAGGAGCTGAAAAATTAGGCCTTAGGCACTGGTGCTGGTGCCACAACACTGCAACCCCTCACAGACACTCTAGTTGGAACGCAGGAACGAGCACTGCTGCAAAGTATTGCATCAAAAATTGTAATTACACGCCCCTGTTAGACAGGGGCAGAAAAATTGGGCCTTAGGCACTGGTGCTGGTGCCACAACACTGCAACCCCTCACAGACACTCTAGTTGGAACGCAGGAACGAGCCCTGCTGCAAAGTATTGCATCAAAAATTGTAATTTCACGCCCCTGTTAGACAGGGGCAGAAAAATTGGGCCTTAGGCACTGGTGCTGGTGCCACAACACTGCAACCCCTCACAGACACTCTAGTTGGAACGCAGGAACGAGCCCTGCTGCAAAGTATTACATCAAAAATTGTAATTTCACGCCCCTGTTAGACAGGGGCAGAAAAATTGGGCCTTAGGCACTGGTGCTGGTGCCACAACACTGCAACCCCTCACAGACACTCTAGTTGGAATGCAGGAACGAGCCGTGCTGCAAAGTATTACATCAAAAATTGTAATTACACGCCCCTGTTATACAGGGGCTGAAAAATTGTGCCTTAGGCACTGGTGGTGGCGCCCAGAACCAAAAATGTTCTTACAAGCTATCAGCGTGATGATTGAGGAGGAAGAGGATAATTACTCAGGGATAATCACTCAGCATCAGCATAGGCAGTCTTTGAAGGGATCTGAAAAAAATTATTCAGTTACATCAGCATCAGGTGCTTGGTAGCTGGTGGTGATCCAAGACTGATTCATTTTTATGAAGGTCAGCCGATCGACCGAGTCAGTGGACAGACGCACCCTGTGATCGGTTACCACGCCTCCAGCAGCACTGAATGTACGTTCCGAAAGAACGCTGGATGCAGGACAGGCCAGTAGCTCAATTGCATACTGTGCAAGCTCTGGCCAGTGATCCATCCTCAAGACCCAGTAACCCAGAGGATTTTCGGTGGGAAAGGTGTCCAAGTCTGATCTTGCCCCTAGGTATTCCTGCACCATGTAAAACAGACGCTGGCGATGGTTGCTGGAACCGATCATACCTTGGGGCTGCGGACCAAAAAATTGTCTGAACGCATCGGTCAGACGGCCACCTTCTCCACCGCTCCTTCTTTGACTGACCGAAGCCTCAGCAACACGTTGTCCAGAAACAGGAGTTTGTAACCTCCCAGTCTCTGGGAACGCGTTGCACAGACCTTTCTGCAAGGCCTCCCGAAGATGTTTCATCCTCTGCTCCCTCTGCGATGGCAAGATAAGGTCCGCAACCTTACCCTTGTAACGTGGATCAAGGAGGGTTGCCAGCCAGTATTGGTCCTTCTCCTTGATACCACGAATACGAGGATCCTTACGCAGGCTTTGCAGGATCAGGGAGGCCATGCAGCGTAGGTTTGCTGAGGCATTCGGTCCGGAGTCCTCTGGGTCACTAAGGACAACAACGTCCGCAGCCACCTCCTCCCAGCCACGTACAAGTCCATGTGTTCCTTGGGACTGATCCCTTAAAGACTGCTGATGCTGAGTGCCAGGCTCCACCTCCATACTGACACAATCTTCCTCCTCCTCCTCCTCCTCCTCCTCGTCCTCTTCCTGTGTGATCGGCGGGCACGCAGGAACACTGTCTGGATAAAGGGGGCCTTGAGAGCTAAGGAAGTCCTCCTCTTCCTGCCTCTGTTCTGCCTCAAGTGCCCTGTCCATTATTCCACGCAGCGTGTGCTCCAACAGGTGGACAAGGGGGACAGTGTCACTGATGCATGCACTGTCAGTGCTCACCATCCTCGTGGCCTCCTCGAATGGTGACAGGACAGTGCATGCATCCCTGATCATGGCCCACTGGCGTGGGGAAAAAAAACCAAGGTCCCCTGACCCTGTCCTGGTGCCATAGTCGCACAGGTACTCATTGATGGCCCTCTGCTGCGTGTGCAGCCGCTGCAGCATGGCCAACGTCGAGTTCCACCTGGTGGGCATGTCACAGATTAGGCGGTTCTTGGGCAGGTTAAACTCCTTTTGGAGGTCCGTCAGCCGAGCACTGGCATTATATGACCGGCGGAAATGCACAGAGACTTTCCTGGCCTGCCTCAGGACATCCTGTAAGCCCGGGTACCTGCCCAAGAACCGCTGCACCACCAAGTTAAGGACGTGAGCCAAACAGGGCACATGGGTCAGTTGTCCCTGTCGGAGGGCAGAGAGGAGGTTGGTGCCATTGTCGCAAACCACCATTCCTGCCTTAAGTTGGCGTGGCGTCAACCACCTCTGAACCTGCCCCTGCAGAGCTGACAGAACCTCTGCCCCAGTGTGGCTCCTGTCCCCCAAGCACACCAGCTCAAGCACCGCATGGCATCTTTTGGCCTGCGTACTTGCGTAGCCCCTTGAACGCCTACGGAGCACCGCTGGTTCCGAGGAAGAGGCCATGGAGGAAGAAGAAGAGGAGGGGGTGGAGGAGAGAGGTGTGTCACAATCAGCATTTTGGAGGTGTGGTGGCGGAACAACCTCCAACACTACTGCACCTTGTCCTGCATCCTTCCCAGCTGCCAGCAGAGTCACCCAATGCGCCGTGAAACTTAAGTAACGTCCCTGTCCATGCCTGCTGGACCATGAGTCAGCGGTAATATGCACCTTACCGCTGACCGCCCTGTCCAGCGAGGCATGGACATTGCCTTCCACATGCCGGTAGAGAGCCGGAATCGCCTTCCGTGAGAAAAAGTGGCGTTTGGGTACCTGCCACTGAGGAACCGCACATTCCACAAACTCACGGAAGGGGGCAGAGTCTACCAACTGAAAAGGCAGCAGTTGAAGTGCTAGCAATTTTGCCAAGCTAGCATTCAACCGCTGGGCATGTGGATGGCTGGGAGCAAACTTCTTTCGGCGGTGCAGCAGCTGGGGCAGGAAAATTTGCCTGGTACAATCTGACGTCGGTGTACCAAAAGCAGATTGCCCACAAGTACTTGGCTGTGACACACCTAATTCTACACCTTCATTCCTCTCACTGCAGGTCTCAGAGAGGACTGAAGGTCTAGTGGGGTTGGAAATCTCAGCTGATGAGGAGCAAGGAGAGATCGTCTTTGTTCTTTGGTGTGGGTCTTTCAGATACGCTTGCCAACGAACTGCATGGCAGGTCAACATATGTCTGGTCAAGCATGTGGTACCCAAGCGGGAGATGTTTTGGCCACGCGAGATACGCTTGAGACATATGTTGCAAATAGCAGCGGTGCGATCTGATGCACTCGTCTCAAAAAAGGCCCACACCAAAGAACTTTTTGAATAACGCGCAGAGACTGCAGCGCCCTGCACATGTGGAGCTTTGGGGTGTGATGCAGTCAATGTGCTGCCCTTAGGCTGGCCCCTGGAGGGCATCCTGCCTAGTTGGTGATGTGCCACCTCCTCCTCCTCCTCCTCCTCTCTCCTATCAGGCACCCACGTTGAGTCAGTGACCTCATCATCCCCTCCCTCCTCATCACTGGAGCAAACCTGGCAGTATGCTGCAGCAGGGGGAGCATGACTGCCAGATTGCTGTCCTTCTTGGGCACCCCCTCTGTCCGTGCTCATGTTACTGCCTTCATTGAGCTCAGTATCATCATCAGAGCCTTCCAAACGCTGGGCATCCTCCTGGAGCATGTACCCAACACTGTGGTCAAACAGTTCGAGGGAATCCTCATGAGGACATGGTGGAGCTAGGGAAGGAGTCACTGATGACATTGAGCTGAGGGAAGAGGCCGCTGCTTTGCCAGACAAAGCACCCTGGGCATGGGTGAGAGAGGATGAGGAGGATGAGGACGGCTTGGTCATCCACTCGACCAAGTCTTCCGCATGTTGCGGCTCAACACGGCCAGCTGCCGAAAAAAAGGCCAAGCGTGTCCCATGGCCACGTGCTGATGAGGATGCACCGTCTCCACGACCAGCACTAGACACAGAGCCTGCTTGCCCTCTCTTATTGGCTTGTGACTGTCTGCCTCTCCTTCTTGGCCTTCCAGACATACTAATGGCCTGTAGCTGCACTAAGCTGGGATAGAACACCTGTAATTTTCTTCAGGTAGCTTTATATACTGTAACCAGACAAGCCTGCCTGTCAGTAGGAAGATAACAGGAACGGATCTAGCTGAACACTGTGAGCAGGACGTACTGCACTAAATGTATATAGCAGGAACGGATCTAGCTGAACACTGTGAGCAGGACGCACTGTACTAAATGTAAATAGTCTAGCTGCCTGACCGTGGTACTAATAGGATCAAAAAGAACACCTGTAATTTTCTTAAGGTAGCTTTATATACTGTAACCAGACAAGCCTGCCTGTCAGTAGGAAGATAACAGGAACGGATCTAGCTGAACACTGTGAGCAGGACACACTGTACTAAATGTAAATAGTCTAGCTGCCTGACCGTGGTACTAATAGGATCAAAAAGAACACCTGTAATTTTCTTAAGGTAGCTTTATATACTGTAACCAGACAAGCCTGCCTGTCAGTAGGAAGATAACAGGAACGGATCTAGCTGAACACTGTGAGCAGAACACACTGTACTAAATGTAAATAGTCTAGCTGCCTGACCGTGGTACTAATAGGATCAAAAAGAACACCTGTAATTTTCTTCAGGTAGCTTTATATACTGTAACCAGACAAGCCTGCCTGTCAGTAGGAAGATAACAGGAACGGATCTAGCTGAACACTGTGAGCAGGACGTACTGCACTAAATGTATATAGCAGGAACGGATCTAGCTGAACACTGTGAGCAGGACGCACTGCACTGAATGTAAATAGCAGGAACGGATCTAGCTGAACACTGTGAGCAGGACGCACTGCACTAAATGTAAATACCAGGAACGGATCTAGCTGAACACTGTGAGCAGGACGCACTGCACTGAATGTAAATAGCAGGAACGGATCTAGCTGAACACTGTGAGCAGGACGCACTGCACTGAATGTAAATAGCAGGAACGGATCTAGCTGAACACTGTGAGCAGGACGCACTGCACTGAATGTAAATAGCAGGAACGGATGTAGCTGAACACTGTGAGCAGGACGCACTGCACTAAATGTAAATACCAGGAACGGATCTAGCTGAACACTGTGTGCAGGACGCACTGCACTGAATGTAAATAGCAGGAACGGATCTAGCTGAACACTGTGAGCAGGACGCACTGCACTGAATGTAAATAGCAGGAACGGATCTAGCTGAACACTGTGAGCAGGACGCACTGCACTGAATGTAAATAGCAGGAACGGATGTAGCTGAACACTGTGAGCAGGACGCACTGCACTAAATGTAAATACCAGGAACGGATCTAGCTGAACACTGTGAGCAGGACGCACTGCACTGAATGTAAATAGCAGGAACGGATCTAGCTGAACACTGTGAGCAGGACGCACTGCACTGAATGTAAATAGCAGGAACGGATCTAGCTGAACACTGTGAGCAGGACGCACTGCACTGAATGTAAATAGCAGGAACGGATCTAGCTGAACACTGTGAGCAGGACGCACTGCACTGAATGTAAATAGCAGGAACGGATGTAGCTGAACACTGTGAGCAGGACGCACTGCACTAAATGTAAATACCAGGAACGGATGTAGCTGAACACTGTGAGCAGGACGCACTGCACTGAATGTAAATAGCAGGAACGGATCTAGCTGAACACTGTGAGCAGGACGCACTGCACTGAATGTAAATAGCAGGAACGGATCTAGCTGAACACTGTGAGCAGGACGCACTGCACTGAATGTAAATAGCAGGAACGGATGTAGCTGAACACTGTGAGCAGGACGCACTGCACTAAATGTAAATACCAGGAACGGATCTAGCTGAACACTGTGAGCAGGACGCACTGCACTGAATGTAAATAGCAGGAACGGATCTAGCTGAACACTGTGAGCAGGACGCACTGCACTGAATGTAAATAGCAGGAACGGATCTAGCTGAACACTGTGAGCAGGACGCACTGCACTAAATGTAAATAGCAGGAACGGATCTAGCTGAACACTGTGAGCAGGACGCACTGCACTGAATGTAAATAGCAGGAACGGATCTAGCTGAACACTGTGAGCAGGACGCACTGCACTAAATGTAAATACCAGGAACGGATCTAGCTGAACACTGTGAGCAGGACACACTGCACTAAATAGTCTAGATAGAAGATAACAGGAACGGATCTAGCTAAACTGAATACAGTGTATATATATATATGCAACACCTGGGATGCATATATATACACAATACACTGTAAGTGCAGCTAACTGACTGACTGTTCTGCCTAATCTATCTAACTCAAATCAAATGACACTGTCTCTCTCTCTCTCTCTCTATCTCTCAGCACACCGGAACACACACTACACAGGGCCGCCGTGCAGGCGGCCTTATATAGTGTGGGGTGTGTACTAAATCCCCTGAGCCATAATTGGCCAAAGCCACCCTGGCTTTGGCCAATTACAGCTCTCTCTACTGACGGCGCTGTGATTGGCCAAGCATGCGGGTCATAGTGCATGCTTGGCCAATCATCAGCCAGCAATGCAGTGCGATGCCGCAGTGAATTATGGGCCGTGACGCGCCACACGAATTTGGCGCGAACGGCCCATATCGTTCGCAATTCGACGGACGGTCGAACAGCCGATGTTCGAGTCGAACATGGGTTCGACTCGAACACGAAGCTCATCCCTAATCCTGAGTGAAGAAGCTGGACAACTGAGAAGATCCCAGGGGAGGACCCGTCATGGAAGGCTCATGCAGAGTGCTGGTATAGAGAGGGGCCTGGTGACTCAGTTAGAGGACGTATCCTAAAATAATCTTACTGCATAGTACTGCCGGCTTGGCTTAAAGGTCCTAGTGCTGTGTTCGTTGTTCATCGTAAACCAATACATCCTGTGGCAGAGGATCATACGAGTTTTGTTCCAATCAAGTCTGTGGCAGAGACTTTTGTTCCTGCTACGTACCGGCTGCTAGGTTAGTGAGAGAAACCCATCCAGGCGGGCAAAGATTCAACTCTACAGAGAGAGCATATTCAGCTACAAGTTTTCAATCCCTAATGCTACACAAAGAACATTAAGAAAAGGTATTTGAGCTTCCCTGCAACTTTTCTTCTACCTCTTTCCTGTTACTTCCTTCAGTTTACGTTTATTAAAGCATTGGAAAAGATACTCAAGCATCCGGTGCCTACAGTGTTTATGGTGAACTCAACGGGACCCTAGACCCGGTTCTGGTGGAATAGAGGTAAAGAAGGTGACGGTAACAGCCCGCTTAAACCAACAGCTCCACCGAGAGTTATTGCTACAGAAGAAAAGAGGTTTAACCTTAAACTACGTAGAGGATTCTTTACTGTAAGAGTGGCAAGGATGTGGAATTCCCTTCCACAGGCGGTGGTCTCAGTGGGGGGCATCGATAGTTTCAAGAAACGATTAGATAAGCACCTGCAGGACCACAACATACAGGGATATACAATGTAATACTGACATATAATCACACACATAGGTTGGACTTGATGGACTTGTGTCTTTTTTCATCCTCACCTACTATGTAACTATGTAACACATTTGGCTGGAATTGCCCTATAAAATTCTGATATGTAACCTTTGGAAGGAGGAGGACATTCGGGGAATAAGTAGCAGATATAAATGTCATCCTGAGAGAGCAATTGAATTTTTTTTTGCCTGTTTATCATGCTCAGATAGCCGTGTGAATTATGTTTTAATTTATTCCTGCTGATGTTCTGATTAGGCTTCAATTTATATTAAATGCAACCATGGCACTCCACTTCCACTTCATTTTCCAGATCAGCCAATTAAGCGTGTTTTCCCTTCGGTTACAGAGGGGTATGTGGAGTGCAATCCTGAGCCATGTATCTGCACTTTAATCCATTTTGAAATTGCGTACTGAGCACCAGCCAAGCTAGGTCACTGCCGGGGGGGGCCCCTGGTGTGCGGCGTACAAACCCCCGAGTGACATCTTACATTTGGCTCTGCCAGGAATAGACAGCCCCGCTCAATGGCTACCTACATTCACCTCTTACAGGTGAGCCAAATCAACCCTGCCCCCTTTTTGGCTGCCTTCCAGTGCCAAGTAAGGTTTACCTTCCTTGATTGGATGAGGTGGAGAGGAGGGACCAGGGGTGGGCAGGAGGGAAGCTGCCCTGGACACTGCGAAGCAAAGGGGCAAAGAATGGGCGCAGGGTGGAACACCCATTTTACCAAATGTATTAACAGCGGGGAAGGGGAGCGCTATTCTGGATCATTGCCCTGGACTCTGGACAACCCTGTCCCAGTTCTGGGAGGTGAAGTGATATTTTGATCTGTAGGTGAGTTAGAAGAGGTCGAAAAAAGCCCATCTGTGGTCTGAGGGACAGAGGCAGGCATTATCATGTACTGTACATCAAACAAGTGCAGAGCATAGAAACTTAACTGATCACAAGGTGAATATTAATAAACGTGAAGATTCATATATGAATAATACAGTGGAACCTTGGATTACGAGCATAATCCTTTCCAGGAGAATGCTTATAAACCAAAGCACTCGCATATCAAAGCGAGTTTCCCCATAGAAGTCAATGGAAACGAAGATAATTTGTTCCGCCTTGACTTCTATTGCATGCAATACCGCATGTGGCCAGAGGTGGGCGGGCGCCGGAGAGCCCCGGAAATACTCGGGGACAGCTCAGCTGAACTCTGAAAGCTTCGGAAAGGCTTGAAAACACATTCGGGAAAGGAGTATTTTTGAGTGTTTCCGAGTATTTCCGAACCATTCCGAGTGTCCCCACCTCTGGCCAAATGCAGTACTGCACACCCCATTAGCTTGAATTCTGTTAGTTTTGCAAGACAACACTCGCAAACCGAGTCAGAATTTTTTAAAAAAAGCTGCTCGTTGTGATGGGGAGGGCCCGTTGAACCAAGAATCCCTTGGAAAGGTTGGGAAACACATGTTTCAGCTCCCCATACACCTCTATGTCTTCCCCCCAGCAGCGGATATGTTCTATGAGAGAGGCAGAGGTTGGCTGGGTGAGTAATGCGCTGTTTGGAACAATTTGTTTTGGGGTACTGTGTGGGTACAGGCATTAGAGGACTGGAACTATGGACTAACTTTGGAGTCAACCCGTTTGGGGTCTCCTCCTGTGTTAGTCTTCTGCCGAAAGGGGAGAGATGTGACGGGTGGGCCCGTGGAACCAAGAATCCCTTGGAAAGTAGGGGATGCCCTTGTTTCAGCTCCCCATACACCTCTTATGTCTAAGTCACCCTGTGCAATCTGGCACAGGGTGACTGAGAAAATATATCTTGGATTACTTAAAATGGGACAGTAATATTTATCCACAATATCTCCCTTGATATGTGTAAAGACTATTCTTGGTTTGTTTGTTTGATTCTGAACTCAACATGTTAGTAGAGAGAGCTGATCACATTGGCCTCTGTTCAATGTAGGAGACGGGCCCACTCCTGCTGGAGCTCCTGCTATTGTGTGAAGGTGTTCTGTGTTTATCTACTGTGTGAAGCTCGGTGACAACAAGTCTGACCTGTAGTGAAATCCTGATTAATCATAACAATGCTCAGGAGGGCACGGAGTCACAACGGCTGCTTTAAGGGATTAGTTAATTAGCTCATGTTAATTTTGTTTCTGGTTACAGGTGTATTGTTAGAGTAATATGAGCAGGAGGGAGGAACCTCCTCCTCTTTTACTGTATATAAGACTTGTATTTTGGTTCTAATAAAAGAGTCCATGTTCAGCAACTAAACAAGTATCGTCTTGTTTTGTGCTTGTGAGCGGTTGGAATATCTGATATCTACATTCAGACTGGAAGGAAGCGTTATACTGACGAAAGCACTCAAGCGGAGTGTGGGACGTACCGTTACACTCGTCTTTCAAAATGCTCGTTAACCGCGTTATTCGTAAATCAAGGTTCCACTGTAATCATAAAAAATTAAACAAATCATGTAAAAATGATAAATATCTGAATTGATAAACCTCATAAACATAATGCAAATCCAAACGTCCACAGGGCTAATGATTATAAAAGTAGTTATTTAAAAAAAGAGTCCCCCAATAGTGACACTTCCCAGTGCAGCAATAAAACACAAAATGTGCCCAGTGCCCTTCCTTCACCCATATGCACCCACCAGAAAACCAATAATACAGGCGCATCTCATAAAATTAGAATATCATCAAAAAGTTAATTTATTTCAGTAATTTAATTAAAAAAAGTGAAACTGATATATTTTATAGAGCTTCGTTACACACAGAGTGATATATTTCAAGCATTTTTCTTTTCATTTTGATGATTATGGCTTACAGCGAGTGACAACCCAAAATTCAGTATCTCAGAAGATGAGAATATTACATAAGACCAATAAAAAAAAAAAGGATTTTTAATACAGAAATGTTGGCTTAGTGAAAAGTCTGTCCATGTACAGTATAGTATACACTCAATACTTGCTACGTGTGCTCGCCATCTCTGATCACACAATACGAAAGAACCCTTATTTATGAAATAACCACAAAGTCATTCCTATATAAAGACATTAATTATGTGAAGCTTTTATGGTCCTGGAAGATCTTCGACATATAGGGGATCAGGGCTGAGCGTGACGATCCATATACAATACAAAACAAAGAAACCAACCGACAAACCAGCAAACCTAAAATAATACCCAGCAGTGTTTATATTGTTTTTTTTTGTTATTCAGACCAACATAAAGTATATCTCTCCCCCACATCTCTCCACAATAAGAACAATGATAATACATCGAATGAAATACAAAACAAGTGTTTCTGTCCTGTTTTACTAAGGAGTCTTAAAAAGTGAACAGAACCAAGGAAAAGTTTGAATTCTTGTTGAATATTGTTATATCGGTTATAAACTTACAAATGCAGCAATTTGGAAATTGGATGAAAGGCTTAGCTCTGGGAAACATTTTTTTTGAAAGACAACAAGTGCATTTACATACAACTTATATGGATCAGACCAAAATGAGGGATAAATGAGGAGGAAAGAAGGGACTTGGCTCCAAATCTTGGACAGTCCCTTGAAATCAGGGACAGTTGAGAACTATGGGTTTAGTACCCCCCGTATACTCCTTATCTTACATCCCTGCCTTCCTGTGATTGCAGCAGGTTGCTTCCTCTTTGACGACTTGCCGACCAGCCGCCGCAGTTATGCAGGTTGGCACGGCTGCGCGAATCCCTGTACGTTGACCGCTTTAAGAAGCTATAGGGGGCGTGCCCAAAGCGCGTCACTGGAAGCCGATTCGCGTGGCCGGCGGCCGCGATGTCCTCCGGCCACCCGCGATCGCTCCTCAGAGAGCCAGGAGGAGGATCTGTGTATTGACCCTCCCTTCTAGATTGTTTGACCCTACCTTCCTGATTGCTTGACCCTCCCTTCTAGATTGCTTGACCCTCCCTTCTAGATTGCTTGACCCTCCCTTCTAGATTGTTTGACCCTCCCTTCTAGATTGTAAGCTCTAGGGGCAGGGCCCTCTGATTCCTCCTGTATTGATTTGTATTGTAAGTGTACTGCCTGCCCCCATGTTGTAAAGCGCTGCGCAAACTATTGGCGCTCTATAAATCCTGTATAATAAAAGTGCGACGCCAGAAGCCGATCCGCGTGGCCGGCGGCCGCAATGTGCTCCGGCCACCCACGACCACTCCTCAGAGAGCAAGAAGGGGGATCTGTGTATTGACCCTCCCTTCTAGATTGTTTACCCCCCTTCTAGATTATTTGCCTCCCTTCTAGATTGTTTGCCCCCCCCCCCTTCTAGATTGTTTGACCCTCCCTTGTAGATTGTAAGCTCTAAGGAGCAGGGCCCTCTGATCCCTCCTGTATTGATTTGTATTGCAAGTGTACTGCCTGCCCCCATGTTGTAAAGCTCTGCGCAAACTGTTGGCGCTATATATATCCTGTATTATAATAATAATAATGTAAACAGACAGATCGCCGTTCTGACAGGGGAGTAGAGAGAGATCTGCTGTCCCTAGTGATCAGGAACCGCGATCTCTCTCCTCCTCCAGTCAGTCCCCTCCCCCCTACAGTTAGAAACACCTCCTTTAAGGAACACTCGGCCCCTTGATCGCCCCCTAGTGTTAACCCCTTCCCTGATAGTGACAGTTATACAGTAATCAGTGGCTATTTTTAGCACTGATCGTCGCTGTATAACGGACACTGGTCCCAAAAAAAAATTTCAAAAGTGTCCGATCTGTCCGCCACGATGTCGCAGTCCAGCTAAAAATCGCTGATTGCTGCCATTGCTAGTAGAAAAAAATAATAATAAAAATGCCATAAATCTATCTCCTATTTTGTAGACGCTATAACTTTTGCGGAGACTAATCAATATGTGCTTATTGCGAATTTTTTTTTTTTGTTTACCAAAAATATGTAGAAGAACATGTATTGGCCTAAACTAATGAAGACATTTTTTTTTTTTGGGGGGGGGGGGGGAGATTTATAATATCAAAAAGGAAAAAATATTGTTTTTTTTTTCAAAATTGTCACTATTTTTTTGTTTATAGCGCAAAAAATAAAAGCCACAGATGTGATCAAATACCACCAAAAGAAATCTTTATTTCTGGTCAAAAAAAGACCTCAATTTTGTTTGGGTACGACGTCGCACAACCGCGCAATTGTCAGTTAAAGCCACGTAGTGCCGCCGTGTCGGGGGAAAATCCTTCCGGTCCTTAAGTGGTTAAACAAACAGGTTGATAGGACTTTGTATAAAGCTTTGCTGTAGAGCTATGGTTTTTTTTTTTTCATCCGTCATAAATGGTATTTTAATCCTTCTCTGTTATTAAATTGTCAGAAAGCATGCAAGGAGGAGTCTTCATGGCTTATTACAAAGATTCTGGTCTTTGCGGCTGGATGAATAGATTTATTATTGGGCCTGAAATTCATTGTTATGGAGTATAATTTGGTTACTTGTGTGGGTCTGTTTGTGGATATTATATTAGGTTGGGATGTGATTGAATTAGGGAAGTCCATTACAGGAGATACTGCTTTCAGTTACAGTAGATCACTTACTTATAGAAGGAGAGTAAAATTTCCTGGAATTTTATGGATGAGCTTATTATCTTAATGGCAGACGTGTCTCCAGCATGGCGGCTGCAGAATTTGTTATAATTAGGAAAACGGTATCGAGCCAACCGGAGGTGACTTGTAAACCCAACTTTAATAGCAATCTGTAGTCTGGGGTGGAGGACAAAAAAAAAAAAAAACCCCAAAAGGCTGTGATCCTCAAAAAATGACAGCATGGTGGCCAATAATGGGAGAACGTGAGTCCTATGGTAGGGATGAGCCGAACACCCCCCGGTTCGGTTCGCACCAGAACCCGCGAACGGACCGAAAGTTCGCACGAACGTTAGAACCCCATTGACGTCTATGGGACTCGAACGTTCGAAATCAAAAGTGCTCATTTTAAAGGCTAATTTGCATGGTATTGTCCTAAAAAGGGTTTGGGGACCCGGGTCCTACCCCAGGGGACATGTATCAATGCAAAAAAAACTTTTAAAAACGGCCGTTTTTTCGGGAGCAGTGATTTTAATGATGCTTAAAGTAAAAAAAAAAAAGTGAAATATTCCTTTAAATATCGTACCTGGGGGGTGTCTATAGTATGCCTGTAAAGTGACGCGTGTTTCCCATGTTTAGAACAGTCCCTGCACCAAATGTCATTTTTAAAGGAAAAAATCTCATTTAAAACTGCTTGCGGGTTTAATGTCATGTCGGGTCATGGCAATATGGATGAAAATCAGTGAGACAAACGGTGGATCAAGGAGGGTTGCCATTACCAGGCCCTTTGGGTCTTGTATGGATATTAAGGGGAACCCCACACCCAAATTAAAATAAGGAAAGGTGTGGGGCCACCAGGCCCTATATACTCTGAACAGCAGTATACAGGCGGTGCAAACAAGACAGGGACTGTAGGTTTGTTGTTAAGTAGAATCTGTTTGTAATTTTGAACATTTTTAATGTGTTTAGCTCCAGCCAAAAAATCTTTTCTAAGCTTTTTGGAAAACATAGGGAAGGGTTATCACCCCTGTGACATTTGTTTTGCGTCTTTCCTCCTCTTCAGAAGATTTCACCTCACTTTTTTGTCCCAATGAAAAATGTTTTTTGAAAATTTGGGTTTTTTTGTGGAACAAGGATTGGAAAGCATCAGTGGAAAGGAGAAATTGTTTTCCCATATTAACTCTTACAGGAGAGAATTTCCCTTCCTTAGGGGTAGATTTCATCTCACTTCCTGTTGTCTCCTACCGTTTGCAAGTAGGAGTCGTTTGTAAGTTAGATGTTTGAAGGTAGGGTCCTGCCCTATATACTCAGCAGAAATTTGGGCCTTAGGTGTTGCTGTGGCCAAAACACTGTAAGCCCTCACAGGGCCCTGCTGTGAAATATTAGATCAAGAATTGTAATTACATGCCCCTGTTGAACAGGAGCTGAAAAATTAGGCCTTAGGCACTGGTGCTGGTGCCACAACACTGCAACCCCTCACAGACACTCTAGTTGGAACGCAGGAACGAGCCCTGCTGCAAAGTATTGCATCAAAAATTGTAATTACACGCCCCTGTTAGACAGGGGCAGAAAAATTGGGCCTTAGGCACTGGTGCTGGTGCCACAACACTGCAACCCCTCACAGACACTCTAGTTGGAACGCAGGAACGAGCACTGCTGCAAAGTATTGCATCAAAAATTGTAATTACACGCCCCTGTTAGACAGGGGCAGAAAAATTGGGCCTTAGGCACTGGTGCTGGTGCCACAACACTGCAACCCCTCACAGACACTCTAGTTGGAACGCAGGAACGAGCCCTGCTGCAAAGTATTGCATCAAAAATTGTAATTACACGCCCCTGTTAGACAGGGGCAGAAAAATTGGGTCTTAGGCACTGGTGCTGGTGCCACAACACTGCAACCCCTCACAGACACTCTAGTTGAAACGCAGGAACAAGCCCTGCTGCAAAGTATTGCATCAAAAATTGTAATTACACGCCCCTGTTAAACAGGGGCTGAAAAATTGTGCCTTAGGCACTGGTGGTGGCGCCCAGAACCAAAAATGTTCTTACAAGCTATCAGCGTGATGATTGATGAGGAAGAGGATAATTACTCAGGGATAGTCACTCAGCATCAGCATAGGCAGTCTTTGAAGGGATCTGAGATTTCAAAAAAAATTATTCGGTTACATCTGCATCAGGTGCTTGGTAGCTGGTGGTGATCCAAGACTGATTCATTTTTATGAAGGTCAGCCGATCGACCGAGTCGGTGGACAGACGCACCCTGTGATCGGTTACCACGCCTCCAGCAGCACTGAATGTGCGTTCCGAAAGAACGCTGGATGCAGGACAGGCCAGTAGCTCAATTGCATACTGTGCAAGCTCTGGCCAGTGATCCATCCTCAAGACCCAGTAACCCAGAGGATTTTCGGTGGGAAAGGTGTCCAAGTCTGATCTTGCCCCTAGGTATTCCTGCACCATGTAAAACAGACGCTGGCGATGGTTGCTGGAACCGATCATACCTTGGGGCTGCGGACCAAAAAATTGTCTGAACGCATCGGTCAGACGGCCACCTTCTCCACCGCTCCTTCTTTGACTGACCGAAGCCTCAGCAACACGTTGTCCAGAAACAGGAGTTTGTAACCTCCCAGTCTCTGGGAACGCGTTGCACAGACCTTTCTGCAAGGCCTCCCGAAGATGTTTCATCCTCTGCTCCCTCTGCGATGGCAAGATAAGGTCCGCAACCTTACCCTTGTAACGTGGATCAAGGAGGGTTGCCAGCCAGTATTGGTCCTTCTCCTTGATACCACGAATACGAGGATCCTTACGCAGGCTTTGCAGGATCAGGGAGGCCATGCAGCGTAGGTTTGCTGAGGCATTCGGTCCGGAGTCCTCTGGGTCACTAAGGACAACAACGTCCGCAGCCACCTCCTCCCAGCCACGTACAAGTCCATGTGTTCCTTGGGACTGATCCCTTAAAGACTGCTGATGCTGAGTGCCAGGCTCCACCTCCATACTGACACAATCTTCCTCCTCCTCCTCCTCCTCCTCCTCGTCCTCTTCCTGTGTGATCGGCGGGCACGCAGGAACACTGTCTGGATAAAGGGGGCCTTGAGAGCTAAGGAAGTCCTCCTCTTCCTGCCTCTGTTCTGCCTCAAGTGCCCTGTCCATTATTCCACGCAGCGTGTGCTCCAACAGGTGGACAAGGGGGACAGTGTCACTGATGCATGCACTGTCAGTGCTCACCATCCTCGTGGCCTCCTCGAATGGTGACAGGACAGTGCATGCATCCCTGATCATGGCCCACTGGCGTGGGGAAAAAAAACCAAGGTCCCCTGACCCTGTCCTGGTGCCATAGTCGCACAGGTACTCATTGATGGCCCTCTGCTGCGTGTGCAGCCGCTGCAGCATGGCCAACGTCGAGTTCCACCTGGTGGGCATGTCACAGATTAGGCGGTTCTTGGGCAGGTTAAACTCCTTTTGGAGGTCCGTCAGCCGAGCACTGGCATTATATGACCGGCGGAAATGCACAGAGACTTTCCTGGCCTGCCTCAGGACATCCTGTAAGCCCGGGTACCTGCCCAAGAACCGCTGCACCACCAAGTTAAGGACGTGAGCCAAACAGGGCACATGGGTCAGTTGTCCCTGTCGGAGGGCAGAGAGGAGGTTGGTGCCATTGTCGCAAACCACCATTCCTGCCTTAAGTTGGCGTGGCGTCAACCACCTCTGAACCTGCCCCTGCAGAGCTGACAGAACCTCTGCCCCAGTGTGGCTCCTGTCCCCCAAGCACACCAGCTCAAGCACCGCATGGCATCTTTTGGCCTGCGTACTTGCGTAGCCCCTTGAACGCCTACGGAGCACCGCTGGTTCCGAGGAAGAGGCCATGGAGGAAGAAGAAGAGGAGGGGGTGGAGGAGAGAGGTGTGTCACAATCAGCATTTTGGAGGCGTGGTGGCGGAACAACCTCCAACACTACTGCACCTTGTCCTGCATCCTTCCCAGCTGCCAGCAGAGTCACCCAATGCGCCGTGAAACTTAAGTAACGTCCCTGTCCATGCCTGCTGGACCATGAGTCAGCGGTAATATGCACCTTACCGCTGACCGCCCTGTCCAGCGAGGCATGGACATTGCCTTCCACATGCCGGTAGAGAGCCGGAATCGCCTTCCGTGAGAAAAAGTGGCGTTTGGGTACCTGCCACTGAGGAACCGCACATTCCACAAACTCACGGAAGGGGGCAGAGTCTACCAACTGAAAAGGCAGCAGTTGAAGTGCTAGCAATTTTGCCAAGCTAGCATTCAACCGCTGGGCATGTGGATGGCTGGGAGCAAACTTCTTTCGGCGGTGCAGCAGCTGGGGCAGGGAAATTTGCCTGGTACAATCTGACGTCGGTGTACCAAAAGCAGATTGCCCACAAGTACTTGGCTGTGACACACCTAATTCTACACCTTCATTCCTCTCACTGCAGGTCTCAGAGAGGACTGAAGGTCTAGTGGGGTTGGAAATCTCAGCTGATGAGGAGCAAGGAGAGATCGTCTTTGTTCTTTGGTGTGGGTCTTTCAGATACGCTTGCCAACGAACTGCATGGCAGGTCAACATATGTCTGGTCAAGCATGTGGTACCCAAGCGGGAGATGTTTTGGCCACGCGAGATACGCTTGAGACATATGTTGCAAATAGCAGCGGTGCGATCTGATGCACTCGTCTCAAAAAAGGCCCACACCAAAGAACTTTTTGAATAACGCGCAGAGACTGCAGCGCCCTGCACATGTGGAGCTTTGGGGTGTGATGCAGTCAATGTGCTGCCCTTAGGCTGGCCCCTGGAGGGCATCCTGCCTAGTTGGTGATGTGCCACCTCCTCCTCCTCCTCCTCCTCCTCCTCCTCTCTCCTATCAGGCACCCACGTTGAGTCAGTGACCTCATCATCCCCTCCCTCCTCATCACTGGAGCAAACCTGGCAGTATGCTGCAGCAGGGGGAGCATGACTGCCAGATTGCTGTCCTTCTTGGGCACCCCCTCTGTCCGTGCTCATGTTACTGCCTTCATTGAGCTCAGTATCATCATCAGAGCCTTCCAAACGCTGGGCATCCTCCTGGAGCATGTACCCAACACTGTGGTCAAACAGTTCGAGGGAATCCTCATGAGGACATGGTGGAGCTAGGGAAGGAGTCACTGATGACATTGAGCTGAGGGAAGAGGCCGCTGCTTTGCCAGACAAAGCACCCTGGGCATGGGTGAGAGAGGATGAGGAGGATGAGGACGGCTTGGTCATCCACTCGACCAAGTCTTCCGCATGTTGCGGCTCAACACGGCCAGCTGCCGAAAAAAAGGCCAAGCGTGTCCCATGGCCACGTGCTGATGAGGATGCACCGTCTCCACGAACAGCACTAGACACAGAGCCTGCTTGCCCTCTCTTATTGGCTTGTGACTGTCTGCCTCTCCTTCTTGGCCTTCCAGACATACTAATGGCCTGTAGCTGCACTAAGCTGGGATAGAACACCTGTAATTTTCTTCAGGTAGCTTTATATACTGTAACCAGACAAGCCTGCCTGTCAGTAGGAAGATAACAGGAACGGATCTAGCTGAACACTGTGAGCAGGACACACTGTACTAAATGTAAATAGTCTAGCTGCCTGACCGTGGTACTAATAGGATCAAAAAGAACACCTGTAATTTTCTTCAGGTAGCTTTATATACTGTAACCAGACAAGCCTGCCTGTCAGTAGGAAGATAACAGGAACGGATCTAGCTGAACACTGTGAGCAGGACGTACTGCACTAAATGTATATAGCAGGAACGGATCTAGCTGAACACTGTGAGCAGGACGCACTGCACTGAATGTAAATAGCAGGAACGGATCTAGCTGAACACTGTGAGCAGGACGCACTGCACTAAATGTAAATACCAGGAACGGATCTAGCTGAACACTGTGAGCAGGACGCACTGCACTGAATGTAAATAGCAGGAACGGATCTAGCTGAACACTGTGAGCAGGACGCACTGCACTGAATGTAAATACCAGGAACGGATCTAGCTGAACACTGTGAGCAGGACGCACTGCACTGAATGTAAATAGCAGGAACGGATCTAGCTGAACACTGTGAGCAGGACGCACTGCACTGAATGTAAATAGCAGGAACGGATGTAGCTGAACACTGTGAGCAGGACGCACTGCACTAAATGTAAATACCAGGAACGGATCTAGCTGAACACTGTGAGCAGGACGCACTGCACTGAATGTAAATAGCAGGAACGGATCTAGCTGAACACTGTGAGCAGGACGCACTGCACTGAATGTAAATAGCAGGAACGGATCTAGCTGAACACTGTGAGCAGGACGCACTGCACTGAATGTAAATAGCAGGAACGGATCTAGCTGAACACGGTGAGCAGGACGCACTGCACTAAATGTAAATACCAGGAACGGATCTAGCTGAACACTGTGAGCAGGACGCACTGCACTGAATGTAAATAGCAGGAACGGATCTAGCTGAACACTGTGAGCAGGACACACTGCACTAAATGTAAATAGTCTAGATAGAAGATAACAGGAACGGATCTAGCTAAACTGAATACAGTGTATATATATATATATATGCAACACCTGGGATGCATATATATACACAATACACTGTAAGTGCAGCTAACTGACTGACTGTTCTGCCTAATCTATCTAACTCAAATCAAATGACACTGTCTCTCTCTCTATCTCTCAGCACACCGGAACACACACTACACAGGGCCGCCGTGCAGGCGGCCTTATATAGTGTGGGGTGTGTACTAAATCCCCTGAGCCATAATTGGCCAAAGCCACCCTGGCTTTGGCCAATTACAGCTCTCTCTACTGACGGCGCTGTGATTGGCCAAGCATGCGGGTCATAGTGCATGCTTGGCCAATCATCAGCCAGCAATGCACTGCGATGCCGCAGTGAATTATGGGCCGTGACGCGCCACACGAATTTGGCGCGAACGGCCCATATCGTTCGCAATTCGGCGAACGACCGAACAGCCGATGTTCGAGTCGAACATGGGTTCGACTCGAACACGAAGCTCATCCCTATCCTATGGTCTGGACTCCATGTGGAAAACACACGACATATGAAGGACAGTCTCTTTTTCCCAACCAGTTATAACATATTCTCCAAACCTCTCCACTTCCCCCCCACAAATGACGTGACAAGTTTTTTTTGGAGTAAAATGGACTTACGGCCTTTTTATTAACAATTAACGTAAATTAAATAAATAAAAAAATTTTAAATAACCGTCAACCAACTTCTCTATATACTTTGGGGGTCTTCGAGGGCAACGACACACAACTTGGTGACTGCGACCAACTTCTTTTAAACTTTAGGCCTCCAGTCGCAAGTCACCGACTCAGAGACGGTACTCAACCTTCGCAGTGACCTACATTTTACCCCTTCCTGGTTAACTCCTCGTTAACCGGAAGGTACCTGAGAACCCCATACCACAGAGGGGTCCCAACCATGTTTTATATATATAACAGCCATCTTCTCTTCCTCCAAAGACCCACCACTGCCCGGCTGTCCTGACAGCCCCCCTGAATACAAAGCAAACCTCGGGAGGGTGGGTAGGAATCTCTTTCTCCTCCGCTCTTGAATGGCGTCACTTCCCCCTTCTCCTCCACTTACTTCCCCCCAGCGCCTCCCCACTCCAGCCACCCCCCTTTTCTTAAAGGGGACATTTCTCTGCCTATATCCTCTGACTGTGCTATGTCCACCCTGTCATGCCGTCCCTCCGTCCATCCCTTTTGCTCTTTTACTCTGGGACTCCCTTTATCAGGAACCTCATGACGGCCATGCTTATTTCCGTGCACGTAGATATTCAAAAGCATGGGAGCTTAAGAAAATGTGCCAAGATTGGAAGGCACACGTTGCACAGTGCTTGTCGGCATATTTAATCTGTTGTCTACACTGCAGGTGGCACTCAACCGCAGCGACAATGCAGAGGGAGAGGAAGGCATGAGGTACATGGTTCCTTTAAGGTTTCCTGAGTCAATGGGGCAGTGATCCGATTGGATGCTGGATGCCCATGTGACTCTGGCAGCC
Source organism: Lithobates septentrionalis (assembly GCA_037952835.1). NCBI lineage: Eukaryota > Metazoa > Chordata > Amphibia > Anura > Ranidae > Lithobates > Lithobates septentrionalis. The sequence goes on along the minus strand of JBBDGP010004377.1, from coordinate 40,515 downwards.
ATCCTGGGTGTGGGAGAGTCTGTTTAAGACCCTGGCTCCTGGGTTTGGCGTGCGGACAGTGTAGGGACAGGTCACCTGTCTGTCAGGGACAGTATTAGTGGCAGGGAAGGGTTCCAGATGAGGAGGGAAAGCTTAGGGCTCTGCAATCTCTTTGGACGTCTTCCTGTTTGGGCACAAGATGGGCAGGCTGCATTCTGCCCCTCCTGACAGACACTGTCAGTTCGGCTGAAACCTGCTCCGCCATACGCTACTGGCATCTTTGAGTGTTCCCTGTTGGGCCTTCTCCCACTGGGTTTGTTGTGAACTATTTTGCCTTTACTACAATAAAGTTCTACTAATTGCATCTCGACTGTGTGAGTTACTGGCCTACCGGGAGCTGGAATGGCCGTCTACATAGTATCCCTGCCGATATGATGGGGTCCCTGAAGGCTAGTACCGGCTGGAGCAGAAGCTGGGGTGCCCACAGACAGTTGAGGCACAGGAGTAATTCCCCTGCAAAAACTGGATGGGCCCAGTTTCTCCTGATTTTAATGGATCTACCTTGTCTGGCCATGCTCTAGGAAGGCAGAGATTCCCCATTGTCTGTGCCCCCTGGGAGTGGTTACCCTAGGGGTGCTCTTAGTAACACTTGGGTGTGGGACCCCATGGTGTGAACAACAGGCCCATGGACGCACAGGCATGTCCGCTACTGATCCTGGCACCCGGTGGCCTATTTAAACATGAGGCTGCTGCATGACATCCTTGCTGGATGGTTTTCAGCTTACACTCTTGTTACACGTGTTCTTGAAAGTTTGCTTGATCCTGTTTTGAATAAGGTTGGGCGAGCGGTTCAGGCCCAGCATAAGTTTGGCCCGAACATCGCCCATTTGGATGTTCGCCAAACACCGCCCATTTGGATGTTCGCCAAACACCCAAATTTTCTGTGCGCTCAGCGGGATGTTCACCCGCCAACCGCACAGTCAATAGCCTGATGCCGTCCTTAACAACAGATGAGTCATCAGCTGTTCATTTTTATTGTTTCACTTTAAGCATCATTTAAAAATGATATTTAAAAAAAAAATTCTAAATATTGTTTTTAAAGGAGCAGTGATTTTAATGATGCTTAAAGTGAAACAATAAAAATGAAAAGTTCCTTTAAATATAGTGCCCCTTAGTCTGCCTGTAAAGTGGTGCATCGGTACCATGTATAGAACCTGCTGCAGCAAAACTAACATTTATTATTATTATTAACATTTATAAAGAATAAAAAATTTAAGTTGATCTTCCCGGGTGCAAAAAAAAAAACATTGCCGGCAAAAGAAATGTTTTTTAAAAAATGGCGTGGGGCTCCCCCCCCCAATACATACTAGGCCCCTTAGGTCTGGTATGGATTTTGAGGGGTAACCCTCATGCCAAAAATTATTTTTAAAAATGGTGTGGGGTCCCCTTCAAAATCCATACCAGACCCTTATCTAAGCATGCAGCCTGGCAGACCAGGAAAGGTGGGGATGAGCGAGCGTTCCCCCGCCCCTCTTGAACTATACCATACCATCAACATTGGAGGTTGCTATGAGGCAGGGGGGACTCTGCCTCCCCACCCCAAAGCACCTTGTCTCCATGTTTATGTGGACAATGGTCTCTTCCCTACAACCCTGGGCTGTGGTTGTTGGGGTCTGCGAGTGGGCGGCTTATCGGAATCTGGAAGCCCCCTGTAACAAGGGGGTCCCCAGATCCCACCCCCCTTATATGAATGAGTATGGGGTACACTGTACCCATACTCATTCACCAAAAAAAGCGGCAAAAAGAAATAGAAACACAGAGACAGTGTTTGACAATTCCTTAATTAAAAATAAAAAAAGATGTCTCCTGATGTAGATCCATCGTCATTCACAACAACCGCCGCACCACCGGACTCGAAAAAAAAAAAAAAGAAAAGCTCCGCCTGCAACGAAAGCCAACTCTTGCCTGACTCTGACCTGAATTCTGTTAGTGATTCTGTACCTTTCCGCCTGAATGTTACTGAACTCGACTTGTGACCTGACTCCACACTTCTGCTCCTCTCACCTCAGTACTTCCAAGATCAAGTTCACTGATTCTTGGCACTTCTTGGCACCTGACCCCTTCCGCTTCCCTATCAGTCCCTGTCTCCACTATCATGGTTGCTCAGACAGGAATTGTGCAAGTAGTCGCCCTCATCATCTCAAGCTCCACTGACAGATACAATGCCTTGAAAAAGTATTCACACCCCTTGACAGTTTCCACATCTTGTCATGTTACAACCAAAACGTAAATGTATGGAGAGCGATTGTGAACAGCAATTTTCTAGTCTTGCCACAGATTCACAATTGGATTTAGGTCTGGACAGTGACTGGGCCATTCTAACACATGAATATGCTTTGATCTAAACCATTCCATTGTAGCTCTGGCTGTATGTTTCGGGTCGTTGTTCTGCTGGAAGGTGAACCTCCGCCCCAGTCTCAAGTCTTTTGCAGACTCTAACAGGTTTTCTTCTAAGATTGTCCTGTATTTGTCTCCATCCATCTTCCCATCAACTCTGACCAGCTTCCCTGTCCCTGCTGAAGAAAACCATCCCCACCACATGATGCTGCCACCACCATGTTTCACGGTGGGGATGGTGTGTTCAGGGTGATGTGCAGTGTTAGTTTTCCCCACACATAGCATTTTGTTTTTAGGCTAAAAAGTTACATTTTGGTCTCATGTGACCAGATCACCTTCTTCCACATGTTTGCTGTGTCCTCCACATGGCTTCTCACAAACTACAAACAGGACTTCTTATGACTTTCTTTCACCAATGTCTTTCTTCTTGTCACTCTTCCATAAAGGGCAGATTTGTGGAGAACACGACTAATAGTTGTCCTGTGGACAGATTCTCCCACCTGAGCTGTGGATCTCTGCAGCTCCTCCGGAGTTACCATGGACCTCTTGGCTCTTCTCTGATGAATGCTCTCCTTGCCCGGCCGGTCAGTTTAGGTAGACGGCCATGTCTTGGTAGGTTTGCAGTTGTGCCATACTCTTTCCATTTTCCGATGATGGATTGAACAGAGCTCCGTGAGATGTTCAAAGCTTGGGAGATTTTTTTATAACCTAACCCTGCTTTATACTTCTCCACAACTTTATCCCTGACCTGTCTGGTGTGTTCCTTGGCCTTCATGATGCTGTTTGTTCACTAAGGTTCTCTAACAACCTCTGAGGGCTTCATAGAACAGCTATATCTCTATTGAGATTAAATGACACACAGGTGGACTCTATTTACTAATTAGGTGACTTCTGAAGGGAATTGGTTCCACTAGATTTTACTTAGGGGTATCAGAGTAAAGGGGGCTGAATACAAATACCCCCCCACACTTTTCACATATTTATTTGAAAAAAATGTGGAAAACCATTTATCACTTTCCTTCCACTTCACAATTATGAGCCACTTTGTGTTGGTCTATCACATAAAACCCCAATAAAATACATTTAACGTTTTTGGTTGTAACATGGCAAAATGTGGAAAATTTCAAGGGGTGTGAATACTTTTTCAAGGCACTGTATGCCCAATGCATTTGCAAATCTATGCAATCTAATCCTCCGCTTTTAACCAGAGTAGATGGAACGGATTAGATCTTGTTTGCTGGCTGGTTTGAAAGTGTGTCGGGGACCCTTTTGTACCATTTTGGATATTGCCCGGCCCATGTGCATCCTTTCTTTTTTTTTTTTTCCTATTTTCCATCAGATCAAAGCAGCTGCCATTGTTACTTATCCAGCACCGGAACGCCGAGCCAACATCCTAATTATTCCCGCTTATTTTAACAAATAGCAGAAAAACACAACTCGCTTATGACCTGCATGTTCTGCTAAACTTCAGATGAAAACAGGCGACTGGGGTAAATGCTTTGCAGAATGATCTGAGTAAAAATAGATGTTGATTCTCATTGCTCGCATCTGTTGATTCCAAGTGAGCATCTAATTAAATGCGAGTGGCACTTATGGCTGTTTTATGAGTCACATCAATGCTGAGCTGAATTCTTAGTTTGTATTTTTTTGTTCCAGAAAGCCCGGGGGCATCTTAAGGTAAACTTGTCATGAGGCCCCCGGGGGGGCCGCCCCTTTGATGGCCTCCTTCTTCATCCTGACGGTAATGATGACCCTCCGAGCCGCAACAACGATGCAGAATACAGAAACATGCAAAAGAATAGGAGAATTCCTTGTCTGCATTATTCATCTGTGTCATTACATAGGAGTCAGAGGGACGGCATGGCAGACAAGTATTAGAATTGGAAGGATAGTCCCCATGTGCTTCTCATGCTTCAGTATAAATATTTCTTTTATTTTTAATAAATAAAAGCCTTTTAGCATTTTTTTAAGGATGTATTGGCAAAAGTGTGCCCATGTCATCATGTAGAGGAGAGGAGTGTGGAGGGTATGACAGTGGGCACTATGTACAGGAACAGGAGAGGAGTGTGGAGGGTATGACAGTGGGCAGTATGTACAGAAGAGGAGTGTGGAGGGTATGACAGAGGGTAGTATACAAAGGAGAGGAGTGTGGAAGGTATGACAGTGGGTGGTATGTACAGGAGAGGAGTGTGGAGGGTATGACAGTGGACAGTATGTACAGGAGAGGAGTGTGGAGGGTATGACAGTGGGCAGTATGTACAGAAGAGGAGTGTGGAGGGTATGACAGAGGGTAGTATACAAAGGAGAGGAGTGTGGAAGGTATGACAGTGGGTGGTATGTACAGGAGAGGAGTGTGGAGGGTATGACAGTGGACAGTATGTACAGGAGAGGAGTGTGGAGGGTATGACAGTGGGCAGTATGTACAGGAGAGGGGTGTGGAGGGTATGACAGTGGGCAGTATGTACAGGACAGGAGTGTGGAGGGTATGATAGAGGGTAGTATGCAAAGGAGAGGAGTGTGTAGGGTATGACAGTGGGCAGTATGTACAGGAGAGGAGTGTGGAGGGTGTGATAGAGGGTAGTATGCAAAGGAGAGGAGTGTGTAGGGTATGACAGTGGGCAGTATGTACAGGAGAGGAGTGTGGAGGGTATGATGGGGGCAGTATGTACAGGAGAAGAATGTGGAGTGTATGACAGTGGGCAGTATGTACAGAAGAGGAGTGTGGAGGGTATGACAATTATCATTAGGTACAGAAGAGGAGTGAGGAGGATATGACAGTGGGTGGTATGTACAGGAGAGGAGTGTGGAGGGTATGACAGTGGGCAGTATGTACAGAAGAGGAGTGTGGAGGGTATGACAGAGGGTAGTATACAAAGGAGAGGAGTGTGGAAGGTATGACAGTGGGTGGTATGTACAGGAGAGGAGTGTGGAGGGTATGACAGTGGACAGTATGTACAGGAGAGGAGTGTGGAGGGTATGACAGTGGGCAGTATGTACAGAAGAGGAGTGTGGAGGGTATGACAGAGGGTAGTATACAAAGGAGAGGAGTGTGGAAGGTATGACAGTGGGTGGTATGTACAGGAGAGGAGTGTGGAGGGTATGACAGTGGACAGTGTCATGGACATACTACTTCCAGACCTGCAACAGGGCTCAGGCGCATCCCCACCAACAGGTTCCCAGTAACGAACAGGCGTGCGCCAATGCGCATGTGCCGATCGCAGAGATCGCACGCACAGTGATTCGGCTTTGGCGCCCAGTGGCCTTTAAGAGGGGCTTCCACAATTCAGCACTTGCTGTTTGATCTGCAGCTTCACCTGTGACCTGTTCCTGTAATCAGCATCCGATCACCTGACCTGGCTCTCTGACCACGCTGCTGTCTCCAATCCTGAACCTTGGCTTTCCCTGACTCTGATTCTGTTTACCTGCCTGTCTGATCTCCTGTTACCAGAAACCAGCCCGAACTTGACTATTCCTTGCCTGCCGAATCTGTTGAACTGATCCACTGTGTATGACCCGGCTTGTCTGACCTTGCTTCTGCCTGCTGTGTGCACCCTGCTGACCTGCATCCAGCTTACCTGCAGCCTGCTGACCTGCATCCAGCTTACCTGCATCCTGCTGACCTGCATCCAGCTCACCTGCAGCCTGCTGACCTGCATCCAGCTTACCTGCAGCCTGCTGACCTGCATCCAGCTCACCTGCATCCTGCTGACCTGCATCCGGCTTATCTGCTGACTTGCATCCAGCTTACCTGCACCCGGCACTCCAGTCAGTTCCAGTGTCTCCCAGTGGACATCATCTCCAGTTCCAGAGAATCCACCAGGCACTCATACCCCACTGTGCTCCTACGGTCACTGTCCTCAACTCCAGTGATCTGGGAACCAGGGCTGTACGAGAGGTCTCCCTCTGCACGTCAGGCTCACATACAAGGTACGTGTCAGTATCAAACAGCCATGCCTGAGCCTGCAAGAGGGACCTCTGCTACTGATGAAATCTGCCAATTACTCTCCGTCCTCACTCAAGAGGTGAAATCTCTTCAGGACAGCTATGAACACCTGGTGAGACAAGTGCAGTCCCGGACGAGTATTACCAATCCTTCTTCCAGTGGGTTGTCATCAGAGGCTTCCCCCGCACTCCCTGTAATGATGTTATCTCCAGAACCCAGGGTCCCAATTCCGGAGAAGTTTTCTGGGGATCGAAGCAAGTTTCGGACTTTCCGTAATGCATGTGAGCTGTACTTTTCCTTACTACCCTTAACCTTTTCGCGGGAAAACACCAAGGTGGGTTTTGTTGTCTCACTTCTGCTGGGAGATCCACAAGCCTGGGTTCATCACCTGCTGGAAGAACACCATGTTTCTCTGGACTCTCTGTCATCCTTCTTTGACGCAATGTCACTCTTATATGATGACCCCCAACGAACTTCCACTGCCGAAGCTGCTCTTAGCACGCTCCAGCAGGGCCGCAGAGTGGTCGAAGATTATATAATGGACTTTAGACGCTGGAGCGCGGATACCCAGTGGAACCATGCAGCTTTACGGCACCAGTTTCGCCTAGGCTTGTCAGAAGGACTAAAGGATGAACTGGCTCGGGTCGGTGTACCAAATTCCCTGGAATCCTTGATGACCCTAACTATTCAGATAGACCGTCGTCTTCGGGAACGCAGGATGGAGAGGGTGACCCAGCAGACTCAACCAACTTGGATGTTACCCCAAGTGCCTACGACCTCTCGCCCTGTTCCCCTTAGACCGGTCCCAGTTAATTCTGCACCAACCAAACTAAAACCGGACTTTCAGAAATCTGGGCAGGTCGGACTAATGAGACCCGCATTGTCTGCTGAGGAACGTCTACGTCGGCAACAGCTCAACCTGTGCTTGTACTGCGGGGGACCAGGCCATTATGTACATTCGTGTCCTGCCAAGTACCGTAGATCTTCATCCACCCCACCACACAGTCACCCAGCTCTCTCTACTCACCTGGCTATTCCCATCACCCTTCAGTTTTCTGGAAAGACTGTGTCTGTTACTGCAATAATAGACTCTGGTGCATGCAGTTGTTTTATTGATTTGAACTTTGCCAACCAACAACGCATTCCACTCCAGCACAGGGCTCAAGGACTGTCTGTTTTCTTGGCAGATGGATCCCGTATTAAATCTGGCCAGGTGACTCAAGAGACTCCCCCACTGCCTGTAATTACTGTCTCAAACCACAAGGAACTGCTTAAGTTTGATGCTATTGCTTCCCCTCTGTTCCCGATCATCTTGGGTCTACCGTGGCTTCAGGCCCACAACCCGCAAATTGACTGGGGCTCCGGAGAAATCAGGTTTCAGTCCCTCTACTGTCAAGAACATTGTCTGCCCTTACCTTCCAAGATATCTGGTCCTTTGCTGTGCCTGGAAGCTGACTCAGAATTATGCTCAGCAGTACCTGAACAGTATCACGAGTTCTTAGACGTTTTTAGTAAACGAGGGGCAGAGACACTTCCTCCTCATCGTTCCTACGATTGCCCGATTGAGTTACTGCCCGGAGCTGAAATCCCCTTTGGGCGAATTTTTCCTCTGTCTGAGCGGGAGTTGGAGGTTTTAAAGGAATATGTTGACGAAAACCTTAAGAGGGGGTTCATCCGGCCATCCACCTCTCCAGCTGGGGCAGGGATCTTTTTTGTGGAGAAGAAGGACCACTCATTGCGTCCCTGTGTGGACTACCGGGAGCTGAACAAGGTCACGGTCAAGAACCGGTATCCCTTACCCCTGGTACCTGAGCTTTTTCAAAGATTAAGAACTACTGTTGTGTTCACCAAACTCGATCTTCGTGGGGCCTACAATTTGGTTCGCATTCGTGCAGGGGACGAGTGGAAAACGGCCTTCCGTACCAGGTTTGGCCATTATGAATATCTGGTGATGCCCTTCGGCCTGTGTAATGCCCCTGCGACCTTCCAGCACCTGATAAATGATATCTTCAGAGATTATCTGGACATTTTCGTCATAGCCTACTTAGACGATATCCTGATCTTTTCCTCATCCTTGGATCAGCACCGGAAACACGTCAAGATGGTACTCTGCCGACTCCGTCAGCATGGCTTATATGCCAAACCAGAAAAATGCGAATTTGAGCGGCAGAGTATCCAATTTCTGGGCCTGGTAATTTCCACAGAAGGGTTCAAGATGGACCCACAAAAAGTCACAGCTGTTCTGGACTGGCCTGCACCCTCAGATAAAAAGGGGGTGCAACGTTTTGTTGGCTTCGCCAATTTTTACAGAAGGTTCATCAAAGGATTTTCTGCAATTATCTCTCCGATCACCCAGCTAACAAGACAAAACGTCCGATTCCAGTGGAATCCCCAGGCTCAAGCTGCCTTCTCTACCCTAAAGGGACTCTTTACCTCTGCCCCCATCTTGAGCCATCCGGATCCCTCTCTTCCTTACCTACTCGAGGTTGATGCCTCAGAAACAGCTGTGGGGGCAGTTATTTCTCAGCGCCAAGGACTCAAGGATCTCATGCACCCCATAGCATTCTTCTCTCGGAAGCTTTCGCCTGCAGAGAAGAATTATGATGTGGGGGACCGTGAACTTTTGGCCATTAAAGCCGCACTCGAAGAATGGCGATACCTGCTAGAGGGAGCGGCACATCCCATACTTATTTACACGGATCATAAAAATCTGGAATATTTACGAACTGCCAAACGTTTGAAGCCGCGTCAGGCACGATGGGCGTTATTCTTTTCCAGATTTTCATTTCACATCACCTACCGGCCAGGATCAAAGAACATCAAGCCTGACGCTCTCTCTCGGATGTACGATGACCCCAAAGAAACTTCAGTTCCGGACACCATCTTATCTGAGGGCAACTTTCTGCTTTTCCAGACAGACCTGATGTCCGGTCTAAAACAAGCCTCAGAGGGGGTGTCCGGTCCTCCAGGATCAATCTTGATACCCAGGGATGGGATGCTTTGGAAGGACAGCAAAATTTTTGTGCCAGAAAGTTGCCGGACAGAAGTGTTGAGCCTGTGTCACGACCACCCGCTGGCCGGACATTTTGGGGTTCACAAGACTCGTGAACTAATCCAGCGCATGTTTTGGTGGCCGAAGCTTGAGGAAGATTGCAAGGACTATGTTAAGTCATGTGTCATCTGTACCCAAAGCAAGTCTGCCAGGACCAAGTCCTGGGGCCTCCTCAGACCACTACCAATTCCTGACAGACCCTGGAGCATGATTGCCATGGACTTTGTAGTGGAACTACCCCCTTCTGAAGGACATACAGCTATCTTTGTAGTGGTTGACCGTCTGTCTAAGATGGCCCACTTCATACCCCTAAAGAGTACGCCGTCTGCTTTGGAAACCGCCCGGGTGTTCATCAGGGAGATCATAAGGCTGCACGGGGTACCAACCAACATTGTATCTGACAGGGGAGTCCAGTTCACCTCCCGCTTCTGGAGATCACTATGCCAAATTCTGAAAATTGAACTTTCCATGTCATCTGCTTTCCACCCCCAGACTAACGGACAAACTGAAAGGACGAACCAAACCCTGGAACAGTACATCCGTTGCTTTACCTCATTTGTCCAAGATGATTGGGTAGCACTGTTGCCTTTAGCGGAATTTGCTTTCAACAATGCCAGCCATTCAGCCACAGGTCAGTCACCGTTCTTTGCGAACTATGGGTTCCATCCTGTCTTCCTGCCTAACATTATTCCAGAATCTCCTGTTCCAGCAGTACAAAGCACTGTCGAGTTCCTGGGTCGCAACAACAAGTTGTTGCAAGAAGCTATGGCCAAGGCGCAGGCAACCAACAAGAGGCTTTATGACAGGAAGAGAAGAGGTGAATTACGTCTCCAACCAGGTGATCAGGTGTGGTTATCTACCACCAACCTCAAGATGGCTTGCCCTTCAAAGAAGCTGGCACCCAGATTCATTGGCCCTTTCCCAGTTAAAAGGAAATTGAATGAGGTCTCCTATGAACTTACCCTGCCTGAGTCGCTCAAAGTGCACCCGGTGTTTCACGTGTCTCTGCTTAAACCCACAGTACCCGACCCTTTCCCGGACAGAGGAACGGGGCCACCCGGACCCGTTATTATTAATAAGGATGAGGAGTATGAGGTGGAGGCTGTCGTAGACTGCAGGAGAAGAGGTAACCAACTTCAATTTTTAATCAAATGGAAGGGCTATGGACCAGAGGAGAACTCATGGGAACCTAAGCAAAATGTGCATGCCCAAGAACTGATCCAGGCCTTCTTCCGCAGACATCCTCATAAAAGAGCTCTTTTGGGCACCCGGAGGTTGCCCTTAAGGGGGGGGCAATGTCATGGACATACTACTTCCAGACCTGCAACAGGGCTCAGGCGCATCCCCACCAACAGGTTCCCAGTAACGAACAGGCGTGCGCCAATGCGCATGTGCCGATCGCAGAGATCGCACGCACAGTGATTCGGCTTTGGCGCCCAGTGGCCTTTAAGAGGGGCTTCCACAATTCAGCACTTGCTGTTTGATCTGCAGCTTCACCTGTGACCTATTCCTGTAATCAGCATCCGATCACCTGACCTGGCTCTCTGACCACGCTGCTGTCTCCAATCCTGAACCTTGGCTTTCCCTGACTCTGATTCTGTTTACCTGCCTGTCTGATCTCCTGTTACCAGAAACCAGCCCGAACTTGACTATTCCTTGCCTGCCGAATCTGTTGAACTGATCCACTGTGTATGACCCGGCTTGTCTGACCTTGCTTCTGCCTGCTGTGTGCACCCTGCTGACCTGCATCCAGCTTACCTGCAGCCTGCTGACCTGCATCCAGCTTACCTGCATCCTGCTGACCTGCATCCAGCTCACCTGCAGCCTGCTGACCTGCATCCAGCTTACCTGCAGCCTGCTGACCTGCATCCAGCTCACCTGCATCCTGCTGACCTGCATCCGGCTTATCTGCTGACTTGCATCCAGCTTACCTGCACCCGGCACTCCAGTCAGTTCCAGTGTCTCCCAGTGGACATCATCTCCAGTTCCAGAGAATCCACCAGGCACTCATACCCCACTGTGCTCCTACGGTCACTGTCCTCAACTCCAGTGATCTGGGAACCAGGGCTGTACGAGAGGTCTCCCTCTGCACGTCAGGCTCACATACAAGGTACGTGTCAGACAGTATGTACAGGAGAGGAGTGTGGAGGGTATGACAGTGGGCAGTATGTACAGGAGAGGGGTGTGGAGGGTATGACAGTGGGCAGTATGTACAGGACAGGAGTGTGGAGGGTATGATAGAGGGTAGTATGCAAAGGAGAGGAGTGTGTAGGGTATGACAGTGGGCAGTATGTACAGGAGAGGAGTGTGGAGGGTGTGATAGAGGGTAGTATGCAAAGGAGAGGAGTGTGTAGGGTATGACAGTGGGCAGTATGTACAGGAGAGGAGTGTGGAGGGTATGATGGGGGCAGTATGTACAGGAGAAGAATGTGGAGTGTATGACAGTGGGCAGTATGTACAGAAGAGGAGTGTGGAGGGTATGACAATTATCATTAGGTACAGAAGAGGAGTGAGGAGGATATGACAGTGGGTGGTATGTACAGGAGAGGAGTGTGGAGGGTATGACAGTGGGCAGTATGTACAGGAGAGGAGTGTGGAGGATATGACAGTGGGCAGTATGTACAGGAGAGGAGTGTGGATGGTATGATAGTGGTCAGTCTGTACAGGAGAGGAGTGTACAGGGTATGACAATGGTCATTATGTACAGAAGAGGAGTGAGGAGGGTATGACAGTGGGCGGTATGTACAGGAGAAGAGTGTGGAGGGTATGACAGTGGGCAGTAAGTACAGGAGAGGAGTGTGGGGGTATGACAGTGGGCAGTATGTACAGGAGAGGAGTGTGGAGGGTATGACAGTGGGCAGTATGTACAGGAGAGGAGTGTGGAGGATATGACAGCGGACAGTATGTACAGGAGAGGAGTGTGGAGGGTATGACAGTGGGTGGTATGTACAGGAGAGGAGTGTGGAGGATATGACAGTGGGTGGTATGTACAGGAGAGGAGTGTGGAGGGTATGACAGTGGGCAGTATGTACAGGAGAGGAGTGTGGAGGATATGACAGCGGATAGTATGTACAGGAGAGGAGTGTGGAGGGTATGACAGTGGGTGGTATGTACAGGAGAGGAGTGTGGAGGATATGACAGTGGGTGGTATGTACAGGAGAGGAGTGTGGAGGATATGACAGTGGGCAGTATGTACAGGAGACAAGTGTGGAGGATATGACAGTGGGCGGTATGTACAGGAGAAGAGTATGGAGGGTATGACAGTGGGCAGTAAGTACAGGAGAGGAGTGCGGGGGGTATGACAGTGGGCAGTATGTACAGGAGAGGATTGTGGAGGGTATGACAGTGGGCAGTATGTACAGGAGAGGAGTGTGGAGGGTATGACAGTGGGCAGTATGTACAGGAGAGGAGTGTGGGGGATATGACAGTGGGTGGTATGTACAGGAGAGGAGTGTGGAGGGTATGACAGTGGGCAGTATGTACAGGAGACGAGTATGGAGGATATGACAGTGGGCGGTATGTACAGGAGAAGAGTGTGGAGGGTATGACAGTGGGCAGTAAATACAGGAGAGGAGTGTGGGGGGTATGACAGTGGGCAGTATGTACAGGAGAGGAGTGTGGAGGGTATGACAGTGGGCAGTATGTACAGGAGAGGAGTGTGGAGGATATGACAGCGGACAGTATGTACAGGAGAGGAGTGTGGAGGATATGACAGCGGATAGTATGTACAGGAGAGGAGTGTGGAGGGTATGACAGTGGGTGGTATGTACAGGAGAGGAGTGTGGAGGATATGACAGTGGGTGGTATGTACAGGAGAGGAGTGTGGAGGGTATGCCAGTGGGCAGTATGTACAGGAGACAAGTGTGGAGGCTATGACAGTGGGCAGTAAGTACAGGAGAGGAGTGTGGGGGGTATGACAGTGGGCAGTATGTACAGGAGAGGAGTGTGGAGGGTATGATAGTGGGCAGTATGTACAGGAGAGGAGTGTGGAGGATATGACAGCGGACAGTATGTACAGGAGAGGAGTGTGGAGGATATGACAGCGGATAGTATGTACAGGAGAGGAGTGTGGGGGGTATGACAGTGGGCAGTATGTACAGGAAAGGAGTGTGGAGGGTATGACAGTTGGCAGTATGTACAGCAGAGGAGTGTGGAGGGTATGAAAATGGGCAGTATGTACAGGAGAGGAGTGTGGAGGATATGACAGTGGGCGGTATGTACAGGAGAGGAGTGTGGAGGATATGACAGTGAGCAGTATGTACAGAAGAGGAGTGTGGATGGTATGAAAGCGGTCAGTATGTACAAGAGAGGAGTGTACAGGGTATGACAATGGTCATTATGTACAGAAGAGGAGTGTGGAGGGTATGACAGTGGGCAGTATGTACAGGAGATGAGTGTGGAGGATATGACAGTGGGCGGTATGTACAGGAGAGGAGTGTGGAGGGTATGACAGAGGGTAGTATGCAAAGGAGAGGAGTGTACAGGGTATGACAATGGTCATTATGTACAGGAGAGGAGTGTGGAGGGTATGACATTGGGCAGTATGTACAGGAGAGGAGTGTGGAGGGTATGACAATGGTCGGTATGTACAGAAGAGGAGTGTGGAGGGTATGACAGTGAGCAGTATGTACAGGAGAGTAGTGTGGAGGGTATGACAGTGAGCAGTATGTACAGGAGAGGAGTGTGGAGGGTATGACAGTGGGCAGTATGTACAGGAGAGGAGTGTGGAGGGTATGACAGTGAGCAGTATGTACAGGAGAGGAGTGTGGAGGGTATGACAGTGGGCAGTATGTACAGGAGAGGAGTGTGGAGGGTATGACAGTGAGCAGTATGTACAGGAGAGGAGTGTGGAGGGTATGACAGTGAGCAGTATGTACAGGAGAGGAGTGTGGAGGGTATGACAGTGAGCAGTATGTACAGGAGAGGAGTGTGGAGGGTATGACAGTGAGCAGTATGTACAGGAGAGGAGTGTGGGGGGTATGACAGTGGGCAGTATGTACAGGAGAGGAGTGTGGAGGGTATGACAGTGAGCAGTATGTACAGGAGAGGAGTGTGGAGGGTATGACAGTGGGCAGTATGTACAGAAGAGGAGGGTGGAAGGTAAATTGGCTATGACTATTCATAAGAGATCACATTGTAGAATGTTGATCCCGGAAGTAACCAATTCTGTGTGAATTAGGAAGGATTTATTTTTTACACGTTGAAACCAGGGGTGGCTCGTCCATTAAGTGCGCCACCTCTCCTTTCCATCCTTGCGCCACCCCCTATTCATACGTCTAGCTCCTTTCAGGACGCCGGGCGCATGAATTACAGCGGTGGGGTTTTATTTTGAAGCACCTTATTAGAGCCAGAGGCTCTAATAGGCTTCAAAATAGGGTGGCCTCCGGGGGCAGAGCATTGCGCTCGGAGCCCACCCAGGTGTGTTAGAATAGCAGATGAATATTCGCTATTCTAACACTGAATCACCTCTTCGCCAATCAGGAAGCACGGGTCTGTTAGCCGTTTCCCGATTGGCCGAAAGGACAGGTGATCCTATTGGACGCCTAGGAGAAGGAGAAGGGAGATGCACGCGGAAACCGCAGGAGGAGGAAGGAAGAAAGCTACCGGACACGCTGCCCGCCCGCCAGCTTTCTAGATGGGGCGAGTGTGGGGCTTTGATGTCCCGACTGTCCTCCCGGTGGTGGTGGTGGGGGGGGGATATGCCGCTGACTGACTGATGGGGGGGGGTGTTTGCTGCCCCCCCAAAAGAAAAAAACACCAGCTGCCACTAGTTGAAACAAATTGGAACACACTTTACCTAAAATTGACATTGAGAAGAATCTTTTTTACTATGAGCCTCGGGTATTTATAGCCGATACATCCTCTGATACATTCAGGGAGTTTGTTCTACTTCTTCTGAGGATAATAGACGCGGATTCTATAAATAAGTCGATTTCTAGTGACTGTACTGTGAAAAATGATGATTTTGAGAACCAGTTAAATCACATTTCTTCCTACAAGGGAGGGGGGGGGATTCTATAAGGAAGAGGCAACTGGAATAGTTTTATATACTTTCCTAATGTATGTGTTTCAGATATTGCCAAGTGGTTTATATAATGAGATACCTAATAGAATGACTGAGGAGGTTGTTTCCAATAAAAATCCCATTAAAATGCATTTTATTTGAAATGAAATAATATAAAAGAGAGATCATAGGAGATTTTACTTGAAATGTTATTATCTGTGAAGAGAAGAGAATGGTAGGTGATGTATTATTGTTTTAGAAAGATCCGATCACTTTGTCTGTTCAGGGCTCCTCACCACTTCTCTGCACCGCTAATGGAGGCCCCACCAGTACAGATCCCCTCCCAAAGCACAGCTCCTCCCCCTAGAACAGCTTTTCCTTCAAAGTATAGATTTCACCCCTCCAGTTCAGCTCCCTTCTCTCCCCCCCCGGTGCATCTCCCCCCTCCTCAGTACAATCCCTTATCCACTCAGTACAACCCCCCCCCCCCCCCAAGTACAGCTCTCTCCCCTTCAGCTCAGCTCACCCCAGTACCGCTGTCCCCTCTGAAAACAGCTCCCCCTACCCGATATAGTCCCTTCCCCCCGTAGAGCTCTGCCCCCTCATTACAACACCCCCCCAATACAGTCCCTTCCCCCCAGTCCAGCTCTCCTTCAAAACAGCACCCCCTGTCCAGTACAGTCCCTTTCCCCCAGTACAGCTTTCCCCCTCCAGTTCAGCCCCTGCCCCATTACAAGTCTCCTCCCTTGAGAACAGCTCCTCCTCCCCAGGAGAGTCCCTTCCCCCAGTACAGTTCTACCCCCTCAGTACAACCCCCCCAGTACAGTTCTGCCCCCTCAGTACAACTCCCCCCCAGTACAGTTCTGCCTTCTCTGTACATCTCCTCACCCCCAGTACAGTTCTGCCCCCTCAGTACAACTCTTCCCCCCCAGTACAGTTCTGCCCCCTCAGTACAACTCCCCCCCCAGTACAGTTCTGCCTCCTCAGTACAACACCCCCCCAGTAAGTTCTGCCCCCTCAGTACAACCCCTCCCCCCCACAAGTACAGTTCTGCCTCCTTAGTACAACTCCCCCCAGTACAGTTCTGCCTCCTCAGTACAACGTCCCCCCGTACAGTTCTGCATCCTCAGTACAACCCCCCCAGTACAGTCCTGCCCCCTCAGTACAACTTCCCCCCCCTGTACAGTTCTGCCTCCTCAGTACAACCCCCCCCCCCAGTACAGTTCTACCCCCTCAGTACAACTTCCCCCCGTACAGTTCTGCCTCCTCAGTACAACTCCCCCCCCAGTACAGTTCTGCCTCCTCTGTACAAGTCCCCCCCAGTACAGTTCTGCCTCCTCAGTTCAACTCCCCCCCCAGTACAGTTCTGCCCCCTCAGTACAACTCCCCCCCAGTACAGTTCTGCCCCCTCAGTACAACCCCCCCCCCAGTACAGTTCTGCCTCCTCAGTACAACTCCCCCCCCAGTACAGTTCTGCCCCCTCAGTACAACTCCCCCCCCAGTACAGTTCTGCCTCCTCAGTACAACCCCCCCAGTAAAGTTCTGCCCCCTCAGTACAACCCCCCCCCACAAGTACAGTTCTGCCTCCTTAGTACAACTCCCCCCAGTACAGTTCTGCCCCCTCAGTACAACGTCCCCCGTACAGTTCTGCATCCTCAGTACAACCCCCCCAGTACAGTTCTGCCCCCTCAGTACAACTTCCCCCCCTGTACAGTTCTGCCTCCTCAGTACAACCCCCCCCAGTACAGTTCTGCCCCCTCAGTACAACTTCACCCCCCCGTACAGTTCTGCCTCCTCAGTACAACTCCCCCCAGTACAGTTCTGCCTCCTCTGTACAACCCCCCCCCAGCACAGTTCTGCCTCCTCAGTACAACTCCCCCCCCCCAGTACAGTTCTGTCCCCTCAGTACAACTCCCTCCCAGTACAGTTCTGCCCCCTGAGTACAACCCCCCCCCCCCAGTACAGTTCTGCCTCCTCAGTACAACTCCCCCTTAGTACAGTTCTGCCTCCTCAGTACAACTCCCCCCCCAGTACAGTTCTGCCCCCTCAGTACAAATTCCCCCCAGTACAGTTCTGCCCCCTCAGTACAACCCCCCTCCCCCCAGTACAGTTCTGCCTCCTCAGTACAACTCCCCCCAGTACAGTTCTGCCCCCTCAGTACAACTCCCCCCCCCCCAGTACAGTTCTGCCTCCTCAGTACAACCCCCCCCCAGTACCGCTGTCCCCTCTGAAAACAGCTCCCCCTACCCGATATAGTCCCTTCCCCCAGTAGAGCTCTGCCCCCTCATTACAACACCCCCCCAATACAGTCCCTTCCCCCCAGTCCAGCTCTCCTTCAAAACAGCTCCCCCTGTCCAGTACAGTCCCTTTCCCCCAGTACAGCTTTCCCCCTCCAGTTCAGCCCCTGCCCCATTACAAGTCTCCTCCCTTGAGAACAGCTCCTCCTCCCCAGGAGAGTCCCTTCCCCCAGTACAGTTCTACCCCCTCAGTACAACCCCCCCAGTACAGTTCTGCCCCCTCAGTACAACTCCCCCCCAGTACAGTTCTGCCTTCTCTGTACATCTCCTCACCCCCAGTACAGTTCTGCCCCCTCAGTACAACTCCCCCCCCAGTACAGTTCTGCCCCCTCAGTACAACTCCCCGCCAGTACAGTTCTGCCCCCTCAGTACAACTCCCCCCCAGTACAGTTCTGCCTCCTCAGTACAACCCCCCCCCCCCCCAGTAAGTTCTGCCCCCTCAGTACAACCCCCCCCCCCACAAGTACAGTTCTGCCTCCTTAGTACAACTCCCCCCGGTACAGTTCTGCCCCCTCAGTACAACGTCCCCCCGTACAGTTCTGCATCCTCAGTACAACCCCCCCAGTACAGTCCTGCCCCCTCAGTACAACTTCCCCCCCTGTACAGTTCTGCCTCCTCAGTACAACCCCCCAGTACAGTTCTGCCCCCTCAGTACAACTTCCCCCCCGTACAGTTCTGCCTCCTCAGTACAACTCCCCCCCAGTACAGTTCTGCCTCCTCAGTACAACTCCCTCCCAGTACAGTTCTGCCCCCTCAGTACAACTCCCCCCCAGTACAGTTCTGCCCCCTCAGTACAACCCCCCCCAGTACAGTTCAGCCTCCTCAGTACAACTCCCCCCCCCCCAGTACAGTTCTGCCCCCTCAGTACAACTCCCCCCCCCAGTACTGTTCTGCCTCCTCAGTACAACCCCCCCCCCCCCCGTACAGTTCTGCCCCCTCAGTACAACCCCCCCCCACAAGTACAGTTCTGCCTCCTTAGTACAACTCCCCCCAGTACAGTTCTGCCCTCTCAGTACAACGTCCCCCCGTACAGTTCTGCATCCTCAGTACAACCCCCCCAGTACAGTTCTGCCCCCTCAGTACAACTTCCCCCCCTGTACAGTTCTGCCTCCTCAGTACAACCCCCCCCCAGTACAGTTCTGCCCCCTCAGTACAACTTCCCCCCCGTACAGTTCTGCCTCCTCAGTACAACTCCCCCCCCAGTACAGTTCTGCCTCCTCTGTACAACTCCCCCCCAGTACAGTTCTGCCTCCTCAGTACAACTCCCCCCCCCCCAGTACAGTTCTGCCCCCTCAGTACAACTCCCCCCCAGTACAGTTCTGCCCCCTCAGTACAACCCCCCCAGTACAGTTCTGCCTCCTCAGTACAACTCCCCCTTAGTACAGTTCTGCCTCCTCAGTACAACCCCCCCCCCCCAGTACAGTTCTGCCCCCTCAGTACAACCCCCCCCCAGTACAGTTCTGCCTCCTCAGTACAACTCTCCCCAGTACAGTTCTGCCTCCTCAGTACAACCCCCCCAGTACAGTTCTGCCTCCTCAGTACAACTCCCCCCAGTACAGTTCTGCCTCCTCAGTACAAATCCCCCCCCAGTACAGTTCTGCCCCCTCAGTACAACTCCCCCCCAGTACAGTTCTGCCTTCTCTGTACATCTCCTCACCCCCAGTACAGTTCTGCCCCCTCAGTACAACTCTTCCCCCCCAGTACAGTTCTGCCCCCTCAGTACAACTCCCCCCCCAGTACAGTTCTGCCTCCTCAGTACAACACCCCCCCAGTAAGTTCTGCCCCCTCAGTACAACCCCTCCCCCCCACAAGTACAGTTCTGCCTCCTTAGTACAACTCCCCCCAGTACAGTTCTGCCTCCTCAGTACAACGTCCCCCCGTACAGTTCTGCATCCTCAGTACAACCCCCCCAGTACAGTCCTGCCCCCTCAGTACAACTTCCCCCCCCTGTACAGTTCTGCCTCCTCAGTACAACCCCCCCCCCCAGTACAGTTCTACCCCCTCAGTACAACTTCCCCCCGTACAGTTCTGCCTCCTCAGTACAACTCCCCCCCCAGTACAGTTCTGCCTCCTCTGTACAAGTCCCCCCCAGTACAGTTCTGCCTCCTCAGTACAACTCCCCCCCCAGTACAGTTCTGCCCCCTCAGTACAACTCCCCCCCAGTACAGTTCTGCCCCCTCAGTACAACCCCCCCCCCAGTACAGTTCTGCCTCCTCAGTACAACTCCCCCCCCAGTACAGTTCTGCCCCCTCAGTACAACTCCCCCCCCAGTACAGTTCTGCCTCCTCAGTACAACCCCCCCAGTAAAGTTCTGCCCCCTCAGTACAACCCCCCCCCACAAGTACAGTTCTGCCTCCTTAGTACAACTCCCCCCAGTACAGTTCTGCCCCCTCAGTACAACGTCCCCCGTACAGTTCTGCATCCTCAGTACAACCCCCCCAGTACAGTTCTGCCCCCTCAGTACAACTTCCCCCCCTGTACAGTTCTGCCTCCTCAGTACAACCCCCCCCAGTACAGTTCTGCCCCCTCAGTACAACTTCACCCCCCCGTACAGTTCTGCCTCCTCAGTACAACTCCCCCCAGTACAGTTCTGCCTCCTCTGTACAACCCCCCCCCAGCACAGTTCTGCCTCCTCAGTACAACTCCCCCCCCCCAGTACAGTTCTGTCCCCTCAGTACAACTCCCTCCCAGTACAGTTCTGCCCCCTGAGTACAACCCCCCCCCCCCAGTACAGTTCTGCCTCCTCAGTACAACTCCCCCTTAGTACAGTTCTGCCTCCTCAGTACAACTCCCCCCCCAGTACAGTTCTGCCCCCTCAGTACAAATTCCCCCCAGTACAGTTCTGCCCCCTCAGTACAACCCCCCTCCCCCCAGTACAGTTCTGCCTCCTCAGTACAACTCCCCCCAGTACAGTTCTGCCCCCTCAGTACAACTCCCCCCCCCCCAGTACAGTTCTGCCTCCTCAGTACAACCCCCCCCCAGTACCGCTGTCCCCTCTGAAAACAGCTCCCCCTACCCGATATAGTCCCTTCCCCCAGTAGAGCTCTGCCCCCTCATTACAACACCCCCCCAATACAGTCCCTTCCCCCCAGTCCAGCTCTCCTTCAAAACAGCTCCCCCTGTCCAGTACAGTCCCTTTCCCCCAGTACAGCTTTCCCCCTCCAGTTCAGCCCCTGCCCCATTACAAGTCTCCTCCCTTGAGAACAGCTCCTCCTCCCCAGGAGAGTCCCTTCCCCCAGTACAGTTCTACCCCCTCAGTACAACCCCCCCAGTACAGTTCTGCCCCCTCAGTACAACTCCCCCCCAGTACAGTTCTGCCTTCTCTGTACATCTCCTCACCCCCAGTACAGTTCTGCCCCCTCAGTACAACTCCCCCCCCAGTACAGTTCTGCCCCCTCAGTACAACTCCCCGCCAGTACAGTTCTGCCCCCTCAGTACAACTCCCCCCCAGTACAGTTCTGCCTCCTCAGTACAACCCCCCCCCCCCCAGTAAGTTCTGCCCCCTCAGTACAACCCCCCCCCCCACAAGTACAGTTCTGCCTCCTTAGTACAACTCCCCCCGGTACAGTTCTGCCCCCTCAGTACAACGTCCCCCCGTACAGTTCTGCATCCCCAGTACAGTCCTGCCCCCTCAGTACAACTTCCCCCCCTGTACAGTTCTGCCTCCTCAGTACAACCCCCCAGTACAGTTCTGCCCCCTCAGTACAACTTCCCCCCCGTACAGTTCTGCCTCCTCAGTACAACTCCCCCCCAGTACAGTTCTGCCTCCTCAGTACAACTCCCTCCCAGTACAGTTCTGCCCCCTCAGTACAACTCCCCCCCAGTACAGTTCTGCCCCCTCAGTACAACCCCCCCCAGTACAGTTCAGCCTCCTCAGTACAACTCCCCCCCCCCCAGTACAGTTCTGCCCCCTCAGTACAACTCCCCCCCCCAGTACTGTTCTGCCTCCTCAGTACAACCCCCCCCCCCCCCCCGTACAGTTCTGCCCCCTCAGTACAACCCCCCCCCACAAGTACAGTTCTGCCTCCTTAGTACAACTCCCCCCAGTACAGTTCTGCCCTCTCAGTACAACGTCCCCCCGTACAGTTCTGCATCCTCAGTACAACCCCCCCAGTACAGTTCTGCCCCCTCAGTACAACTTCCCCCCCTGTACAGTTCTGCCTCCTCAGTACAACCCCCCCCCAGTACAGTTCTGCCCCCTCAGTACAACTTCCCCCCCGTACAGTTCTGCCTCCTCAGTACAACTCCCCCCCCAGTACAGTTCTGCCTCCTCTGTACAACTCCCCCCCAGTACAGTTCTGCCTCCTCAGTACAACTCCCCCCCCCCCAGTACAGTTCTGCCCCCTCAGTACAACTCCCCCCCAGTACAGTTCTGCCCCCTCAGTACAACCCCCCCAGTACAGTTCTGCCTCCTCAGTACAACTCCCCCTTAGTACAGTTCTGCCTCCTCAGTACAACCCCCCCCCCCCCAGTACAGTTCTGCCCCCTCAGTACAACCCCCCCCCAGTACAGTTCTGCCTCCTCAGTACAACTCTCCCCAGTACAGTTCTGCCTCCTCAGTACAACCCCCCCAGTACAGTTCTGCCTCCTCAGTACAACTCCCCCCAGTACAGTTCTGCCTCCTCAGTACAAATCCCCCCCCAGTACAGTTCTGCCCCCTCAGTACAACTCCTCTCCCCAGTACAGTTCTGCCCCCTCAGTACAACTCCCCCCCCCCCAATACAGTTCTGCCTCCTGAGTACAACTCCCCCCCCAGTACAGTTCTGCCCCCTCAGTACAACTCCTCTCCCCAGTACAGTTCTGCCCCCTCAGTACAACCCCCCCCCCCCAGTACAGTTCTGCCTCCTGAGTACAACTCCCCCCCAGTACAGTTCTGCCTCCTGAGTACAACTCCCCCCCAGTACAGTTCTGCCTCCTCAGTACAACTCCTCTCCCCAGTACAGTTCTCCCTCCTCAGTACAACTCCCCCCAGTACAGTTCTGCCTCCTCAGTACAACTCCCCCCCCCCCAGTACAGTTCTGCCCCCTCAGTACAACTCCTCTCCCCAGTACAGTTCTGCCCCCTCAGTACAACTCCCCCCTCCCAGTACAGTTCTGCCTCCTGAGTACAACTCCCCCCCCCCCCCCCAGTACAGTTCTGCCCCCTCAGTACAACTCCTCTCCCTAGTACAGTTCTGCTCCCTCAGTACAACTCCTCTCCCCAGTACAGTTCTGCCCCCTCAGTACAACTCCCCCCCAGTACAGTTCTGCCCCCTCAGTACAACTCCTCTCCCTAGTACAGTTCTGTTCCCTCAGTACAACTCCTCTCCCCAGTACAGTTCTGCCCCCTCAGTACAACTCCCCCCAGTACAGTTCTGCCCCCTCAGTACAACTCCTCTCCCTAGTACAGTTCTGCTCCCTCAGTACAACTCCTCTCCCCAGTACAGTTGTGCCCCCTCATTACAACTCCTCTCCCCAGTACAGTTCTGCCCCCTCAGTACAACTCCTCTCCCCAGTACAGTTCTGCCCCCTCAGTATAACTCCCCCCCAGTACAGTTCTGCCCCCTCAGTATAACACCCCCCCAGTACAGTTCTGCCCCCCTCAGTACAACTCCTCTCCCCAGTACAGTTCTGCCCCCTCAGTATAACTCCCCCCCAGTACAGTTCTGCCTCCTGAGTACAACTCCCCCCAGTACAGTTCTGCCCCCTCAGTACAACTCCCCCCCCCAGTACAGTTCTGCCCCCTCAGTACAACTCCCCCCCAGTACAGTTCTGCCCCCTGAGTACAACCCCCCCCAGTACAGTTCTGCCTCCTCAGTACAACTCCCCCTTAGTACAGTTCTGCCTCCTCAGTACAACTCCCCCCCAGTACAGTTCTGCCCCCTCAGTACAACCCCCCTCCCCCCAGTACAGTTCTGCCTCCTCAGTACAACTCCCCCCAGTACAGTTCTGCCCCCTCAGTACAACTCCCCCCCCCCCAGTACAGTTCTGCCCCCTCAGTACAACTCCCCCCAGTACAGTTCTGCCCCCTCAGTACAACTCCCCCCCAGTACAGTTCTGCCTCCTCAGTACAACCCCCCCCCCAGTACCGCTGTCCCCTCTGAAAACAGCTCCCCCTACCCGATATAGTCCCTTCCCCCAGTAGAGCTCTGCCCCCTCATTACAACACCCCCCCAATACAGTCCCTTCCCCCCAGTCCAGCTCTCCTTCAAAACAGCTCCCCCTGTCCAGTACAGTCCCTTTCCCCCAGTACAGCTTTCCCCCTCCAGTTCAGCCCCTGCCCCATTACAAGTCTCCTCCCTTGAGAACAGCTCCTCCTCCCCAGGAGAGTCCCTTCCCCCAGTACAGTTCTACCCCCTCAGTACAACCCCCCCAGTACAGTTCTGCCCCCTCAGTACAACTCCCCCCCAGTACAGTTCTGCCTTCTCTGTACATCTCCTCACCCCCAGTACAGTTCTGCCCCCTCAGTACAACTCTTCCCCCCCAGTACAGTTCTGCCCCCTCAGTACAACTCCCCCCCCAGTACAGTTCTGCCTCCTCAGTACAACACCCCCCCAGTAAGTTCTGCCCCCTCAGTACAACCCCTCCCCCCCACAAGTACAGTTCTGCCTCCTTAGTACAACTCCCCCCAGTACAGTTCTGCCCCCTCAGTACAACGTCCCCCCGTACAGTTCTGCATCCTCAGTACAACCCCCCCAGTACAGTCCTGCCCCCTCAGTACAACTTCCCCCCCCTGTATAGTTCTGCCTCCTCAGTACAACCCCCCCCAGTACAGTTCTGCCCCCTCAGTACAACTTCCCCCCGTACAGTTCTGCCTCCTCAGTACAACTCCCCCCCCAGTACAGTTCTGCCCCCTCAGTACAACCCCCCCCAGTACAGTTCTGCCTCCTCAGTACAACTCCCCCCCCAGTACAGTTCTGCCCCCTCAGTACAACTCCCCCCCCCCCAGTACAGTTCTGCCTCCTCAGTACAACCCCCCCAGTACAGTTCTGCCCCCTCAGTACAACCCCCCCCCCCACAAGTACAGTTCTGCCTCCTTAGTACAACTCCCCCCAGTACAGTTCTGCCCCCTCAGTACAACGTCCCCCGTACAGTTCTGCATCCTCAGTACAACCCCCCCAGTACAGTTCTGCCCCCTCAGTACAACTTCCCCCCCTGTACAGTTCTGCCTCCTCAGTACAACCCCCCCCAGTACAGTTCTGCCCCCTCAGTACAACTTCACCCCCCCCGTACAGTTCTGCCTCCTCAGTACAACTCCCCCCAGTACAGTTCTGCCTCCTCTGTACAACTCCCCCCCAGTACAGTTCTGCCTCCTCAGTACAAACTCCCCCCCCCCAGTACAGTTCTGCCCCCTCAGTACAACTCCCCCCCAGTACAGTTCTGCCCCCTGAGTACAACCCCCCCCCCCCCAGTACAGTTCTGCCTCCTCAGTACAACTCCCCCTTAGTACAGTTCTGCCTCCTCAGTACAACTCCCCCCCCAGTACAGTTCTGCCCCCTCAGTACAAATTCCCCCCAGTACAGTTCTGCCCCTCAGTACAACCCCCCTCCCCCCAGTACAGTTCTGCCCCCTCAGTACAACTCCCCCCCCCCCAGTACAGTTCTGCCCCCTCAGTACAACTCCCTCCCAGTACAGTTCTGCCCCCTCAGTACAACTCCCCCCCAGTACAGTTCTGCCTCCTCAGTACAACCCCCCCCCCCCAGTAAGTTCTGCCCCCTCAGTACAACCCCCCCCCCCACAAGTACAGTTCTGCCTCCTTAGTACAACGCCCCCCGGTACAGTTCTGCCCCCTCAGTACAACGTCCCCCAGTACAGTTCTGCCTCCTCAGTACAACCCCCCCCCCAGTAAGTTCTGCCCCCTCAGTACAACCCCCCCCCCCACAAGTACAGTTCTGCCTCCTTAGTACAACTCCCCCCGGTACAGTTCTGCCCCCTCAGTACAACGTCCCCCCAGTACAGTTCTGCCCCCTCAGTACAACCCCCCCCCCCACAAGTACAGTTCTGCCTCCTTAGTACAACTCCCCCCGGTACAGTTCTGCCCCCTCAGTACAACGTCCCCCCGTACAGTTCTGCATCCTCAGTACAACCCCCCCAGTACAGTCCTGCCCCCTCAGTACAACTTCCCCCCCTGTACAGTTCTGCCTCCTCAGTACAACCCCCCCAGTACAGTTCTGCCCCCTCAGTACAACTTCCCCCCCCGTACAGTTCTGCCTCCTCAGTACAACTCCCCCCCAGTACAGTTCTGCCTCCTCTGTACAACTCCCCCCAGTACAGTTCTGCCTCCTCAGTACAACTCCCTCCCAGTACAGTTCTGCCCCCTCAGTACAACCCCCCCCCCCCAGTACAGTTCTGCCTCCTCAGTACAACTCCCCCCCCCCCAGTACAGTTCTGCCCCCTCAGTACAACTCCCCCCCCAGTACTGTTCTGCCTCCTCAGTACAACCCCCCCGTACAGTTCTGCCCCCTCAGTACAACCCCCCCCACAAGTACAGTTCTGCCTCCTTAGTACAACTCCCCCCAGTACAGTTCTGCCCTCTCAGTACAACGTCCCCCCGTACAGTTCTGCATCCTCAGTACAACCCCCCCAGTACAGTTCTGCCCCCCTCAGTACAACTTCCCCCCCTGTACAGTTCTGCCTCCTCAGTACAACCCCCCCCCAGTACAGTTCTGCCCCCTCAGTACAACTTCCCCCCCGTACAGTTCTGCCTCCTCAGTACAACTCCCCCCCAGTACAGTTCTGCCTCCTCTGTACAACTCCCCCCCAGTACAGTTCTGCCTCCCAACTCCCCCCCCCCCCCCAGTACAGTTCTGCCCCCTCAGTACAACTCCCCCCCAGTACAGTTCTGCCCCCTCAGTACAACCCCCCCAGTACAGTTCTGCCTCCTCAGTACAACTCCCCCTTAGTACAGTTCTGCCTCCTCAGTACAACCCCCCCCCCCAGTACAGTTCTGCCCCTCAGTACAAATTCCCCCCAGTACAGTTTTGCCCCCTCAGTACAACCCCCCCCCCCCCAGTACAGTTCTGCCTCCTCAGTACAACTCCCCCCAGTACAGTTCTGCCTCCTCAGTACAACCCCCCCCAGTACAGTTCTGCCTCCTCAGTACAACTCCCCCCAGTACAGTTCTGCCTCCTCAGTACAAATCCCCCCCCAGTACAGTTCTGCCCCCTCAGTACAACCCCCCCCCCCCAGTACAGTTCTGCTTCCTGAGTACAACTCCCCCCCAGTACAGTTCTGCCCCCTCAGTACAACTCCTTTCCCCAGTACAGTTCTGCCCCCTCAGTACAACCCCCCCCCCCCCCAGTACAGTTCTGCCTCCTGAGTACAACTCCCCCCAGTACAGTTCTGCCTCCTGAGTACAACTCCCCCCCAGTACAGTTCTGCCCCCTCAGTACAACTCCTCTCCCCAGTACAGTTCTGCCTCCTCAGTACAACTCCCCCCAGTACAGTTCTGCCTCCTCAGTACAACTCCCCCCCCAGTACAGTTCTGCCCCCTCAGTAGAACATCTCTCCCCCAGTACAGTTCTGCCCCCTTAGTACAACTCCCCCCTCCCAGTACAGTTCTGCCTCCTGAGTACAACTCCCCCCCCCCCCAGTACAGTTCTGCCCCCTCAGTACAACTCCTCTCCCTAGTACAGTTCTGCTCCCTCAGTACAACTCCTCTCCCCAGTACAGTTGTGCCCCCTCAGTACAACTCCCCCCCAGTACAGTTCTGCCCCCTCAGTACAACTCCTCTCCCTAGTACAGTTCTGCTCCCTCAGTACAACTCCTCTCCCCAGTACAGTTGTGCCCCCTCATTACAACTCCTCTCCCCAGTACAGTTCTGCCCCCTCAGTACAACTCCTCTCCCCAGTACAGTTCTGCCCCCTCAGTATAACTCCCCCCCAGTACAGTTCTGCCCCTCAGTACAACTCCTCTCCCCAGTACAGTTCTGCCCCCTCAGTACAACTCCTCTCCCCAGTACAGTTCTGCCCCCTCAGTATAACACCCCCCCAGTACAGTTCTGCCCCCCTCAGTACAACTCCTCTCCCCAGTACAGTTCTGCCCCCTCAGTATAACTCCCCCCAGTACAGTTCTGCCTCCTCAGTACAGTTCTGCCCCCTCAGTACAACTCCCCCAAGTACAGCTCTGCCTCCTGAGTACAACTCCCCCTCAGTACAGTTTTGCCCCCTCAGTACAACTCCTCTCCCCAGTACAGTTCTGCCTCCTCAGTACAACTCCCCCAGTACAGTTCTGCCTCCTCAGTACAACTCCCCCCCCAGTACAGTTCTGCCCCCTCAGTAGAACTCCTCTCCCCAGTACAGTTCTGCCCCCTCAGTACAACTCCCCCCTCCCAGTACAGTTCTGCCTCCTGAGTACAACTCCCCCCCCCCCCCCCCCCAGTACAGTTCTGCCCCCTCAGTACAACTCCTCTCCCTAGTACAGTTCTGCTCCCTCAGTACAACTCCTCTCCCCAGTACCGTTCTGCCCCCTCATTACAACTCCTCTCCCCAGTACAGTTCTGCCCCCTCAGTACAACTCCTCTCCCCAGTACAGTTCTGCCCCCTCAGTATAACTCCCCCCAGTACAGTTCTGCCCCCTCAGTACAACTCCTCTCCCCAGTACATTTCTGCCCCTCAGTACAACTCCTCTCCCCAGTACAGTTCTGCCCCCTCAGTACAACTCCTCTCCCCAGTACAGTTCTGCCCCCTCAGTACAACTCCTCTCCCCAGTACAGTTCTGCCCCCTCAGTATAACACCCCCCCAGTACAGTTCTGCCCCCCTCAGTACAACTCCTCTCCCCAGTACAGTTCTGCCCCCTCAGTATAACTCCCCCCCAGTACAGTTCTGCCTCCTCAGTACAACTCCCCCCAGTACAGTTCTGCCCCCTCAGTACAACTCCCCCAAGTACAGCTCTGCCTCCTGAGTACAACTCCCCCCCAGTACAGTTTTGCCCCCTCAGTACAACTCCTCTCCCCAGTACAGTTCTGCCCCCTCAGTACAACTCCCCCCAGTACAGTTCTGCCCCCTCAGTACAACTCCCCCCAGTACAGTTCTGCCCCCTCAGTACAACTCCTCTCCCTAGTACAGTTCTGCCCCCTCAGTACAACTCCTCTCCCCAGTACAGTTCTGCCCCCCTCAGTACAACTCCCCCCAGTACAGTTCTGCCCCCTCAGTACAACTCCTCTCCCCAGTACAGTTCTGCCCGCTCAGTACAACTCCTCTCCCCAGTACAGTTCTGCCCCCTCAGTACAACTCCTCTCCCCGGTACAGTTCCGTCCCCTCAGTACAACTCCCCCCAGTACAGTTCTGCCCCCTCAGTACAACCCCCCCAGTACAGTTCTGCCTCCTCAGTACAACTCTTCTTCTTCAATACAGCTCTCCCCCCCTCCATAGAACTCACTTACCACACCAGTGCAGATAAGAGTAGGGGAAGTCCTCCCTCAGTTTGGTCATGTGACTGTAGTTGGGGATGAGCGGGGGCAGGGCAGACCCACTGCAAGAGATCATTTTATATTGGCTTTAAAGTACATTTATCCCTTAAATTGATATTTTCTAGCACATTTTTTTCCCTAATACCAGATTTATCCTTTTAAATTCATGTTTTCCAGGAAGCCTTTCCCTGCTCCCTCCCCGAAGTGGTTTGCCGTAACTCTGGCTTCATCATTAAACTTTCCGCGCAGCATTACGGTGAGATCTTCTCCGGCGTTCCCCCCTGGCTTCAGAAATAAAACTTTTAAATAACAGATAAAATAAAAAAAATGACGGTACATTTCTACCTAAGCATCCCCAATTTACAGCCAAACTCATGCCTGCTTGTTGGAAAGCATTTCCATGTCCGTCTGCGCTCGGAGGTTGACTGGCCTTTTGGTTGATGTAGGATTGGCCGGCTCCGGCTGGAATGTTTTCTATAGACCCGGAACTCCCCGGCAAGACACACTGAGCTAATTATCACGGCGCTCGGCTGATGGAAGTTGGAGAGAATAGGAGTGGAGTATTGATTTCCTGAAACACAGAACTGTGCCTTCCCCGCCGGGAGAAATACCTTACCCAACGCAGCGGGATGGAAGATAATCTTCTAAAGAAGCCCAAGTCTCCCGCCGAGAAAACCTAAGAATTCCGGTTAAATTTTATATCTGTAGCTGCCGTAATAAACATAAGCATGGAACCGCGGGGGGGGACGACCCTCACCGCCTATAGCACACAAATAAACATTATTCTAAAGGGACGCCATTGTGTGTTATGGCCCATTCTTTGCAGCTATAACAGCTTCAACTCTTCTGGGAAGGCCGTCCACAAGGTTTAGGAGTGTGTCTATGGGAATGTTTGACCATTCTTCCAGAAGAGCATTTGTGAGGTTAGTCACTGATGTTGGACAAGAAGGCTTGGCTCGCAGTCTCCACTCGAATTCATCCCAAAGGTGTTCTATCGGGTTGAGGTCAGAACTCTGTGCAGTCCAGTCAAGTTCCTCCACCCCAAACTCGCTCATCCATGTCTTTATGGACCTTGCTTTGCGCACCGGTGCGCAGTCATGTTGGAACAGGAAAGGGCCGTTCCCACAAAGTTGGGAGCATGAAATTGTCCAAAATGTCTTGGTATGCTGACGCCTTTAGAGTTCCCTTCACTGGAACTAAGGGGCCAAGCCCAACCCCCGAAAAGCAACCCCACACTATAATCCTCCCTCCACCAAATGATTTGGACCAGTGCACAAAGCAAGGTCCATAAAGACATGGACTTTTTTCAAAGTTTGCCTCAATCAACGCTCAATCATTGTCATTATAGAGGGCCAGCATTGTTGTCACCCTAGGACAGGACTACAGAATACCTCCCTCTGCACTAGGGATGAGCTTCGAGTTCGAGTTGAACTCATGTTCAACACGAACATCGTCTGTTCGCCAGTTCGCTGAACAGCGAACAATTTGGGGTGTTCGAGGCAAATTCGAAAGCCGCGGAACACCCTTTAAAAGTCTATGGGAGAAATCAAAAGTGCTAATTTTAAAGGCTTATATGCAAGTTATTGTCATAAAAAGTGTTTGGGGACCCGGGTCCTGCCCCAGGGGACATGGATCAATGCAAAAAAAAGTTTTAAAAATGGCCGTTTTTTCAGGAGCCGTGATTTTAATAATGCTTAAAGTGAAACAATAAAAGTGTAATATTCCTTTAAATTTTGTAGCTGGGGGTGTCTATAGTATGCCTGTAAAGGGGCGCATGTTTCCCATGTTTAGAACAGTCTGACAGCAAAATGGCATTTCAAAGGAAAAAAAAGTCATTTAAAACTACTCGCGGCTAGTAATGAATTGCCGGTCCGACAATACACATAAAAGTTCATTGATAAAAACAGCATGGGAATTCCCCACAGGGGAACCCTGAACCAAAATTTTTAAAAAAAGTGACGTGGGGGGTCCCCCAAAATTCTATACTAGGCCCTTCAGGTCTGGTATGGATATTAAGGGGAACCCCGGCCAAAATTTAGGAAAAAAAATGGCGTGGGTCCCCCTCAAAATGTATACCAGATCCTTCAGGTCTGGTATGGATTTTAAGGGGAACCCCGCACCGAAATTAAAAAAAAATGGCGTGGGGTCTCCCCAAAAATCCATACCAGACCCTAATCCGAGCATGCAACCTGGCAGGCCGCAGGAAAAGAGGGGGGGACGAGAGAGCGCCCCCCCTCCTGAACCGTACCAGGCCACATGCCCTCAACATTGGGAGGGTGCTTTGGGGTAGACCCCCAAAACACCTTGTCCCCATGTTGATGGGGACAAGGGCCTCATCCCCACAACCCTTGCCCGGTGGTTGTGGGGGTCTGCGGGCGGGGTGCTTATTGGAATCTGGAAGCCCCCTTTAACAAGAGGACCCCTAGATCCCGGCCCTCCCCCCTGTGTGAAATGGTAAGGGGGTACTTTTGTACCCCTACCATTTCACAAAAAAAGTGTCCAAAATGTTAAAAATGAAAAGAGACACTTTTTGACAATTCTTCTTTCTTCTATCTTCTATCTTCTTTCTTCTATCTTCTATCTTCCTTCTGTTTCTTCCTCCATCTTCTTCTTCTTCCGGTTCTTCTGGTTCTTCCTCTGGTATTCTCGTCCGGCATCTTCCTCCGCGGCACCGGCGTCTTCTTCCCTTCGTCTTCTCGGGCTGCTCCACATCCAGCATGGTGGGAGGCTCCCGCTGTGTGACGCTTCTCCTCTTCTGACGGTTCCTAAATAATGGAGGGTGGGGCCACCCAGTGACCCCGCCCCCCTCTGACGCACAGTAACTTCCCTGTCCGCCCCCCTCTGACGTCACGGGGAATGCCACAGGGAAGTCCCCGTCAAGTCCCCGTGCGTCATAGGGGGGCGGAGTCACCGGGTGGCCCCGCCCTCCATTATTTAAGAACCGTCAGAAGAGGAGAAGCATCACACAGCGGGAGCCTCCCACCATGCTGGATGCGGAGCGGCCCGAGAAGACGAAGTGAAGAAGACCCCGGCGCCGCGAAGGAAGATGCCGGACGAGAACACCGGAGGAAGAACCAGAAGAACCAGAAGAACAAGAAGAAGAAGATGGAGGAAGAAACCGAAGGAAGATATAAGATAGAAGAAAGAAGAAGGCATTTAAATAAAGGAATTGTCAAAAACTGTCTCTTGTCATTTTTAACATTTTTGACACTTTTTTTGTCAAATGGCCCCAGAGGGCCGGGATCTGGGGGTCCCTTGTTAAAGGGGGCTTCCAGATTCCGATAAGCCCCCCCGCCCGCAGACCCCCACAACCACCGGGCAAGGGTTGTGGGGATGAGGCCCTTGTCCCCATCAACATGGGGACAAGGTGTTTTGGAGGGCTACCCCAAAGCACCCTTCTAATCTTGAGGGCATGTGGCCTGGTACGGTTCAGGAGGGGGGGGGGGGCGCTCTCTCATCCCCCCCTCTTTTCCTGCGGCCTGCCAGGTTGTGTGCTCGGATAATGGTCTGGTATGGATTTTTGGGGAGACCCCACGCCATTTAAAAAAAAATTGGAGCGGGGTTCCCCTTAAAATCCATACCAGACCTGAAGGGTCTGGTATAGATTTTGAGGGGGACCCCACGCCATTTTTTTTTCTAAATTTTGGCAGGGGTTCCCCTTAATATCCATACCAGACCTGAAGGGCCTGGTATGGAATTTAGGGGGACCCCCCACGTCATTTTTTTTTAAATTTTGGTTCGGGGTTCCCCTGTGGGGAATTCCCATGCTGTTTTTATCAATGAACTTTTATGTGTATTGTCGGACCGGCAATTCATTAATAGCCGCGAGTAGTTTTAAATTACTTTTTTCCTTTGAAATGTCATTTTGCTGTCAGACTGTTCTAAACACGGGAAACTTGCGCCCCTTTACAGGCATACTATAGACACCCCCCAGGTACGAAATTTAAAGGAATATTACACTTTTATTGTTTCACTTTAAGCATTATTAAAATCACTGCTCCCGAAAAGCTGACGTTTTTAAAACTTTTTTTTTGCATTGATACATGTCCCCTGGGGCAGGACCCGGGTCCCCAAACCCTTTTTAGGACAATACCATGCAAATTAGCCTTTAAAATTAGCATTTATGATTATTCATGTTCGTGTCCCATAGACTTTAACAGTGTTCCCGTGTTCGAACTCATTTTTTGCCTGTTCGCATGTTCTGGTGCAAACCGAACAGGGGGGTGTTCGGCTCATCCCTACTCTGCACTCTTCTTCTTAAAAAAGGGGGAATAGAAAGGAAGTAAATGTAGCAGTCAGAGCTGGGGGAATTCTTTATTTTTTGGGGGGATTTATAAAAAAATTGTCATGTTGGTCTGGTGTTGGGGCTTAAGTTTAATACATTTAGATTTTACCTTTCCTGGTTTCTCTCCCCTCCCCCCTTCATCAACATACTAAAGTAATTATTAAATTAAAAAAATCAGTTTTCATTACATTTCTTATTTTGGATCCCCAAAGGTTATCTCTGGGTCTCTATTCTTCTCTATGCAATATAGGCATATAGGTTGGCTGATGGGAGGGGCGTGAAAACATCACAATAGCCAACCTAATTACTGATGCAAGCAGTAGGAGGAGTTATGCAAATATTAAAATGCTTTGATGGGTGGGTGTCCATCTAGAGCAGGAGTCTCAAACTGGTGGCCCTCCAGCTGTTGCGAAACTACAAGTCCCATCATGCCTTTGCCTGTGGGAGTCATGCTTGTAACGGTCAGCCTTGCAATGCCTCATGGGACTTGTAGTTTCACAACAGCTGAATCGCCACCAGTTTGAGACCCCTGATCTACATAGGTAACACCCACATGTGATGCTGAGCCTCCATGATTGAAACCAAAGGAATCCAAGAAATGAAAGAGGCGGGCCAGGGACAGCTGGGATGAGGAGGAAAGGCTAGAAAACGCTGGACCAGGAAGTAAGGCATGCCCTATCTCAGTGGTTCTCAACCTTAGTCCTCAAGGACCCCCAACAAGCCATGTTTTGGGAATTTCTCTTAGATAAAATAGCTGTCCAAAACACCAAACCATTGACTCTGATTTAAAGCACCTGTGCAAGATTATGGAAAACCTGCAAACATGGCCTGTTGAGGGTAGTTGAGGAATGAGGTTGAGAATCACTGCTCTACCTGACTTGCTGCAGCTTCAAATGCACATTGATGAGAAGCTCACAGTGTGCAGTGAAATCAGAAGAAGCCATTTCAGTCCAGGAGAGGAGCTGGTACACCTGTACAAGACTGAAGGGGAAGGGCTTTCTTTTCGATGCATCAATGTAAAAATAATTCCGCTATCATCTATGAAATAAATCAACAATATGTATGCTGGCGGTGTCCTGCAGACGGAATGCCGTTCTCAACATTCCAGAGACTACAGCAGATGACCGAACACCTGAAAAGCCGATCCCGGCATTGGAGAAGAAGACACACAGCACAGGGAATACTTTATAAATCGACATTTTTAAGAAATGCAGCAACTTCAGTAAGCCATCACCGACATCATAATTCTATCATTTCTGCCATATTTTGCAACAAAGTATGTTTTTGCTGAATTCTTTTTCCTTTAATCTTCACATATTGGTTTCTCCAGTTACACAAGTCATTCCCCTCTAATGCTCCTGACCTTTATTCCACGGCAATATAACACATTTCCAGCCGCGGCGTGATCGAGATGTTCATAATTAGAAATAATTTTATTACAGTAATTACAGATATTGGGCTAATTACAAAGTGCACAATGGAATCCATTAACATAACTTACAGGCTTTTAAATTGCTTTTTATCGGCGACAGGATTTGCCACGTCCTTACATTTCCCAGGTGCAAGTTTGCAAATTTGGTAATGTAGATAAAAACTCACCCAAGTTTGCAAATTGTTGAATATAATGCAACCTTCCTTTCTTCCTTCTCCTCCCTTCTTCTTTTTCCTCCTTCCTTCCTTCTCCTCCCTCCTTCTTCTTCTCCTTTCCTTCCTTTCTCCTCCTCCTGCCTTCTCTTCCCTCCTTCTTCTTCTCCTCCCTCCTTCTTCTCGTTCCTTCCTTGTCCTTCCTTTCTTCTCCTCCCTCCTTCTTCTCCTTCCTTCCTTCCTTCCTTCCCTTCCTTCCTTCCTTCCTTCCTTCCTTCCTTCTCCTCCCTCCTTCTTTTTCTCCTTCCTTCCTTCTCCTCCCTCCTGCCTTCTCTTCCCTCCTTCTTCTTCTCCTCCCTCCTTCTTCTTCTCGTTCCTTCCTTGTCCTTCCTTCCTTCTCCTCCCTCCTTCTTCTTCTCCTTCATTCCTTCTTTTCTTCCTTCCTTCCTTCCTTCCTTCCTTCCTTCCTTCCTTCCTTCCTTCCTTCCTTCCTTCCTTCTCCTCCTCCTTCTTCTTGTCCTTCCTTCCTTCTCCTCCCTCCTTCTTCTTCTCCTTCCTTCCTTCTCCTCCCTCCTTCTTCTTCTCCTTCCATCCTTCTACTCCCTCCTTCTTCTTCTCCTTCCTTCCTTCTCCTCCCTCTTCTTCTTCTCGTTCCTTCCTTGTCCTTCCTTCCTTCTACTCCCTCCTTTTTCTTCTCCTTCCTTCCTTCTCCTCCCTCCTTCTTCTTCTGCTTCCTTCCTTCTCCTTCCTTCCTTCTACTCCCTCCTTCTCCTTCCTTTCCTTCCTTCTCCTCCCTCCTTCTTCTTCTACTTCCTTCCTTGTCCTTCCTTCCTTCTACTTCCTCCTTTTTCTTCTGCTTCCTTCCTTCTCCTCCCTCCTTCTTTTTCTGCTTCCTTCCTTCTCCTTCCTTCCTTCTACTCCCTCCTTCCTCTTCTCCTTCCTTCCTTCTCCTCCCTCCTTCTCCTTCCTTCCTTCCTTCCTTCTCCTCCCTCCTTCTTCTTCTCCTTCCTTCCTTCTCCTTCCTTCCTTCTCCTCCCTCCTTCTTCTTCTGCTTCATTCCTTCTCCTTCCTATCTTCAACTCCCTCCTTCCTCTTCTCCTTCCTTCCTTTCTTCTCCTCCCTCTTCTTCTTCTCCTTCCTTCCTTCTCCTCCCTCCTCTTCTTCTCCTCCTTCCTTCTCCTCCCTCCTTCTTCTTCTCCTTCCTTCCTTCTCCTCCCTCCCTCCTTCCTTCCTTCCTTCCTTCCTTCCTTCCTTCCTTCCTTCTTCCTTCCTTCCTTCCTTCCTTCCTTCCTTCCTTCCTTCCTTCCTTCCTTCTCCTTCCTTCCTTCTTTTCCTCCCTCCTTCTTCTTCTCCTTCCTTCTCCTCCCTCCTTCTTCTTCTCCTTCCTTCTCCTCCCTCCTTCTTCTTCTCCTTCCTTCTCCTCCCTCCTTCTTCTTCTCCTTCATTCTCCTCCCTCCTTCTTCTTCTCCTTCCTTCTCCTCCCTCCTTCTTCTTCTCCTTCCTTCTCTCCTTCCTTCTCCTTCCTTCTCCTTCCTTCCTTCTCCTCCCTCCTTCTTCTTCTTCTCCTTCCTTCTCCTCCCTCCTTCTTCTTCTCCTTCATTCTCCCTCCTTCTTCTTCTCCTTCCTTCCTTCTCCTCCCTCCTTCTTCTTCTCCTTCCTTCCTTCTCCTCCCTCCTTCCTTCCTTCCTTCCTTCCTTCCTTCCTTCCTTCCTTCCTTCCTTCCTTCCTTCCTTCCTTCCTTCCTTCCTTCCTTCCTTCCTTCCTTCTCCTTCCTCCTTCCTTCCTTCTTTTCCTCCTCCTTCTTCTTCTCCTTCCTTCTCCTCCCTCCTTCTTCTTCTCCTTCCTTCTCCTCCCTCCTTCTTCTTCTCCTTCATTCTCCTCCCTCCTTCTTTCTTCTCTTCCTTCTCCCTCCCTCCTTCTTCTTCTTCATTCTCCTCCCTCCTTCTTCTTCTCCTTCCTTCTCCTTTCTTCTCCTCCCTCCTTCTTCTTCTCCTTACTTCCTTCTCCTCCCTCCTTCTTCTTCTCCTTCCTTCCTTCCTTCTCCTCCCTCCTTCTTCTTCTTCTTCCTCGCTGATCGGGCGGACTCTGCTCTGTGTGGAAGAGGGCTTTAGGTCCACTTAAAGTGATTGTAAACCCCTCGATATAACCAGTGAAGTGACTGGCCTCAGGTGATACAGAGAGATGAAACAAATCGTCCTATGTGAGTTGTACCTGTTTATCTGCAGTCTTCTCTTCTCTACATCCGTTCAAAGTGCTGAATTTACAGCTTGTATGAGAGTTCTGAAAAAAGTGAGTGAAGAGCTCTGCAGAGCTCGATGAGGAGAGTTGTGAGAGCTGATTTGAGGAAAGAGACACCCCCCCCCCCCCCCTTTACACAGCTCACAGGAACAAAGCTGAGGCTGTCAATTAGCTGGAACTATAAACAACTTTTAAGTCTTATCCACATTGCACATTTTTGACATTGTTCTTGGGGATTTGAGCATTAATTCATTTCAATGGCCACAATAAAACTATTATTCGGGCCAATAAAATTAATTAACACCCAAGTGCTGGACTCGCCTAAACACGTTACACGCGTCTACAAGCGTCAAGCATTTTTTCTGCCAAAACATTGCTGTAAGGAGGAAAGGCTTCTAGGAGCGATAGCAACAACGTCCAGTGTGCATGAGGCTTTAGGGTTCATATACAGTATCCTACAAAAGTGAGTTACACCCTCACATTTTTGTAAATATTTTCTTCTATCATTTCATGTGACAACACTGAAAAGTAGTGAGTGTACAGCTTGTATAACAGTGTAAATTTGCTGTCCCCTCAAAATAACTCAACACACAGCCATTAATGTCTAAACCGCTGGCAACAAAAGTCAGTACACCCTAAGTGAAAATGTCCAAATTGGGCCCAATTAGCCATTTCCCTCCCCGGTGTCATGTGACCCGTTAGTGTTACAAGGTCTCAGGTGTGAATGGGGAGCAGGTGTGTGAAATTTGGTGTTATCGCTCTCACTCTCTCATACTGGTCATTGGAAGTTCAA
Source organism: Lithobates septentrionalis (assembly GCA_037952835.1). NCBI lineage: Eukaryota > Metazoa > Chordata > Amphibia > Anura > Ranidae > Lithobates > Lithobates septentrionalis. Next base: position 2,554 of record JBBDGP010004377.1, on the reverse strand, counting down.
CATGGCACCTCATGGCAAAGAAATCTCTGAGGATCTGAAAAAAGAATTGTTGCTCTACATAAAGATGGCCTAGGCTATAAGAAGATTGCCAAGACCCTGAAACTGAGCTGCAGCACGGAGGCCAAGACCATACAGTGGTTTAACTGCACAGGTTCCACTCAGAACAGGCCTCGCCATGGTCCACCAAAGAAGTTGAGGTCACGTGCTCAGCGTCATATCCAGAGGTTGTCTTTGGGAAATAGACGTATGAGTGCTGCCAGCATTGCTGCAGAGGTTGTAGGGGTGGGGGGGTCAGCCTGTCAGTGCTCAGACCATACACCGCACACTGCAATCAAATTGGTCTGCATGGCTGTCGTCCCAGAAGGAAGCCTCTTCTAAAGATGCACAAGAAAGACCGAAAACAGTTTGCTGAAGACAAGCAGACTAAGGACATGGATTACTGGAACCATGTCCTGTGGTCTGATGAGACCAAGATAAACTTAAAATAAACTTGCAGAGGCGTCTCTAGACTTTGTGAGGCCTTAGGCAAAACTTAGACATGAGGCCCCACTGTATTAAAAGGGTACAGTATAGGGGAGTGGACAGTGCAGGGGGTAGGTAAGTGGGCATAATAAAGATATATTTCCTTAAGCAGAGCTGCACAGGGAAGCTGCTCTCACAGATCCTACCTATTCTGGTAGGCTGTCACAAAGAGAGAAAGAAAGGGGGATGGGTGGAGAAAGAAAGAAAGAAAGAAAGAAAGAAAGAAAGAAAGAAAGGGGGATGGGTGGAGAAAGAAAGAAAGAAAGAAAGAAAGAAAGGGGGATGGGTGGAGAAAGAAAGAAAGAAAGAAAGAAAGAAAGAAAGAAAGAAAGAAAGAAAGAAAGAAAGAAAGAGAGAGAGAAAGAGAGAGAGAGAAAGAGAGAGCGAAAGAAAGAGAGAAAGAAAGAAAGAAAGGGGGATGGGTGGAGAAGAAAGAAAGAAAGAAAGAAAGAAAGAAAGAAGAAGAAAGAAAGAAAGAAAGGAAAGGAAAGAAAGGAAAGGAAAGGAAAGGAAAGGAAAGGAAAGGAAAGAAAAGATAGATAGAGAGATAGATAGATAGATAGATAGATAGATAGATAGATAGATAGATAGATAGATAGATAGATAGATAGATAAGAAAAGGATAGAGAGATAGATAGATAGAGAGATAGATAAGAAAAGGAAAGATAGATAGATAGATAGATAGATAGATAGATAGATAGATAGATAGATAGATAGATAGATAGATAGGAAAAGAAAGAGAAAGAAAGAAAGAGAGGGGGATGGAGGAAGAAGGGAAGGAAGAGCATCCCCTACAGCAGTGTACTCACTGGGAGGCAGGAGGGACTGGATGGATGGATGGTTGGATGGATGGATGGATGGTTGGATGGATGGATGGATGGAGGGAATGGATGGATGGATGGTTGGATGGATGGATGGATGGAGGGAATGGGATGGATGGATGGATGGATGGTTGGATGGATGGATGGATGGAGGGAATGGATGGATGGTTGGATGGATGGATGAATGGATGGATGGTTGGATGGATGGATGGATGGATGGATGGATCAGACTCCCCTTTTCCTGGGCTTCAGCATGAATCTTCCCGCCCACACATCCCCTTCTCTGAGGCAGAGCAGAGAACACAGCCGAGGAGAGTGGGCGGGGCAGACACAGGAGGAGAGGGCGGGAGGAGGAGGAGCAGAAGCTCTCTCTCGTCTTCTGTCTGGCTGTGCGGGCAGCAGGGGGAGGGGGGAGATCTGCCAGAGCTCTGCTGAGCGGCTCTCCCTCCCTGTCTATGATCCGGCGATGTATGTGAGCTACGATCACAGGTCTCACTTGCCGCCTGTTATCTCTCCCTGTAGCAGGGCGAGGGGACTCAGGACGGAGATCTCTGCTGCTGAATGAGGCGGCTCTCTAATTGGGTAAACTAGCCAGCTGTGCGAGGCCCCTATGACTGCGAGGCCTGAGGCCACCGCCTATTTCGCCTAATTAGAGAGCCGCCTCTGCTTATTTGGTTCAGATGGTGTGAAGCGTGTGTGGGGGCAACCAGGTGAGGAGGACAAAGACAAGTGTGTCTTGTCTACAGTCAAGCATGGTGGTGGGAGTGTCATGGTCTGGGGCTGCATGAGTGCTGCCGGCACTGGGGGGCTACAGATCATTGAGGGGACCATGAATGCCAACATGTACTGTGACCTACTGAAGCAGAGCATGATCCCCTCCCTTCAGAGACTGGGCCGCAGGGCAGTATTCCAACATGATAACCACCCCAAACACACCTCCAAGACCACCACTGCCTTGCTAAAGAAGCTGAGGGTAAAGGTGATGGACTGGCCAAGCATGTCTCCAGACCTAAACCCTATTGAGCATCTGTGGGACATCCTCAAACGGAAGGTGGAGGAGCGCAAGGTCTCTAACATCCACCAGTTCTATGATGTCGTCATAGAGGAGGGGAAAAGGACTGCAGTGGTAACCTGTGAACCTCTGGTGAACGCCATGCCCAAGAGGGTTAAGGCAGTAAATATAAATAATAATAATGTAAATGATGTTGGCC